>JADWQK010000490.1:0-166976 GCA_017933935.1 Sesamia nonagrioides
CTGTATGGCATACTGCACATGTTTTAAGTTACCTCTTTTTGCGAAATAATATTTATTTTTTTATGGGTATTTTTTTTTAAGTTTAGCCCGGCTTTGTATGCATTAATAGAATCAGTTATCGACACCTAACAATACCTTCACGGATCGGACAGGGTTTTCTTTACATATTGTATATTAGTATACTATAGATAGATAAAAAAAGAGCAGGTAGGTACAGAATCAGAATATTTTTTTTTAAAACATAGGTATTATTCAAATCGAAAAGGTGTTTGTATTATCAATGTAATAATCAAATTCTTCGGTGAATGGCGAGCTCAAAGAGTTCTGAGATCCTGTTGAACAGACGTTGCGACTGAGGCTATGGCCATTGTGTAAGCCTAGTCTAGCTTTGTTATGTATGTATTAGTTATATGACAAAGTCTAGTTTGCCAACAAGTTGAGCGAACTCTTGTTTTCATTGAGATTTAAAATGTAGGTGTGGTGGAATGTGGAATATATGCAAGTTTAATGCTCGCAAAGGCACTCTCCTTATGGAATTGTTGTGGCTTAGGCCTTAACGGGGCAAAAATCTAGACTCAAGGCTGCTAAAGGCCTTTCCCAAGCTATGCCACATTAATGCGTCTTCTCTTTAGCCCATTCTGCCTCACTCAGCCAACTTTTAGGTACTCCTAGGTTAAATTCTGAACTACTTTAAATATTTTTTTTTTGTTCCGGTTTGGAAAATGCTCATGCATGTCCGCCGCCCTGGGGTGGGCTACGGGGCCTGTCAAACTGTCAAACTCCTACTGACTAAAAACCACTCCGGTGTCTCGAGCGGGGCCGCGGGTGTCCAGATTCCTCCGCAGCCCCACACTCTCATGCTGGCCCGGTCCGTCCGGGCCTCGTCTCCTGCACGGGGTATTGAGGTGTTAAACTAACTCGTGCATCACCTATGAGGCGCGCCCGACACTCGCGCGCGCCTCCTCCTCGGGTCCATCGAGTAGGGGGCGGAGACTCCCTAAGTCCCACGTCCCTGGACCCTAGAACGCGGATTGTAAAAACGGCCCACGGTCTACCCCACCTCGCTCCCTATTCATGCACTCTGCAGCTGCAGAGCGCAGATAGAGAGCCCTCGGAAGCGACTCCTCCGCTCCGGCACAAATTCGCTGCGGACAACAATCTTCTCGGCGGATTGTTGCCCGCGCCCAGGGTGCACTGGCCCAGCGTCTGCTCGTCCTCGGGGGTCGAAACTGAGGGCCAGCAGCCACCGAGCATTCGGGGAGGTTTTCTGCCACGCACCCCACTTGAAATAGCCTAACACACCGTCACTAATGCCTTTCAGTAATTACATTCTTTATATTTCCCGTTTCTTCCATTTCTCATATTTTGGAACCTAAGTAGGCAAAAATAAAAATAAAAAACTAGATGCACTATTCATGTTACACACAAGTTCAATCTACCCAAATAAGAACAAAATCTCAAAACTGTAATTTTTTTTTTTTTGATCGCTTCATGTGAAATGCCCCCGATGACTCATTGGTCTTGGCAATGATACAATCTGTTTGATTTTTTCTTTTTGGTTTAAAAAAAGAATAACGTCCAAATGTCACTGTCAAATGATGTTTTCGTCATATCAGTCATTGTGTAAGCTCAGTGTAAATGTGTAAGTGTTGAGACAAGATATCGCTATCGACGAAGCATCGATAATTCAAATCATCGATATTAATAAATGACTGACTACGAATTTGCATACTCGCAATAATAAAAACGAGTTATGTGCTGTCTTAACGAAAGTGGTTTTAGTTATATATGTTACGTAATACGCTGAGGAGTTTAATAATAAATTGTTGTTTTAATTAAGTAATTATGTTTGTAAGGTAATTAGGTGTTTTTACTTTAAGTATAAACTTGTTAATTAGTAGTAAATGGGATTATCTAGATTGAAATTTTCTTTTCTCCAGGGAGGTAGTACTTAATTACACATGTTAGTTAGATTGATAGGGAACGGGATAACTACATGCAAAATAATAAGTCTTAATTAGAATGAATAAACTTTTTTTTTTATAAAAACTTTTTATATTAAAACGTGATTCTACAAATTTATAAACTTGTCCCTTATTAGAGCACAGGCGTAGAGTAGCCAGCCTTTCGGTGTTCTATAGGATGCATTTTGGGGAGTGTGCGAGGGAATTGCATGATTTAATTCCCCCATCTCCGTTCCACCAGCGGACGACCCGTCGTACGGCGAGTGTCCACCCTTACGTTGTTAACACTACTACGATCCGGACGAAGCGTTTCGCCTCCTCCTATTAGGTACCGCGTACATCAAGGGACTGGAACAACTTGCCGGCGCGGTGTTTCCGTCGGAATACAATTTGAGTGCCTTCAAGGCTAGAGTGAATAGGCTTTAATAAAATAGTGCGCTTTACCATCAACGATTCTGTCACTGCTTACCATCAGGCGGGATTGCGGTCAAGCGCCAGTTTATAATTTATAAAAAAACTATGGACTGCAACGAAAACATGCTTACAAAAAAAAACAATGGTTTCCCTATGTAAACTAGTAGAAGTTCTTATAACACCAAAAGAACCTGCCCCCTAATCGGCGAACACATTTTTGTCAAATGATTGCAACTAGTTGGGATCGTTTGGACCGAACGGACCAATGGGCGGTCCGAACGATGCTAACTGATTCCAACTAGTCGCAATCATTTGACAAAAATATGTTCGCCGATTAGGGGGCTGATTCCAAATCTGAAAGGTCATCACAACCAGCCAGGCAACGAGCACTTACGGAAAGCGAAAACCGTAGAACCTAGACTAAAAACAGACCAAACAATGGGCATCACTTTCGAATAGTATCTAATGTGGAGTAATTCCCACGTGCCGGTTACCTGTTCCGTATGAGCGACGCCGGAGTGATAACGGTGTCCGCAACGGACAAGCCCACATACACACGCTCGCGGAATAATCTGCAAAACAATTGTATCGGGAGTGTTAGCAAGGAATTTGATATTGTATCGGGAGTGTTAGCAAGGAATTTGCTATTGTATCGGGAGTGTTAGCAAGGAATTTGCTATTGTATCGGGAGTGTTAGAAAGGAATTTGCTATTGTATCGGGAGTGTTAGCAAGGAATTTGCTATTGTATTGGGAGTGTTAGCAAGGAATTTGCTATTGCATCGGGAGTGTTAGCAACGAATTTGCAATATTTGGCACATGGGTCTGGTTAAACTGCAGTACTTACTAGGGGCCTAAAAAAACAATACTTTATGCAATCACTTTAAAAGCGATCCATTTCCATGACTTCACGTTTAGCGCAGTGGTCAAGCTATTAACTGCTGCTGGGTGTCGCGGGTTCGATTCCCGCACTGAACAAATATTTGTATGACCTACAAGTGCTTGTTCCGGGTCTGGATGTTTGTGTATGTGAGTTTATATGTTTGTAAACGCACCCACGATACAGGAGAACTACCTAGTGGGAGGCAAGGATAAAAAAACTGATTTTATTTTTTATATTTTTTCTCTAATTTTCGTAAAATGCTGACACATAATAGCTTAATCACCTTCAATTCAATTTAGTATAAATCATATTTGGTGTAAATATTACCGCATAAAATTAATAAGGACTAGGGACCGTAATTTTATCGATAAATAAAACTGTCAAGATGATGAAATGCGGTGATAAGAATTACATACGATTCAGAAGATGATTCATAATGTTATCTTATTATGATTCTGCCAAAGTGACCTTTTTAGATCCCCGATAGGTCGATCTGTCAGGTTCATGAGCAACTAGCAGTCAGTTAATAATAGAGAATAGAGATTTATCCAAGGTATGAAAATAAAAATAAAAAAAAAAATATTTTGTCGAAATTACCTAAAACTACTGAGATATAGCGTTTTAAAGTTACGGAGTGGGGGCTAATAGGCTATTTGACAGTATTCAATTATTTGTGATTTTTTGCTTTAATTGCATAAAATGAGGGTTCTTTATATCATTTACAAGAGTTTTAATAAAAAATAATAACAATTATTATATCCAAAACACAAAAATATGTTTGGCTTTTTGTTTCTCGCGCCACACATTGTGAAACGATCCGGATTGGCTAATGTCGCGATGACGTCATACGCTTGTTTTCGGCAAACTTATAAACTGTTTTTCGGGGGTTTTTATCGATTTATTTGTACAACCCAGTACAGTACACCACTTGTAAACCATTTTATTAGATAACAACAGCAAATAATAATTAAAAACAAACACCACTGAGAACCGAAAACCGCTTGTGACGTCACTTACCAGGCGCAACGCCATATTGCTGATTATATCGTTTTCGCGGCTTATTTGAATTTTGAATTTTTATTTGCATATTTCTTACGAAATACGTATTTAAAATTAAAAAAAATACTTTGGGTGAACTTCTTAACCGCAACCAAGTAATTCAAGATAAAAATTATAAATCTGTCAAATAGCCTATTATGGTATATTTTGTACCGCGGCGTGACGTCATGCGACATTTCAAATATTATCTTCCTAAGTATTTGAATGAAAAAAAAAATAAAATATACGTGTTCAATATTTTTTATAAATCTGTCTGATGGACATTAAATTATTTTTTATGATACAATCCAACTGAGTGTTTTGCAGAACAAAATGAAAAACGGAGTATTCATGGACGGAAGTGTTATTTTGTTTCCAGGGGTTGTAGACCCTTCATTACTTAACAAATAATACCTTCAGATTAGCATTGGACTGTCGAGGTTGGTAGTCAAATGAAACTCAACAGATATCTCTTTATAATGTCATTATTGAAGATATAAAAAAAACATAAACAATTAACAATATGTCAAACAAGTTCTCCATTACAACATCGCAGTATCGTCTTTTGAAAAGCTTCGATGGTCTTCAAGGCTTCTGCTGGCAGATGATGAACCTCTCCGCTTCATTCTGGATTAACTTGAAAATCGTGGCGATGGCTTCTTCGTTCTTGCACGACATGGGGCCGACTCCCCCGCGCTTTCCACCGCCCCAGCTGGAGGTGAACGTCAGCTGTGCATCGGCAAACAAGCAGAGGCAAGCAAGGAATAAGATGAGGAAGCAGGTCTTGTTCATCTTGAAGTGACTTTGGGTAGATACTGATTGTAGACGGGAGAGTGGTGAATGTATGATGTCTTTCCCAGAATTCTCGGGCTTTTTATAGTCGAATCCATAATTATGTAGGGAGAAAGAAGCCATAACAATTTTAATTTGTATGTAATTTGCAATGGCCATGACGAGTGTTGATTAATTGGACATTTCCAATTCAATGTGGCTTCCATTCCTATGATTAATCGTGAAACCTGAAAGTCTGACCATCAGACAAATATAATGAATTGATTATGCAGTTTGGAGGACAGCTGGAAGTATAGCATGGGCTAACAAGCTAATGTCCTTCTTCTTCTTTTTTCAAGGTGAGATTGAACCTCAACTCTTGATCAATGGCCTCTGTGGAATTTATAAGGACCACAATTTTGCCAATAACAAGTGTAACAAATTATAGAAATTGTTTGAAAAATTTATTTATCGCCAATGACAGTTGAAAAAGACGGCCGCGTGAACCGTCTATGAGGAAGATTTAGGCAGTCAAGATGTGGCCACTATGCTGCAATATTTCAATTTTCTTTATGAATTATTTACTGAATGCAATTTTTACTAAATAATAAAATCGCGTGATGCGCTTTTATTTAGTAAAAGATTGAAAAATGTGCGTGACACTCATCTTAGCTCTTTCGTCAAAAAACCCAAGCTAATGTTCTCCCAGCATAGAGGAAGTCGGGTGACATATGCTATTATTACCGGGGAAGAATGAGATGAACGAAGTATTTTCTGTTCATGGATCGCTCGTTACGGGTGGAATTTTCACCTTGAATGAGTTATAATAATAAATAATAATTTAATTTATTAAATGACAACAAAGGTCCAATGGTTAGTAACTTATCAACTAAGGGTTAGTAATACTTAAAAAACTAAACAAGACTGCCGCACAAGCAATGCTAACCAGTGTCTTAGCACTGGCGCATCGAGCTTGTCGGCCATGGCTTGTAGGATGCTGTTGGCGCTGGTCCTAGTTCTACCGAGCAACGAGGCCGCCTTCTTTCTCACGATGGCATAAAAGTCATCCACTCGCGCCAAAGCGAACATGCTCGACGCACTGCAATACCTAAAAAGAAACCAAAGCCAGCCAGCCTAAAGCCAGTTATTTTTGCAATTTCAAAGTTCGTTAAAGTGTAAAGGGTTCTCAGCCGACAGCATAGTCAACACGAGTAGATTGGGTAGAGCACAAAGCCATGTATTATGTTAAGTTCATGTGCCTACTTACTGTCAGCTCATCGACCCGTGCTTCCACACATAGAAGGTCTGTACCAAGGCCAGCTCCGTCGCGTGTCGGCCGACCGCTTTTTGTTTTTGACAAATTGAGTGTTGCAAATTGTATGGATGGCAGCAGGTCAAGCTACCCCAAACTGTCAGATATTCCCAATCAACCTTGAGCCTTAGTGCTTTAGAGATAAAGTTCAAAATCTAGTAAGCAAATCTGACAGATTGTAGTAGCTTGATGTGCTGTCGTCTGTACAATATAAATGCATGCATTGTACATATCAATTTATGGGAAAGAGAAATGTTATGGATGGAGTCTCTAAACTAGGTTTGAGATCCTAAAATGTGCGTGTTTACAGTTGCTTTATTGATACATCAACCCACGTTAGTTTTCTAAAGCGCGAAATTGCGTTATTAACCTATTTCGATTGGCAAAGCCAGATTTCGAAAATCTTGTGCTAAGGTCCTTGGCCAGCCTTATAAATTACCTATTACAATAATTTTCATTCTGCAGCTTAGCACATCTTTGTTTTCACAACATCTACTTACACACTTATATCTAAAATAATGGCATTGGACTGCTTCTGCATTGCTGCGTCTGTACATTCCAGTCTTAGAAACAAGCGCTGTTGTTGGGGAGTTTTTTTATAGTTATAAAATAGCGCTTAAGCCGCAATCCCGCCTGATGGTCAGCAGTGATGCGTTTGTTGACGGTAAAGCGCGCTAGTTTATTAAGAGTCTAGCCTTGAAGACACTTATATTGTAGTCAGACGGAAACACCGCTGCGGGCAAATTGTTCCAGCCCCTCGATGTAAGCGCTATAAAAGACGAGACCAAACGCTTCGTCCAGATTACAGTTGTGTCAACAACGTATAAGGTTAGATACTCGCCGTACGAGGGGTCGTACGATGATGAAAGATGGGGGAATTAAGTCACGCGTCTTCAAGGCTAGAGTGAGTAGGCTTTTAATAAACTAGCGCGTTTTACCATCAACGATTGCATCACTGCTTACCATCAGGCGGGACTGCAGTCGAGCAGTAGTTTATAATATTTAAAAAAAAGTTACCGACAAGATTAATTTATTTCCAATAAGATTTGGTATTTAAAATGAGTGGCTCTTTTGATAAACGTATTAATATTTTACTTCACACTTAAACTTATGTTTTTATAACGCATGTAGCTCAAAAGCCCAGCAAATGTGGAACGGTAAAGGAATTTTAGTGTGGAAAAAGTCTTGCCGCCAAGCGATTCGTCGTGTTCCGGCATGATGTCTGCTGAAGGCGTACCTACGGAGGACGGGTCTGAGCAGTTGTGTTGTAATGTGTGCCGGGTACGATACGCCAAATGTTGTTGTGTCGGGGTTTGGTCGTGGAGGGTCTCCAGATCAATCTCTATCTGGCCCAACATTGTTGGTCTTGTGGTTGGGTTTAACATTGCATCACCCTGCTCAACTGCCGTTTTCCTTCCTATTCAGACGTTTTACCATAAAAATATGTCATTTTATAAACGACGCGGAGATAAATAAAGTTGTTTTCGTCGCATGTGTTTATTATACCATTGGCAATATTGAAGATAAGATAGAGAAATCTCGTGATGACTTATCTACAAGTTCATGATCAACGTCGAACAATAGGCACAGATAATGTTTACTATTTATCTTGACAGCGTTTGATCTTGAATGTTATTGTTTGTGGTTATTATTCTTACTACAAACGTTATTGGTGATGGACGCACAATTAACAATTCGACGCGTCAATTAGCGTTTGGAGCGGTTTGTTATTTTTTCTCTACGTTAACTTTCTTTTACATACGTATGCATTTTTATTAGCTCGTTAATGTTTTCTTTAATAAGCAATTACTTGCACCGTCTACTAACTCCTCGGTTGTACTGTTTTTGTTTGTCAAAAATTAGTTCCTACGGTTTCTTATCTTGTATAATATTTATAGGTACAATATGTAAAGAAAACCCTGTCCGACCCATAAGGATAATAAAGGTTAGGTAAACACATGACCAAATATAATATAAAATTTTACGTAATCATCATAGTAACAATACTAATGAATTTTAAAATAATCTTTTTTCCCCGCGAATTAATTCCAACTTCCCCGAAATTTGGTAATTTAAAAAAAAGTGACAGCACCATTTTGACGGTTACATGCTTATGCGATTCGACCACGCGTCGCGTGCCCTGCCCCCCGCCGCCCGCGGAAGTGTGTCCTACGGCACATGTATTAAGTTATCTCTTTTTGCAAAATAATATTTATTTTTTTAGGGGGATTTTTTGTTTAAACTTTAGTCCGGCTTTGTCGGCATTAGTAAAATCAGTTATCGATTCTTAACAATTAATTCTTAAAAATTAAATTTAGAAACCTTTACAGATCGGACGAGGTTTTCTTTACATATTGTTTACAACATTATTTATTGTTTATGCGAAACCGGAAACACGTGTCCAGTATTTTTAAGTAAAGAATCTATGCACAAAATTTCAAAAAGATATACCTAACGCAAAACCACAAAGTTATGACCTTGCTATTCTAGTCGGTTGTCCCAACAAAAATAATATGATCAAAGCTCCGATCGGGCGGGCGAGCGCGGTGCGTTGGCCTCTGGCGTCAGCTGTGATGTATATATTATGATATATAATAATGAAGAAATCTGACAGTTTGTAGTTGCTTCATGTGCTGTCCTCTGTATCATATAGTAAGTAGGTATGCACATCATCATCATCATCAACCTTTTTTTTTTCGTCCCACTGCTGGGCACAGGTCTCATACAGAAGGATTGAGCGTAATCACCAACGTTGCTCAATGCGGGTTGGCGATTTCAGACTTAAAGTCCAGGTTTCCTCAAGATGTTTTTCCTTCATCTTCAGTCATTGGTGTCCAAGATATACTTAGAAAGTACATAAAACTTTAGAAAAGTTGCATTGGTACTTGCCTGACCTGGAATCGAACCCGCGCACTCATACTTGAGAGGCTGGTGTTTTAACCACTAGGCCACCACGACTTCAGTTCGTTAAAAAATTATCTTGAGGTATCTATGATGCAATCAAATTATTTTTCGATACCGGTTTGTCCTTAGTTAAAACTGACATTGACTCTCTGATCTATTCCTTAATATAGTCATAATAAAAGCTATATCCGTATGGTACTGGCAGTACCATAGATTGGTCGTAGCGCTTGTGTTAGCAACTGTCGGTGATCTCACACTTGTGGTAGCGTTTGCGTGAATGTCGAATTTCCGACCAAAATGATGATGTAACTCGTTCCGTGGTCATCTGCATGTTAGCGGTCAGGGTTACCGAAAAAGCCGGTAAAATTACATAAATTGTATATACATACGGACAAATCACACAGATTGAGCTAGCCCCAAAGTAAGTTCGAGACTTGTGTTATGGAATACCACCTCAACGATACTATATTATGTGATTTGTCCGTATATATTTATACATATACTAGCTGACCCGGCGAACTTTGTCCCGCCTTAAATGCAATATCACATGATCAAATTTTTTACTTTTTAAATTATGATAATCCATACTAATATTGTTACGGGCTAGGGGTACTTAAACGCCGGTTAAGGGTTACGAAGTTTATTGGCAACGAAGGTACAGTCGATTGTAGGCAATGACAAGTAGAATGTAGCTTATGTCACACCGAAGTCTTCCCTTATGTCCACGAAGTCCGTGTTGTAAACACACAATGACGCTATAGATGTTACCTCACGTAGTACTCGAAGTTCTCGTTACAGTTGTCGCAGTAGGTCTTCTTTAAGATCGCTTCTTAACTGTCGCTGTTTTCGTATCGCTAGTCGAGTGTAGACTGACTGTGCGCTGGCGTCGCGGCGCCTTATATAGCCCAGCTGATCGAACATTCCAGATTCCTCCAGACGTAATAATAATAGCACATAACCTCGAGGTCACTCGGAAGTACCTACGGTAATACCCGGAAACGGGTTTCTAGAAATTTCGATGTCGACACTTTGTTGACAAAACTGTTGAGACCTGTACCGTTCGATAGGCCATCCTAAGTCTAGTAATGCGTTTTTACATTGTGCCTGGAAAATGTCTAGATCTGGAGAAATAATACTTAAAAGTGACACACTGCATCTCACGCGATATTGAACCTTATGCCATCGACATAAGGTCCATTCGTAACATTGCCCCCTTCTTAGTCATGCTCGTCCCGAGCATGATTTGATCCATAATAGCGAGCTAGGCGGTCTACGTGTACGATCTTCAGCTTCCCTCTGGGCCCTTTCTTAATCCTGTAGGTGACATCGTTTATTCTGGTTACTATCGTGTACGGACCCTCCCATTTGGCTTGAAATTTCGGACTCTTTCCTTTTCTCCTTATGGGATTATGTAACCATACCAAAGTCCCCTCTTCAAATCCGGGCACGTTAGCTTTGCGGTCGTATCGGATTTTCATTTTCTCACTGGTTTTCAGACCATTCTCTCTCACTAGCTCATGTATTCCATCTAATTTACGCCGTAGGTCGGCCACATAGTCGACGGCTAGGATAGGAGTATCGGGAGGTGTTCCGGTTAGTGCATCTATGGGTAGTCTAATTTCTCGGCCGAAGTTGACTTTTGCCGGTGTGCAATTTGTGCTATCATGTGTTGCAGAGCGGTATGACATTAAGAAGAGTGGAATGTATTGGTCCCAATCCCTCTGGTGTTCTTCCACTACTTTGGCCAAATGATTCTCCAACGTCTGATTGAATCTTTCGACCATTCCATCTGACTGTGGGTGATATGGTGTTGTACGAGTCTTGTGTATCCCGAGCAGTTGGCAAACCTCTCGAAATAGTAAAGACTCGAAGTTTCTACCCTGGTCAGAGTGTAACTCCAAAGGAATGCCAAATCGACAGAACACCTCATGAACTAGCTTTTTGGCGACTGTATGAGCTTCTTGGTTAGGTACTGCAAAAGCTTCTGGCCATTTGCTGAAATAGTCTTGCATGACGATGATATACCTATTCCCTTCTTCAGTAACAGGGAATGGCCCAGCTATATCGACAGCAACTCTTTCCCATGGTGCACCAACATTGTACACTTTCAGCCGACCTCTGGCCCCCGTTTGCGGTCCCTTTACTGACGAGCAGGCTACACATTTTCTACACCAGTCCTCTACGTCTTCGCGGCAATGCACCCAATAGAATCTTTTTCTCACCTTTTCCAGGGTTTTCTTTACTCCAAGATGTCCTCCGGATACTCCGTCGTGCACCTGTCGTAGCACTGACGCGACTTTATCACCGGGAACAACTATCTGTAAGGTGACCTCCTGTCCACTGGGTGATTCCCATTTCCTCTTGAGAACTCCATTATCAATTATCAGGCTGTCCCATTGAGCCCAGTAAGTTTTTGCTGTTGGGCTAAGCGCTGATATTTCACTCCAAGTGGGCCTTTGGCCACGTTCCTTCCATTCGATTACTGTCTTCAAGTCACTATCTTCCTTCTGTGCATCTTCCAATGATTGATTATCCCAGTCTTCATCCAAAGCGTTCACCTGGATAATCCGTACGTTCTCTTCCTGTTTGTCACAATGTCGGCCCTTACTTCCTGAAGGGACCTGGCGACGGCGGTCCTTTTGTCTTGCCTTTTTCTCGAGGCGCTTCTTCTTACGGGCCTCGTCCTCGACTTCCTTGTCCCGCCTTGCGTCTGCCTCACTCCACGACCTTCCGCGCGACCGCTCGCGCTCGTGTTCTCGCTTGCCGGGACGTTCGCGTTCCCGGTCTCGGTCTCGCTCCCGGTCCTTGACGCGTTCCTGGTCTCGGTCTCGCTTCCGGTCCTTGACGCGTTCCCGCTCTCGTTCAGCGGGTCGCTCGCGGTGCCCGCTCCGAACGCTCCGCTCGCGCCACTCGACTCGCTCGCACGGGCGCTCGGGTTCAACCTTCGCATCGCGCTTGCGCCACGCCATCACCGGGACCTCCTCACGTGACCAAAAAGTTCTTCTTCCCTTAGCCTTCCTGGGACAATCAATTCGAATATGCCCCTTTTCGCCGCACTCATAGCAAGTTGGTCCTCGTCCGGCTTTTATATGTGCGGTCACTTCTCGAATACGGTCGTGTTGTGGGCCATCTTGACGTACAGCTTCCACCTCCAGAGCATGCGTCAAAGCTGCCTTCAGGGTCTGATGGTGACCCAGACGTACCGCAGCCCTGACTTCTGCATCTCGAATCCCATCGGTAAATAATCGTAGAATAGTAGCGCCAATCAATCCCGGTGTTGATGCATACGCCTTCCGAACCATACGTTCTATTTCCGTGGCCCATTGTTGCAAACCCTCGCTGCTCTTCTGTGTGCGTTCGCGGAGTTGAGCCCTGTAGACATGTTCCAGGTGTTTCTCCCCGTATCTAGACTCCAACGCTTCTAGCAGACAGGCTAGGGTATTGCAATCGCCGGAAATATTTTCGAGAATTTGTACTGCATCACCACGCAGAGCAAGCGTAAGAGCGGTTACCGCTTGATCGTCGTCCCAGTTGTTTCCTTTTGCGACCTTTTCGAATTGAAGGCGGAAGGCCACCCATGACGTTGTTCCGTCAAAATGAGGCACTTGGAACGTCGGCAAAGCACTAGGTATCACCCCTTTGATGCCTACTTTCTGTACCTTATCATGGAGGAATTTTATTTCTTTCTCACACTCCATGATGGTGCTGTCTAGTGCCTCGAAACGCGCATCATGTTTGTCTATACGAGCATCCTGTTTGTCTATACGCGTATCTTGGTGGTCCATACGCGCTTCTTGTTTGTCTATGCGCGTATTTTGCTGGTCCATACGTGCGTCTTGTTGTGTTGCTTTTATTTTAAGCTCGTTCACCTCTTCTTTAGTTTTTTCCCACTTTCCGTTTAGTTCCAATACTAGTTGCTGGGATTTTGCCTGGTATTCTGCTACATTTTTAATTTGTGCCTGGGTTTCTGCCTGGGATTGTTTTATTTGTGCCTGGATTTCTGCCTGGGATTTTGCCTGAGATTGTTGTATTTGTGCCTGGATTTCTGCCTGGGATTTTGCCTGAGATTGTTGTATTTGTGCCTGGATTTCTGCCTGGGATTTTGCCTGTGATTCTGCTACTATGCCTTTTATTTGCGCCTGGGATTCTGCTATACTAAACTTTATTTGCGCCGTCAAGTGAGCCAGTAACACCGATAAATCGGATCCGCTGCTTCCGGGAATAGTGCTGGTACTAGGCGCACTCACATTCGTCGGTGTTACGACGGCCGCATGTTCTACGGGTGCAGGGACACCAAGCGATTCTTCCCCTTGACGCGCCAAATCCATCGCTGCTTGTCGTCGCGTGCGAACTCTTTCGTCTTCCCTTGGCGTGACCGGCATGCCGCTTCTGACACCAATTGTTACGGGCTAGGGGTACTTAAGCGCCGGTTAAGGGTTACGAAGTTTATTAGCAACGAAGGTACAGTCGATTGTAGGCAATGACAAGTAGAGGGAATGTTAGCTTATGTCACACGAGAATCTCCCACCTTGTCCGCGAGTCAAAGTATTTTCAGCTTTACAACGACGCCTAGATGTTACCTCACACTCGAAGTTCGTTGCAGTTGTCGCAGTAAATTCTTCTTTAAGATCGCTTCTTAACTGTCACTGCTGTTTTCATTAATAGCTGGTCAGTGTGGGCCTGACTGTGCGCGCTGGCGTCGCGGCGCCTTATGCCAGCCAACTGATCGAACATTCCGTTTCTCGGGCAGCGCTTAATAATAACAACTTCCGAGGTCACTCGGGTACTTTCACAGTAATTCCGGAAACGGGTTTCTGCACAAGAAATTTCGATGTCACGACACTTGTTGAGCAAAAGGCACAATTTCGAGACCTGTGCCGTTCGATACGTGGCCATCCTAAGTCTAGTAATGCGTTTTTACATTGTGTGCCTGGAAAATGTCTAGATCTGGAAATAATACTTAAAAGTGACACGCATGTCACGCGATGTTTCTTATGCCATCGACATAAGGTCCATTTCATCTTCTAATATTATAAATGCGAAAGTAACTCTGTCTGTTTGTCTGTTACGCTTTCCCGCTAAAACCTCTCAACCGATTTTGATGAAATTTGGCATAGACAATATTTAGACCCTGAGAAAGGTACTAAGGTAAGGGCTACATTTTATTGGGATCATCGAGATCCTCGGAATGAGAACTTCCTCACCTTTGAATTTTTCGTTGAGTATTGTGGCGTAAATCAAATTGTTCATAAATTTACTTACCACCGTCTTCCGTTGCACAGTTATGGTTGGTTTAAGTTTCGAATGATAGGAGCAGCGCCGTGTCCTCAAAAACGAAGTAGGAAGCGACCTGACGCTGCCGGCAGTAGTGCGGAGGATGGTCGGTAGCGCAGAGTCGTGGGACGCGGTGGTGTCCTTCTGCGAGGACGTGATGTCGCGGAAGGAAGCTGCGGAACGGGAGACGGAGATCTCAACTCCCTTCCCGGGCCGCAGAAGACGCACCGGGTGCCAAGGAAGGGCGAATAACGCCCTCTTCCGGCCCCCATGAATGGGTCCAGGGGCGATGGATATGGGGAAGTCCCCGCCCCCTTATTCATTGGACCCCGAGGCGAAGGCGCGCGCGTGTGTTGGCGTGCGCCTCAGAGGCGATGCACGGGGTAGTTTAACACCTCACTACCCCGTGCAGGAGGCAAGGCCCGGACAAACCGGGCCGGCACGACAGTGTGGGGCCGCGGCAGAATCAAGGACTCCCGCGACTCCGTGCGCACGTGACTGGAGAGACACCGGGGTGGTTTTAGTCAGTAGGAGTATGACAGACCCCGTCGCCCACCCCAGGGCGGCAGACATCCTTTGAGGATTTTCCACCCAGAACAAAAAAAAAAAGTTTCGAATCATGATTACTACGGAACCAATCTTTAGTCGTAAAGTGTGCGGTGGTAAGCCAGGTACATCCAAGGAGTTTAAAAATTCCATTGGATAGTTGGTGGCATCATCTTCATTTGTTACACAGTCAATAGATTTGAAAGAATGCAGTGTACCAATGTTCTCATTCTGAATTATGTAGTTTTAGTCATCTACATCTTTATTTTCCGCTGCCGATATTGCTCGCTTACTCAACCATTCATTATTTTTGAGGTTAGTAATGATGTTTGGGAATACTTTGTTGATGAGTTCGTCTTTCGATAAGACAAAGTTACAGAAATTCTGACGAAATGAAATTAGTCCGCTCGATTCGTCGACAGGTACTCGACCATTACCGATATTCCGCAATTTCTCAGAGAAGTCTTCAGCAGATGTATCGTTCAGCAATGCAACTCTCATGTTTGTTGTCAGCTGAAGTTTCTTAACATAGCGCCATAGATTCGATGATTTGAGGCAAGCGTTTATTGCGTTGGCAGCAGTCGATCTGGGAATTACTGGCAATGTTTGGCGGAAATCGCCAGACAGTAAAATCATTGCGCCTCCAAAACATCTCGAGTCATTACCTAGATCTTGCAATGTTCGGTTAAATGCTTCCAATGCATGTTTATGCGCCATTTTGCATTCGTCCCAGATGATGATCTTCGATTCGGATAAAACTTTGGCCACAGCGGAGCGCTTTGTAATGTGACATGTTTGTTCTTCAATAGATTGAAGATTTAACGGAAATTTTAATGCAGAATATGCAATGTGGCTGTTATTCCAGAAGAAGCAACTGCAACGGCAATGTTGGATCTTGCGTGAACAGTGGCTAAAACTACTGACATGAGGAATGTCTTACCAGTTCCACCAAACGCTAGTATGCAAGCAGTAATCATTGCTGCAATCGTATTGAAACGCTGCCTGAATCAAATCAGTATTTAATGAATTTCTTCTTCGTAAATTATCTAGCTGTTAATTTCTCAGGTTTACTCGATTATTTCGCATTGTTAACCAAGCTGTTCACGGGCTGCTTCCCTTTGCTTTTGTGAGTCAGAAGCACGCAGTCGAGCCAAGGCGGCGCTCTTCACGTGCAATTTCTGGCTCTTCTTCAGTGCTAATCTAGTCAGGAGTGTTCTTCGGTATGACTGAGTAGCTGTCGGGTCCGTTTTTGTAGAAATATTGTTTTAAGATAATATACGGTTTTATTATTCATTAATTATGCTTTGAATCGGACAAATGTGGCGTTATTTCTGTGTGGTCTATGAAAATGGTAAAAAAGCTGAACGGGTTGATTAGGGTGTTATAATATTTTATAGCTGATCCGCGCACCTACACGTTGTATCCATGGACGTATTTAATATATTTTTGAGAGTTGGTAACACTGTAAGGTTGGCAACCGTCAAACATGTCAACCCATTAATTAAAATTTTTATATTTTGAAATTTAAATACACGATTTTATGAGCAAAGTTGATATTATGTTGTCGATTCAAAAGTCTTGTTTTAATGCGTTCTTCAATTCGAGTGGAACTGAGAGTACAAATACTGTCAAATGTTTGACAGAAAGTGGTCAACTTTTATATGGGAAAATGGAATTGTTGTTTTACTCTATCTTACTCGCAATTTATACTTATTTGCTCACCGTGTAGACCTACCCTGGACTACGACAAATATTTTAAAACCAAAATCAGCTCAATCGACCCAGCCGTTCTCGAGTTTTAACCAGACTAACGAACAACAATTCATTTTTATTTATATAGATAGATAGATAAACATCCAAGATCCAGGCCAATCAGGAAAATATCGTTTTCCATCATGATCTGGCCGGGGATCGAACCCGGGGCCTCCAAGTCGCAGGCAAGCGTGTTGACCCCTGCGCCAGGACGTCATCACATATTTAATAGGAGTATAAAATATACTTACCTACATATAAGGATATATGAGAATGGTTTTTGATCGTAGCCCCCGGAACTGTTTGGGTCCTTGACCAAGTATGAAGATGAAGAGAACTAGACGACAGAGCTAGGGACCTTAAATCTGTGATTCTCTTATTTCTGTGCACCTTTTTCTTTCTATTTCATTAAGAAAAGGACAGAAGATAAATAAGTTCTGTTAAATTAAGATATACCATAGACAAGTTAGATGTGTTTAAAAACATGGCGACCAAAAATACTTTAATTTATGTCAGGCACTAACTAATTTGACAGGACTGTTGGCTGCATGGCTCTGCCTTTGCCTTTCCCGAGAAACCTGAAGTATTAAAAAAAAAATTGACAGGACTGAATTAATATTTATTTTATGTACTTATCTTAATGAAATGGAAAGATTATGGCGCGTGTTCCAGAAGGAAACTCAAGCATTGATCTCTGCTTAAGCATTACTTAAAACTAGTTTCAACCAATCAAATGCCTTGAAACGAGACTTAAGTGGAGCTTGAGTTTTGAGTGACGTTCTGTAATACGGACCAAAGACACACTAAACTTAAAATTAGTTTAGTTTGTGAACAAAATTAGGAGTACTATGTTTCTGAATCTGAACCATTTAGAAGCATATTGCTAATCTGTTTCTAAACAAATGTTCATGAACTCTCGAAATAGGTAGGTAATACTATTGCATCTAGCTGCTTAAATTTTAATATAAAATGAGAAGGTAGAAAATCATCCGTGTGTATCCTGCCATTTAGACTGAATATACCACAGAGCAAGTAATCACTACGTTATAGAATATACGTCGAAGTGGCCTTTTGTACAAGTATAGCACATAACTGTCAACCCTGTTGCGCCGCGCAGTCAGCCATGCATCTATATCTAGTAATTGGACCGGCCGCCGCCATGATGTTTAGTGTATTCTATACAAGTCCGCATATAGGCCGCATATACACTTTAAAATATCAAGCTAATAATAACCAGTATAAGTTGACTTCTGATTGTACGAAAAACTTATACATTGCAAGGTCAGCTAAAACTGGATATTGTGGAAGTGTATAAAATTGACATTTATATCAACCGTTATGGTTGTAGGGTGTTTTATGATGATAATATTGTGTATCGTGATCGAATTCATCTATTATAATGATTGTGGTAGGTAGTATGACGTCATTGTATGTGATTGTGATAAACTACTAAAAGGAATATGGGTTTACATAAGGCTAGTTAGTGGCTTTATCTAAGCCAGCAGCCTATTTTTTTTTGAGGATTGGAATTCATCAAATGACCTCTCCCGCTCTGGGCGGAACGGAAGGGCGTGTCAGACTTTTACTGACTGAAACCTAAAACCTACCCGTGTTCCCTGCACTTGCTTGTGTGCCAGGGCCACGATATCCTTTTTGAATAATCCGCGGCCATGGCAGGCATTGACCTTCGTGGACTCCGTCACGATGTGCTGACATCTCTTTGAGGCACACGTGGAACACAACGAGCCGTCGACCCGGGTCTAGTCGGCCCGGCTAGGGCGGCGAGGAGTGGCAAGCCTGCGCCGTGGCCGGGAGTTCGCCGCTGTCTCCGGACCAGGGCGTGTCCTGCTGCGGCTAGATGCGAAAGTGTGCTGAGATTCCCGCTCCCTAACGCGCTCCGCCTCCTCCTTTGCCTGCATCACGTTCAGAAGGAGGTGATGGCCTACCATGCACTCTCATATATGTATGCTGACCTCGCATTGGTTTAGCTTAGCGTACAATAAGAGGTCCTCTTGTACTAGAGAATATAGCTTGATAATCCATACTATTCATACTAATGTGTATTATAAACGCGAAAGTATCTCTGTCTGTCTGCCTGTCTGTCTGTCCGGCTTTCACGCCAAAACTACTCAACCGATTGTAATGAAATTTGGTACACAGATAGTCTAGAGCCTGAGAAAGGACATAAGCTATAAAACATCCCGCTATGATCAATAAGAGCAGAGAAGGAACAAAAAATGATGCGAAAACGGGAGCTAACGCGGACGTAGATATTGCTCCCATTATTTTAACAGGCGCTTATTTTATATCAACTGAGCTCTTTCGGTTCGAAGCTTACGCGGGTGAAACCGCGGGGCACAGCTAGTATTATATAATATTTTAAAAAAATTCTTTGCCCGACACTAGGAAATACTCCATACTCCTGTGTTGTAGGTGCGTTTACAAACATTTAAAGTCACATACACAAACAGCTAGACCCGGAACAACTACTTGTAGGACATACAAATCGTATTTGTACCGTGCGGGAATCGAACCCGCGGCACGCAGCGCAGCAGTTGATCGCTCATCCACTGCGCCAACCGCGTCGTCAAATTATCATAATATTACTATTATTAGGCTTTTAATTACGCTCATTCCGCCTCAGTATGAGAGAAGACCTGTGCCCAGCAGTGGGACCATAAAAAAGGTTGATGATCGTGATGATGATGAAGGGTTTTAATTTGACATTTTTTTTTTAAATAATATGTGATTAATATTGTAAACGTGAAAGTTTGTAATAAATGTATGTTTGTTACTGTTTCTCGCAAAAGCTACTGAACGTATTAGGATGACATTTGACACATGGATAGTTTTTATCTAACTTATGCGGGGGAAACCGCGGGGTACTGCTATTATTTATAATTTGGTTATTTCCAAGCAGTAGACCTCATACGACTTCCCGACAATGTGACGCCTTATTATATGCCACACGATTTTATTTATCAACTCTTTAATGTTTATTTCATTCGAGAATAAATCGTCACGCGGAGGAATAAGGCATGTTTTCGGTAAATAAAGAATTATGCAAATATAAGGACGATGTGTGGGGGCAGTCAAGTAACATCCTGTGATAAAGTGGAAACGAAAAAGTAATTTGTATTGTGTTGATGTGAAGGTAGGTTCCAAGGTTTATTCTGTTAAAATGTCAGTGTAAACCTTAGGTGAAACACAAAAGGTGTATCTCTATATCTATATCCATAGATCCAGTAAGTACATGATACTGAACCCCCCTGAAAGTGGAGGAATTTCCCGTCGGCCTTTTCCTGATAAAAAAAATACAGGTTTTTTCACTTAAGACCGTTCATAATTGCTATATTTTTACAACCCAATTAGACTTTAAAGTAAAAATTAATTAATTCGCTAATTACACAAAAAAAGCCCAATGTGGTCACAACTTAAACTATCCTACCTATCTGCTGGTTTACTAGAGGTCACTGTAGGGGTCACTGTAGGCTAACGTCATACAAACACTGGCGGCGGCACGCTTGCAATGTTCAAACGCCGAGCCGACACTTTTTTAAAACACTGTTATTTCTGTAACAGTTCATTAACGACATAAATGACTGTCATAATTTTATTAGTGGCATGCGGTCTAGCCTTTTCGCGTAGTTTGTGTTACGATGCGATACTTGACGTAAATTCACGTATTTTGAGTAAACCTGCTTTTATTCGCGTCCTAGATAGTAAGAGTGATGAATAGTCTAATAATTTGATAGGACTAAATAATAATTCCGTAAGTTATGAAACGTGGGCGCTCACAATGGGCCTCATACGAAGGCTCAGAGTCACACAAAGGGCAATGGAAAGAGCTATGCTCGGAGTTTCTCTGCGTGATCGAATCAGAAATGAGGAGATCCGCAGAAGAACCAAAGCCACCGACATAGCTCTTCGAGTCGCTAAAATTAAGTGGCAGTGGGCATGGCACATTGCTCGTAGAACCGATGGCCAATGGGGCAGTAAGGTTCTGGAGTGGCGGCCACGTACTGGAAGACGCAGCGTAGGGAGGCCCCAACAAGGTGGACCGATGACCTGGTGAAGGTCGCGGGAAGCCGATGGATGCGGGCAGCACAAGACCGGTCATCGTGGAAAGCCTTGGGGGAGGCCTTTGTCCACCAATGGACCATCTTTAAGCTAAAGAAGAAGAAGAAGAAATAATAATTTATCTTTTGTCCTTTTCATAATTAAATAGAAACAAGAAGATGTGTTAAGGTTAAAATTAGTGTGATTTGTGAACAGGACAATCGAAGTCACTGACTGCCCTCTTATCTATGGAGTCTTAGCAACGTAACGCCATGCCGCATGCGCCAACACACCATGAGTTCCAGCGAAGCAACAATTGTATGGTAATGTGCACATAATTGTCTGTGCGTTGAATTTATATTAAAACTAGCTTTCCGCCCGCGGCTTCACCCGCGTGGAGTTCGGTTATATCGCGCTTTTTAGATTTCCCTCGGGAATATCAAATTTTTCCGGGATAAAAGGTAGCCTATATTCTTTCTCAGGGTCTAAAGATTGTCTGTGCCAAATTTCATCTAAATCGGTTGAGAGGTTTAGGCGGGAAAGCGTAACAGACAGACAGAGTTACTTTCGCATTTATAATATTAGTATGGATGGATGGTCGGTGATTCTAATATATTCATGATTGATTGTGACTTTGGATTGGTGCATACATACATCAATTCAATCTTTCTCGGCTGCTAAGGCAAGAAAGATGGGAGATTAAACTTGGATTTTCTCATCGTAATTCTAGTTGCAATGAAGTACAACACCCCTTATGCTGCTGAATTTATGACTACCAACGACATGACCTATGCATTTTTATCGAGTCTTCAGGTGAGCTTCGTAGCCTTCATGGTTGGTCTATTTAGCCAAAGATTCAGCTTCGCCACACAACGTGGCAATGCTGCCAGCCTGTTAATCACGTCAATCAATCACCTATTGGCAGAAATGCGGATGACTTTTTTAATGGACTTTTGATTATATTATTTCCCCTCCTTTTTACATATTTTTAGCATTATTTAATTTTAATGTAAGTGGAAAAGTACTAAGGTCATGCCGTTGATGTCTTTTGAGTTACAATTGCTTAGGAGGATCCAGACCACATGACTTTTAGCTTTAGGTTGTAAGAGGAAGAAATAATACGATTGTGAACAACCATTGATGCTATCTGAAACCTTTGAGTTTTATTCGGTTCCTATTTTCTTCCACATCGTTTTGATTTTTTTTTATTTTATTAAATCTTGCTCAGTTGTCTCACACTATGAATTACTCCTGTATCGTGGGTGCGTTTATAAACATATAAACTCACACACACAGACAATCAGACCCAGAACTAATAATTGTAGGTCATAGAAACATTTGTTCCATGCGGGAATCTAATCCGCGACACGCAGCGCAGCAGTCCAAATATTTAACCACGATGCCAACCGTGCTGTCAAATCTACACCATTACTGGCATTCAAAGTATTTGTTATCCAAACAACACTTGTATAAACATTATTTGATCAACATCTCTATTGTTTGAACAGACATTCAAATAATTTTCACGGAGAAGAATCTAATTGAATGCCGAATACGATTCTTATTCAGAAAACAAAAAAAAAATAAATAAATATAGATATGTCTTCGAAGAACAATAAATACTCAATGTGTTTGTTAATATATTCTATACTAGCTTTCCGCCCGCGGCTTCGCCCGCGTGGAGTTCGGTTATATCGCGCTTTTTAGATTTCCCTCGGGAATATCAAATTTTTCCGGGATAAAAAGTATCCTATGTTCTTTCTCAGGGTCTAAAGATTGTCTGTGCCAAATTTCATCAAAATCGGTTGCGAGGTTTAAGCGGGAAAGCGTAACAGACAGACAGACAGACAGACAGACCGACAGACAGACAGACAGACAGACAGAGTTACTTTCGCATTTATAATATTAGTATGGATTTTGTCCTGGAAAATGTATCTAAGGCAGTGGGTAACAGTGAAAATAAAAGGATGTTAGGTAAGAGATGACATGCGTGCCAAAAATCTCACACCACGGGATGCCAGAGATCGTGCGAAATGGAGGAGTAATTGTAGGAAAGCAGACCCTGGGCTCCAGACACGGATGCAACCGCGATTATACGCTGAGATGATGATGATGAATGCACCTACCTAAGCGTATCCCTGTATTATCAACAATTGTACATTTTCTTTATAGGTATGTCTCATCCTTTTTATGACTGACAGTTGCTCACACTGAAAAATTAGATGAATGGGAGCTTATCAAATGACCTCTCCCGCTCTGGGCGGAGCGGAAGGGCGAGTCAGATTGACTGACTAAATCCGCCTGTGTTCCTTCACTTGCCTGTGCTCCAGCGGTTACGATATCTCCTTCGAAAATCCCGCGGCCCAGTGTCAATAGCCTTAGTTGGATTGCTAGCTCACTCTACGCTCGCTTGACTTAAGTTTTCAAGGTGACATGGTGACAGAATCGCAAAGCAGCACCTCATCATCTCAGCGTTAATCCCAGTCGCATCCGAAGCCTTTTCAGCTTTAGAGTCTAGGGTCCGCTTTCTACCAGTGTAACTGCTCATTTTTGGCTAAACTTCGATATTTTCCGTGAAGCGACTGCCGTCTGACCCCCACAACCCGAAGGCGACATCATAATCATATTCATATTCATGCATACAAATAATTACACTGCGCGGGGATCGAACCCGCGCCTCCTTGCGCAGCGGCCGCGTACCTACAATTCGCAAAGCAGCACCTAATCTATCTAAACACAGCATCCAAGACCATACACACACATAACACACCATATCATTATTGAAATTGCACATCACAGCAAAATCACGAAGAAGTTTGACATCCCAACCTTATCATTAGCCGAAGCACTTCAAGCTGAACGATGGATGGAACATTCAATTAATAAAACATGACATTGGTCCGTGTCCTGTAGCCCCGTCTTTGTCAATTGGTCGGTCATATGATTCCATTTAAGTATGTAAAGCTTAACTCAATCAATTTGTAGACGGGCGTACAAACAGAGTACCTACTAATTAATACTTCAATTAGCTGTGATGATTTACAATAGAGTATCAACCTTGATATTTCAAATTGTTTGCAAATCTCAAAGACTCCATGAGACAGGCTCGACACAAGTTAAAATATAAAATTATGTTTCCTTTGTAACATTCATTTTAGAATTAGTTTCTTTATGCTTAGATAGATGGAAAAATATCTAACACTGATTGGTTAATAATGGATTTATTTATTAAAAAAAATATATATTGTTTAGGTTCATGCGGTGATTTATAATTCTAGTAATTCTTGTGTCATCGTCACTTTGCTCTTTCAGTAAGAGATGGCCAGTCTCTAAGTGAAAATCAACGTTATTCAGCAAGGTTTAGCGTACAAGGAGGAGTTTCTATAGAAGGCGATTTTCATAGTGCCTTAATCTCGACAATGATATGCATATGTCAGTAGCGTATTGAAGGCTCTTTTCTGAAAATATTGTATTTCTAGAAAGAGTCCTATTTAGTATTGCAGTTGAGGATTTCATTACTCTTACATCCGAATTGTCTATTATTATTAACTATATTGTGTTACATTAAATTGAAATTACCAGCTTTAATCAGCCTGCTGCTGGAGAGAGTTAATAATTCTGTATTAGATCTTAGAATCCAAATATACTCATCATTGATAAAATATTAAACAGATACGATATATTCTAACAAACTGACCAAAAAAAAAAAAATGTGCCGAACACAGCAGCAGCACACATGCATATTTTTATTCGGCATACATTGGTACAGTGTGAGTGAGATGGGGCGCAGTCTAAAGTAGGGTTGTAACGGAGCTTCGCCTCCGCTTCCGTTACTGCGGAAGTTCCGCAAGAAATCGTATCTTCGCTTCCGCCTCCGCCTCCGCACAATTTTTGCGGAGTTATAACGGAGGTTTATTTACGTATATAAAAAAATAAATAACGCGCAAGCTGCGACGCTCGACAACCGTCCGGCCGCGTTTGAGCGCGAAATGGTCAAGAATCAACTAGTGCGAGGCGGGAATGCGGCAAACACAATTTGTTTCTCTTTATTTTTCATTACAAGAAGATAATATTTTTTTACAAAGTATACTACTATTAATGTACGTATTAAAAATAAAAATTTTGTTTTAATTAACCATAAATTTAATTTTTTTCTATATGTACTTTCACCTCCGCCTCCGTTAACCTCCGCATCCGCGGAGGTGAGACTCTTCGCCTCCGCATCCGCCTCCGCCTCCGCTAACAAGCCTCCGTTACAACCCTAATCTAAAGCATAGAGTAGAAAAAGATGGCTAGTGTTTGTCGTTTGCGCTGTTAGTGTTTGTCGTTTGTTTTTACGAGTGTATCGAGAGTAACTAAAGCGAGATACAGGACTTACTTCCTTTTGTACGCTTCATTTTTAGTGCGCTAGTGACATATCTACCTTAGTTTAATATTTTATCAATGATACTCATAACTTATTATAAAACTCAAGAGGTTTTTGTATTGTTACTTGTTTGTTTAAACGCGCTTTTTTTATTGCCTCTTATAGCCTTCAGTTTTTGAGAAAAGCTATAGCCATTTAGAATTAATCTGGCACCATTGGGATTTGGGAGCCGAGATAAATGAAAAATTGACAGAAAGAAGGCGAAAATGAAGTAATAGTTGCACGCCAAAGTACCTACAGGTTTCATCTAGTTCGGTAACACATGCTCCTATTTTGTATTGTATAATATACTACATATTATAGTGAATACACATAAATATATACGATGAATATATGCGATGCCAGTGCAGGTCGGCGGAATATGGAGAATCTCACCAATAAAATCGCGGGCAGTCGGACAGAAGGCACTAAAGTGTCAAATAGGTTAATGGCTGATAGCTGGGCTTTACTAAAAATGTCTGCTATTAGTTGCTGTGTATCGAATAAGTAAGTTCAATTGAGCATCAAAGAGACCTGTTCAATATCTTCGAACCGTAACAATCTGGTCTTGTATCGTATTACATTCGTTAGATTACAATCTAATTACTATACCCAGATTATTATACTTCGTCATGTATAGGTTTGTATTTCTAGAATAATAAGAATTAGTTAAAATAACCAAGTACGCTCAAAGGACACTGAATATTTTGAATGCGCATTTTTAAAGTAATATAAAGACTGATTTACACGGTGCAATTTAATTGCCTATGGCTTAAATTAGGTTGAAGCAACAATAAAAGTTGCACCAAAATACCATTTAGACAATGCAAGTCATTTGATGCATCAATATTATTGTATGCCATAGGCAATTAAATTGCACCGTCTAAATCAGTCTTAAGAATAAGTAATGAAGATTTAATCAGAAAATCTTAATTACATTATTTCATTTGGATTAAAAAAAACCGCATGTCACGTAACTGAGCCTTTATTAATAAAGGCATCTTCTTCTTCAGCCTATAGATGTCCTGCATAATCAGGGTGCTGACCACCCTTAATTTTTTTTTTCTCTTTATTGATTAATGGGACTGACAACCAGTCAGTCAGTCCCATCGTAACCTAAACAATTACACTTTCACAACACGTGGGCCATGAATTTGAACAACACTTTGCATCGTCACCATTTGGTTGAGATAGAATTGTATGGAACATACCGACATCAGTTCTGTTCAAATTCAATGATCTCACTTAATTATTCCTACTGGACTCATATTGGACACATTCCCACCCTTAATCCTTTTAGGTTTTAACATGGACAATAGTGGTTTACGTAATACTACAAAGTGTGCTTTTATTATAATTGTAAAATTTATAAACTAGTCCTTGATTGCAATCCCGTCTGTTGGTAAGCAGTGATGCAATCGTTGATGATAAAGCGCGCTAATTTATTAAGAGCCTATTCACGCAAAAAAACTGAGTGAATAGGAAGGAAGATGACAGTTGAGCGAGGTGATGCAATGTTAAACCCAACAACACGACCCACGATGCTGCGCCAGAGAGAGACTGATCTGGAGACCCTCCACGACCCAGCACACATCGCAACACAACTGCTCAGACCCGTCCTCCGTACCCTATAAATAACCTTTTTTAACTTGTAGTATAGTTAGTTAGTGGTTACTATGCAACTTGTGCGGGTAAATAAACAACCCGCATGTTATGGTAACCCCTTTATTGATCGCAAACCATGGGGGCTCATAAAGATCAATGTACTCTGGAGTGGTTCATAGGTAGGTCCTAAACTCTTAGATGGTGTATTATTACCCCTATCTTCTTTATCGCAATGCATAAAAGAGGTGACGCAGATAGCTGGCAGTGTGATGAACAGACGAACAGACAGGTTGGCGTATTGGTCATATAGCAGTCTTTCGATACGGAATCATAGAAAAGCAGACATAAACCTACACTTCAACTTCAATGCCTTTTCAATTTTTCAATTCACTTCCTACGGGATGCGTTTTCAAAAATTTTTATAGTGCATGCAAACTGAAAAAGCATTGCAAACATTGGGTGTAGCGTACCTTTTTTGTGTATGATAAATCATCAAATGATGATTTTATTAATATCACTGCGATCTGGAGGAAGCGTTTTACCTATAGTAGTTTTACTTATAGTAGAAAGTAGTGATCCAATCGTTCCGTACTACTATTAATACCATGAGATTAATACTTTTAATGTTAAAAATAATCAAACAATGAAGTGAACGATTAATTAAGCTACTATAAGCTCTTCGCAGTTAGTATCGAATGGTACAGACGACAGCACATAAAGCTGAAATTTCTTTATGAGAATTTCAACTTTATCGGTAAAGCATTAAGGTCCAAAGTTGATTGGGAATATTTGACAGTTTCTGGTAGTTTGACCTGCTGTCAGGCATCGGCCCCGTCGATCAACGGATGTTTTCTGCACCGTGTACCATGACTGATCGCTATGACTACTGACCCACATATGCGATACGTGTCGACATGACAATGAAGGTGTTCAGGTGACAATCATATTGGACATGGTTTTTTAATGATGGTTCTGTACACTGAAGGGTATATTAGCTTGGGCACGCCACAATAGCGGCGGTAAGCCCCCTCTTTGGGGAGTGGCTAGAGAGTCGCCACGGCGCTCTCACCTTCCACCTGTCACAGGATAAGGCGGGAGCAAAGAGATATAATTTTAATGTCTTTGGGCGGGAGGAAACCCCAGGGTGTCACCACTGTGGGGTTCGCCTAGAGGACATGGTGGAGCATACGGTGGAGGTCTGCCCGGCTTGGGTAGAGCACCGCCATGTCCTCGTGGCGGCGATCGCCGACGATCTCTCGTGCCCGGCCCTGGTCTTGGCCATGGTCCGCAGCGAGAGTGCATGGTAGGCCGTCAACTCCTTTTGCGAAGCAGTGATGCTAACAAAGAAGGAGGCGGAGTGCGTTAGGGAGCGGTAATCCCAGCGCCCTCACGCCACCGCAGGAGACGCCGTGGTCGGGAGAAAATATTGAACTCCCGGCCAAGCAAGTGCTCGCTTGCGGGCGGCAAGCAGTTGGCAGCTGGCAGCCCGGTAAGGACCAGGACTAAGTCGATGGCGCGTTGTGTTTCACGCGCGCCTCAAAAAGATGTGACATTGATATGGGTTTCACGAAGACCAATGCCTCCCAGGTCAGGATTGTGGGTTGGTAAAAAAAGAAACAGTAGCCCTGGCGCACAGCGGGACAGGTCATTTGATGATTTCTCACCAGAACAAAAAAAAAAACGTCTAAAAAGGTCTCAAATTGACAGTTCATAATAATATTGTCTATGTGCAATTTATATCACGCTATCGTAGACAGAGAATACGCATTTCATCTGTTTGGCTTATTGATAAAATTGTTTTTGCTTTATGGTTGCTATTGGCACAAAATATTCTTGTCGGCACGGTTGGCGCTATTGATTCCTGCGCTGCAAGTAGCTGTTCCGGATCTGGTTGTTTATGTATGTGAGTTTATAAGTTAATTATGAAGGTGGCAGCCGACTTAAAAAAAAAAACGAAATTACTTAAATATAGATTTTATTACAATGTTAACTTAGGCTAAATCTTAAGTTTAGACTTGGACGATGCTAATACCGAAGTGTTAAAAATTAATTATTGATTACCATTACCATTACCATTAATAATCGATTACAAAATTGACTAAAATGGGATGCTGCATCAGCGCGACGAGAGTAGGTGATCGGCGACACGAAGCGCAGAGTCAGCAGAGTGCGGTGGTTGGAGTGTGTAGAAACATCTGATTGACGTAAATAGCAATCATGTCGCTATATTCAGCTGATTTGGTGTAGGCAGGGCATGCAGCATGTTTGTAAACGCGCCCTCGATGCAGGAAAAAATCCTAGTGCGAGGTGTGGGGCAACGTTTAAAAAAATATAGAACATTCATATCGTGTTGGATTGCAGCTTGCAGCTGTCAGTTGTAACTAGGGTTGTAACGGAGGCTTGTTAGCGGAGGCGGAGGCGGATGCGGAGGCGATGAGTCTCACTTTCGCGGATGCGGAGGTTAACGGAGCCGGAAGCGGAGGTGAAAGTACATATAGAAAAAAAAATATGGTTAATTAAAACATTTTTTTTTATTTTCAATACGTACATTAATAGTAGTACCTATTGGTAAAAAAAATATTACCTTGTAATCAAAATTAACCGCTAGCTTGCCCGAAGCGGTAACTTGACACCACTTCAGATTGCCCGTGATTTACGACCCTCTTATCGCCGGAAGCGAAGATACGATTTCTTGCGGAACTTCCGCAGTAACGGAGCGGCGGGCGGGTGGGTGGTTCATTGAGTCCAAGGCCAAGGTGGCTGCCAGAAAACTTGGCGCCATCGCGAAGGTCCGGCGGTACTTTACACCAGGGCAGCTTCTAATGTTGTACAAAGCACAGGTCCGTTCGTGTGTGGAGTACTGCAGCCACATTTCGGCTGGTGCTGCGAAATATCACCTGGCTACTTTGGATTCAGTGGAGAGGCGTGCGAAGAGGCTAATAGGTGACCCTGATTTAACTCGAGACTGTCTCCAAAGCCTAGAGCACAGGCGTAGAGTAGCCAGCATTTCGGGGTTCTATAGGATGCGTTTTGGGGAGTGTGCGAGGGAAGTGCATGATTTAATTCCCCCATCTCCGTTCCATCATCGGACGACCCGTCGTACGGCGAGTTTCCACCCTTACGTTGTTAACACTACTACGATCCGGACGAAGCGTTTCGCCTCCTCCTTTATACAGCGTACATTAAGAGACTGGAACAACTTGCCGGCGGCGGTGTTTCCGTCGGACTACAATTTGAGTGTCTTCAAGACTAGAGTGAATAGGCTCTTAATAAACTAGCGCGCTTTACCATCAACGATCGCATCGCTGCTTACCATCAGGCGGGATTGCGGTCAAGCGCTGGTTTATAATTTATATAAAAAAAAAAAACGGAAGCGGAGGCGAAGCTCCGTTACAACCCTAGTTGTAACATACCTTCGAAAGAACTGACTACCCTGGATGTGTTGACGCTTTACTACTCGCTACTGGGAGTAATTAAGCATTTACTTATAAGACATGACGTGCACTTCCAATCAGTCGTGCTCTCGGATGAGTGGCGACATTATCGTGTTGACAGTGTATCGAGTGTGGACGGAGAAAGTATCGAGTGTTAGAAAGTTACGTAAGCTGTCATTCGTGACCTTTTGTGAGAACATTGAGTACCTGTGTGAGTTTGTTATAAAACACCTATAAACAACGTGTAACATAAAGGGTATATACATACCAAGGGCATGGCATCTTTCGATGATATCAAACGATATCGGAAGGGTTTCAACTCAAAATAAAATACTCAAAAAATTGATACCAAATTTTTGGTTTCGTGTGTTTCTTAAAATCAAATCATAACGAACGTGGCATCACACTACATACATTAATAACTACTCGTTACAAGTCACGTTACTTGCCAAAATCCGATAAATGTCTTCAATAACTCTGTGCGACTAGTATGGTAGTAGCCTATCACAGGCGGTGTTTTTCCTCATAAGTTCCTAAAATAAAGAGATAGGATTAAAAAACCCTTCCAATATCGTTTGATATTATGAAAAGATGCCATGCCTTTGTTATGTATATACCCTTTATGTTACACGTTGTATAGTGTATGTGTATTCTTTCTATCTTCTTCTTCTTCGGCCTATAGATTTCCACTGCTGGGCAAAGACCTCCCCCAAGGCTTTCCACGCTGACCGGTCTTGTGCTGCCCGCATCCTTCGGCTTCCCGTGACCTTCACCAGGTCATCGGTCCACTTTGTTGGGGGCCTCCCTACGCTGCATCTTCCAGTACGTGGCCGCCACTCCAGAACCTTACTGCCCCATCGGCCATCGGTTCTACGAGCAATGTGCTCCGCCGACTGTCACTTAATTTTAGCGACCCGAAGAGCTATGTTGGTGACTTTGGTTCTTCTGCGGATTTCATCATTTCTGATTCGATCACGCAGAGAAACACCGAGCATAGCTCTTTCCATTGCCCTTTGTGTGACTCCGAGCCTTCGTATGAGGCGCATTGTGAGCGACCACGTTTCAGTTTCGTTTTCAGTTTTTCTATGGGTTTCAAAAAATAAGGTAGTTGACTAAAAAAAACTAATTAGTCCGTCAGTCAGTATAAACAAAAAATGAAGGTGCGTCGAAAACTAGTGTGACGGTGGCGTCACACGAGTTTAAAAGACACTTTTTAGCAACGAGTGACGTCACCAGCCAGCGCTCCTGATCTTGGATGCTTTTTATATTTGTCAATTTTTATTGAGTTGATAAAAAAAATATGTATACGTATCAAATATTTTTCTATAATCTGAATGACGGACTAAATAGAATTGTTTTTTTTTTACCCAGGAAACACCCCTTTTTGTACAGACACCAGTGTATCAAGCTACTACCAACTTCATTAATTTTCACTTTTAACGCCAATGCACTAAGGTTCAAATTTCATATCGGGTAGCTTGATCTGCTCACGTCTGTAGTCTGTACATTACAAATGGTAGAATTTTTATAACATTTTTTAATAGCAATTCACTATAACTGGCATTCATATTGTCATCAGGGTGTATCTCATGAACAGTAACAGCTAGACAGTTTAAATTTTCAGAGATTATGCATTTCTGTTGCTGTTATAACAACACATACTAAAAATAAAAAGTAAATATTTAAGGGTGATAACAAACGTGATTTTTTTTTTGCCGTTTTTTGCTCCATATTAATTTGAAATGTTCACAGAATATTTGGTCACATACTAAAATTAAAAATAAATATGTAATTTTATTAAAATAAAATAATAATAATAATATATACACGGACAAATCATACAGATTGAGCTAGCCCCAAAGTAAGTTCGAAACTTGTGTTATGGGATACTAACTCAACGATACTATATTTATAATAGATACATATAGATAAACATCCAAGACCCAATCAGGCCAATCAGGAAAAGATCGTTTTCCATCATAACCTGGCCGGGGATCGAACCCGGGGCCTCCACGTCGCAGGCAGGCGTGTTGACCGCTGCGCCACGGAGGACGACATAATACATATTGAAGGGGGGATCCCATACAACAAACGTGATTTTTTTGTTTTTAAAGATGAATGGTACGGAACATGGGCGTAGCCACACTGTTCACTCTGGCTCTGATCTATAAGTTACCTAATTAAACAAAAAAAAAAAAAAATCCGGGAGGGGGTAGGTTGACTACTGCCCCACCCTGATCCCAAGGCTGGCTACGCCCATGGTACGGAACCCTACGTGCGCGAGTCCGACACGCCGGTTGGCCGGTTTTTATATTCTTATGTTGGTAACTTTGTACTGTGACTCGTGCTACTATTCTCATTCATTGTCAATGAGTATTTTAATAAAACAATATCAAAAGAATGTTCAAACAGCTTTGTTTGTACTGTTTAGTTAAATTAGAGTGTTTTAGTTTCGTGCAAGCATAATACGGGTCAGTTCTCAGTCTCACGGAGGCTTGGCATCCGGGTCCAATGGCCTTAGACCTTTGAAATACTTAGGTACTATTAAGTAGACAGTATTAAGCAATGCAACAATCTCTTCTATGATCTGTAGTGCTATTCTGCAAAATTCTCACCGAAAAATGAGCTTGAAGTGGCTGGTTACAAGGTGAAGGAAAAGATCTTGAAGAAACTTGGACTTTACGGTCCGTATTACAGAACCTCACCCAAAACTCAAGCTTTACTTAAATCTCGTTTAAAGCTATTTGATTGGTAGAAACTAGTTTTAAGTAATGCTTAAATCTTGAGTAAGGTTCTGTAATACGGTCCTGTCTGAAATCTCTAACCCGCATTGAGCAAGCGTGGTGATTACGCTCAATCCCTCTCTGTATGAGAGGAGACCTGTGCCCAGCAGTGAGACGATAAAAAGGTTGATGATGATGATGAGCTTGAAGTGAGGTTTCATTCCACCTGATGGTGGCGATTAATAATTTTCAGGGTGAATCTTTTGTGAAAAACTAATTGAAGTGAGCTGGAGTCCTTAACTAAAGGGGTCACCAAGATGCCGTCTGTGCCTATATGTCGACCAAATTCGATAAAGAATAGAGGTAAACAAACCGATGCTAGGCAACGAGTAGATTACGCCTAAAAACAGATACTGGCGCCGATTCTGTTGTTCACAAACTAAACTAATTTTAAGTTATGTGCATCTTTTTCTTTCCATTTCGTCAAGAAAAGGACAGAAGATAAAATGTCAGCTTAGACCTGTCAAATTAGTGCGCTCCTGACGTAAACTGGCGTATTTTAGACGTCATGTTTATAATCGCGTCTAAACTGTCTATGGAGTATCTCAATTTGACAGGATTAAGTTAAAATGTTATCTTCTATCCTTCTCTTAATGAAATGGAAAGAAAAAGATGGACATAACTTAAAATTACTTTAGTTTGTTAACAACAGAATCGGCGCCATTAACAACCTTTTCTAGATAGATGATTTTCATAAAATAATAATTCTACTTCCTACTAATGTAAACAGTTTACTTGCTTAGATAACTATGATTTGCATAGAACGCTTAACCGATTTCAATTAAATATGACACACATCTAAGCTAATTTCCTAAAAGGTTAAATTTTTTGATACATATAAGTATATATTATACTTAGTGCATACTTGAAAGTATTACAATGCATGTGTTATGCAATTGATTTGAAAATAATTAAAATACGCAAAATTGTTTTGGCAAATGTGAGGCATTTGTCAAAACTTTAATCACTGGTTGAATTCCACAAAATGTGTTTAATATCTGGATTTCATCCATCTTTCTTTTTTGTAGGGCTGTCACAAAAAAATAATTAATGTCGACTTTTTAATGGTTTTTCGAAATACCAAGTTATTATGCATGTTATTTAAGTGAGTCTATTGAAATATGCTGCATTTAGGAATTGTTAATAAATAGTTTAGTATGTAAAAGTCGATAATCATGTAAATAACAGGAGATTTATAAAACGTGAGTTGTGATAACCCTAATTTAGTTTGTTTACCTCTATTCTTTATGGAGCTTGGCGAGTATATAATTTGGGACCCGCTGTTAATTCGATCTAAATGAATAGTTCTTCTGCTGTTTGGAACTGCATGCTTATTCCTTGTATTACAGATTACAGACTTGTATGTTTTTAAAACAAGTGTTGCTCATCTAATAAATAATCGTTTTTTTTTTAACTTCAATTACAATGACAGTTTACTTCACCAATATTTCCGGGTCTGGCTGTTTGTGTATGTGACTTTAAATGTTTGTAAACGCACCCACGATACAGGAGTAATTCCTAGTGTGGGGCAAAGTTTATATTAAAAAAAAACCCCAATGAGACTTATACGAGACTAGCGGCCGTCAGCGACTTCGTTCGCGTGGAATTAGTTATGCTCAGCTCCTATTGGTCGCAGCGTGATGTTATGTAGCCTAAAGCCTTCCTGGATTAATGGGCTATGCAACGCAAAAAGAATTTTTCAATTCAGACCAGTAGTTCCCGAGAGTAGCGCGACCAAACAAACAAATAAACATACAAACAAACTCTTCAGCTTTATATATTAGTACTTATAGATATTTATATCAAAAGTGTCTTAATATTTTGTAGTTATAGTTCCAAATAATTATTATTCGCCAATCATGAAAACATTTCATCATTTTACTTTTATTAGTATTTCGTTGGTTTGCGTCATGCACAGTTTATAGTTTTCGACGCACGCCATTTAATCCGCATACAGTTACGAACCTAGTCATTACGTAGTAATACTTTTTATATCGCAATACTGGGGCCCTAGTCTGCTATTGCAATAGTGTCAAAATGCTCGACTTTTAATATCATAATGACCGATTTTCACAAAATCCTTAATCTGCTAACAAAATGGCGTGCCAAGTGGTCAATCACTGAACGAAATGGCATAAAACGGTAATCTTGTAAAAAATCACAAATCAATGACTGACATACGCGGTAATCTGCTAAAATTTTGACAGTTCTTTTGATCATTGAACTGTTAGGATGACGTCTTTGTACAAACATTGCTTTTCGAAGCGAGGCAGCTCGATGGTGGTGGTGATTTTGTACAAAAAGTGTGATATCTATTGTGTTTGTGGAATATTTGAGAATGTTTTCACTACTAGCAAATATTCATGAGCTAGCCAACGCAGTGGATGCTAGAGAAAGAAGATAAGCAGGAGACGTGGAACTCATCGCTTGACGAGTTTGAATACGAATCCCTTTATTGATATTCCCGAGGCGGAATTTGTGAAAACCTTTCGCCTTGAATATGTCTCATTAAGAGGGTTAATTGAAGAACTCATTCTCCTTGTGGCCAGACTGCATCGAATCGATAGCGTATGGACAGAAATTAAGGTGAGGAAACGTAATTTGACAATTGATTTATTATTACTATAGTAATCTATAGCTACAAACACGACATAGATTGATTAATGTTATATTTTTATTGCAGATTCTAATAGCACTTGCATTTGATGCATCGAGGTTCTATGAGAAATTTTATTGCTCAAGATGCCCTCCATAAAGTTTCACAAATTACTGTGCCTACTGCAATCAATGAAGGAAGAAAGACTTTGAAACTAAAAAATAAACCACAAATATTGCAAACATGCCAAAAGCATTATTGCCACCTGATGAAGATTATGCAGGAACACTGCGGCAGGTATGTAATTTCTTTTAACTATGTTGGTAAAGGTACATAATAGTTGGACTTTTATTAGTTACTTTATTTATTTATAGTTAACTAAAATGGTACAACGTTAATTACATTAATTAACTTAAAAACTACTACTAGAACTAACATGCAACAGTGGACTCTCTCGCATACTTTCTTTCACAGAAGACCAAACATACACCCATAAGCTTATTCCATTCATCTGCAATCCTGTCACAACATAAATAAATGAGACCACTATACCTATTAAAATTCAACATTTATTTATAACTATAGGTACATATATCTATTTTCTGCAACATAAATGAAACCATTATACCTATTAAAATTCAACATTTATTTATAACTATACATATATCTATTTTCTGCAACATAAATGAGACCACTATACCTATTAAAATTCAACATTTATTTATAACTATACATATATCTATTTTCTCATAAACTAAATATCAACTTTACATTAAGTCAAAAAGTTTTATTATACAAAAAAAAGACATTTTTCATTTAAATAATAAAACACACCAATAATCAGTCTTTTAATTTAGGAGGAAAGCAATAAGAAGTCCCTAATTATTAAGACCGTAGCAGGGTGAATCGGGATCTTCTTGAAGGTTGATCGGGATCACTGCAGCACTGCACTTTTGTTGACATACTGTGGAAAAATGTATAAAATAAATTAGCAGGTATGTAGTGTAAACCCTCCTCAATATTCTAGGAAAGTATGAAAATACTCTAATTATTATTAAAATGATTTAATTCTTTGTTACAGATCCACCGCAGTATTACACAAAACAGAAATTTAAAATAAATTATTATTCTTTTTAATAAACACTGTTTCATTTACTTTTATATCCCTTTGTAACCCATACTGCTAGACATATCTTCTATGGACTATTATTATATTATTATATGGACATACTTAGTAGGTTATAGGTTGTTCAATATTTTAGGAGATCTCTTCTAAAATAGATTTAATTAAACTAGCTTTTAATAAATTGTCAAATTTACCTCTTGCATTCTCCAGAAATCTGACTCAGAATCTGATGACATTATAATTCTGCAGGGTTTCTGTAAAACAAAACTAACTTTAATAAAAAATTCCAACTTATACATAACTTATGTGAAATTTGTAACCTAGCGCTTAGTATGTAGTTGCCATAAAGATTTTAAATTCTGGCCAATGTACTACTACTGATTTAAACCTACATCTAACACAAGCTTAGCGGGGGGTTTTATATTTAATTGTTATGATATTGTTTTCAAAGCTACTTAATTCTTATTGTGGGTGTTGTTTAAATAAATAAATAAAACACCCAATGAGTGGAAGTTTTCATTTTGAATAATTAAGTTTATTCTACTAAACTTTCATTAAGATGAATTACGAATAATAAACAGTACTTAATTACCTTTTTTGACACATATCTCGGTGAACTTGAACCATTTTTGCTGTGATGGAGCTCTGTCGATTAATGACCTTAGTCAAGTCGTTGATGGTCTGAGCATGCAAAAGACGACTCAGCGTTTCTGACTTCAATAGCATCCAGCCTTGAAGGATGATGCCCAAAATTATAGTACTCTGTGATGATGCAGCTTGGAGTTTACAAATCACACTTCGCCTTTTATTGACGCGGCTGTAGTGGCCAGGAGCCATATCTCGGCCTAAATTTGCTGATTGTTTTATTCTTGTTTTTCTTTATGTAGTAATTATAATTTTAATAATATAAACAAAAATAAATACATATCAAAACACCAGCTGTTAAAAAAAAACAAATAAACGTCAGTCAGTTTGTATTAATGTCACATTTGACTTTAACAGATAACAAAATTTTTAGTTTTCTAGTTTCACAATAATGTTTTTTGCTATTTAATAACTATTTTCTACTCTAGACTGCTTATAAAAATTGTAATTAATATTTAAAAATACATATTAACAAAATCTTGCTTAAAGAAATGTTCAAATTGGGTAGTAGTTTTTAGAAACTCATTTCTACTAACGAGTTTTATAATAATGGCAATACAACAATGACCATTCCGTTATGAAATCAATGACCGATGTTCATGATAGAGCAGATTAGGGGCTAATAGCAAAATGACAATGGAAACGTGCTGGAATGACAAAATTATATAAAATAGCAGACTAGGCCCCCTGGTCAATAGTGCGCACAATGGCCGTACTATTGTGTTGTTAGGCTCGAAGGGTGTGCTCGATAATCGGAATGCTGGTTTACGACCGACTCGATTCGATTCGTGATAGGCTGCTGAAGTGTAGGATACAATAATATGACCTGGGGCCCTAGTGTGCAATTGCAATAGTGTCAGAATGACCAATCAATGATCTCATAATGATCGATTTTGAGAAGTTTCGTAATCTACTAACAAAATGGCGTCATTATGACTTTCCAGTGGTCAATCACTGTCACTCTACTCCATATAAATAGAGTAGTTTTTAGAAAATCATTTCTACCAAAGGTTTCAGAATACTATTTCTACTAACGCGTTTTATAATAATGGCAATACGGGAATGTATCTATCAACATTCCATTACGATACGATCGACATAATAATTGATCACTATGAATTTAGCGAAGTACGAACTTTCAGTACAATTACAATGGAATTGTGTTAGAATGATAAATTTATAAAAATAACAGTCTAGGGCCCCAGGAGTCAGTCTCGAACAAAACTCTTATCAAATAAATATAGTTTAAAAAACTAAAAAAACTTGCTTCTAAAGAATATCAAACTAAAAAGTTAAAAATAATTTAAAAAAAAAAGCATGAGGCGCTTAATATTCAAAAACTATGGCACAAAGCGCCTCACGCTTTTTTTAAAATTATTTTTAACTTTTTAGTTTGATATTCTTTAAAAGCAAGTTTTTTTAGTTTTTTAAACTATATTTCTGTTGAACGTTTTAGTTCTTAAAAACAAAAAACGAACGTATTGAAAACGGTGGGACATTTTACAGTAATGAGCCCCTCACTCGTAGTCCAAAGAGTTAGAGACGGACAAACAAGCAAGCAAGTTAGCAAACAAACAAGCAAGGAAGCAAGCAAACATACAAGTGAAGCTAATAAAAAGCATGTAAAATGGCGACAAGTATTAAGCAGTCTAAAGTAGTAAAAATAAATATCGACGCTTGAAAGGCATATCAAAGCGATATCATATCTAAGCGACTAAAATTCGTAAATTGAGTTATATACACCAAACGACGCAGAAAAATCTGCCGGTTCGAATGGTGTATATAACTCAATTTACGAATTTTTGTCGCTTAGATATGATTGCCTTTCAAGCGTCGATATACATTAATTTAAAATCAGCCTTAAGTGCAATGTATAAAATTCTTATCACAAAGCAGTACAAAAAGCCTTTATTTTTTACGACCGAGTCTGACCAAACCAAATTCAACCTTACACGTATACATTAAAGTCAGAATTATAAAGTAAGTTCTAAATGAAAGAAGCACCCAAGTGCTGCGTTGTTCGCTTGTTCGTATCAACCATTTTATCACGCTGATTGTGAATCTAGTGTATAAGTGATCGATGGTGGAAACCCACCTAATGGATTGACGTTATTAAGGCGGTTCCAGGGGCAAAACACACCGCAGGCCGTTTTTATGTATTTTTTCGGAGCTAAAATATTTTTTCCACAAAAGAATTTAAATAAATAGCTACTTTTACTACGATACAATAAACTGCAATTCAGGTCGCACAACGCCATGTTGTCTGTAACTCTGCCAAATATAACAATTTCCATGTTCATGTCATTGCTCTCTTTCTCACAATCATGCGCGTTTTTGACAGCCTAAGCCCACTTCGCTCGAATTTTACAGAATCGATCGGCGGCTAATTCTGCAAATATTTGCATAAATTTGTTTCATTTTTTTTTGTGACGGACTGGCCAGAGACAATGAAACAACTTATTTGCATAGTCAGCATAATGTACATATTATTTTGATTTCGCAGAGAGGGTTACTCACCAATCTATGGATTTATTGTAAAAATATGTTTTTGTAAATAAATCAGTTTAAAATAAGTGTGATTATTTTTTTTGTAAATCCGTTGTCCATGACCTCATCTGTGTAGTTTGAGGGGAGAACCCTATCAATCAAGTTATCATGATTGAGCCAGACTTTCAGTCCACATTTCAAAATATTTGAATAAGTGACTGATAACAAAACATACTGATAGATTGACCCTGTTTCCAGTAATTAGTACATACTATGCATATTATTAAAAACTAATAATGATTCGAATCAAATAGAGCAAATATTTCAGTTCAAAAATTCCTTACATCATTATTTCAGTATATCTCAGTAGAAATGTCGTTATTTTTCGCGAAATTAAACTTTATGGCCAGAACTAAATGAGGGTGCTGTTTTATTTCCATAAAAAGAACGGGACGTACGTAAAGCTGAAAAAAAAACCATTTCGCTATGGAATAAAATATTTGTTCGCTGAATAACGCTTGTGCGTACCCGCGTACCGTACTCGTATGCGTGTTACAATGCAGCTGCTTTCTTGCTGTAGGCCTTTTAACTTCCATAACGAGATCAACGATATATTGGCGCCGATTCTCTTGTTCTCAAACTTAACTAATTTTAAGTTAAATGCATCTTTTTCTTTCTATTTTATTAAGAAAAGGATATAAGATAACATTTTAGTTTAATCCTGTCAAATTAAGATATTCCATAGACAGTTTAGACGCGATTAAAAACATGGCGGCCAAAAATACATCAATTTACGTCAAGGCGGAATAATTTGACAGGTCTAAACTGACATATTATGTTCTGTCCTTTTCTTAATGAAATAGAAAGAAAAAGATGCACTTAACTTAAATTTAGTTTAGTTTGTGAACAAGGGAATAAGGCCATTATTTCTAATTTAAAAGTGTAGCGCGTAGGTCGTGTTACGTAATTAAAACTCGGATAGATAAAACGTTGTATATTGCACGTAAGTAAAGAGGTACAATGCGAAGGGTGGATTGGTCAATGAAGGGTACCCGCCAATTCAGTTCACGTGCAAGGCGGTTCGGTATGGTTTCACACGCTCCCACGCACGTGGGTCCACAGATGTGCTTCCGGAGTTCCGGGGTGAGATTTATTAGGCAACCCTCGCTCTAGGCGGTGGAGACCCTAGCGCTTTGTTGTCGAGACGCATGCCATGACTTCCGCGATCCTGGTGTGATTTATTTGAACCCTTTCGCGGAAGGTCGTCAATTGTTGTAGCATCTGTGAGGCTGCTACAAAAGTATTACGATTACAGACAGCTATTCTACTGAGTACTAGGTTCTTCATCCAAGAAGAAGAAGAAGAGCTCTACTGTCTTGGTTACAACTGAATTATCTGAGAAAAAAATGAGAATTATCTGAATTCCTTCAGGTCTCTCACTTTTACTTATTGTAGTTTGAGATTCTACAAAATGTTTGCTTTCGACCAGTTACAATAAAATGAACAACGCACAATTCAGCAGCTACGCCCGCTACAATCGCTGTATTGCGTTGCGCCATACATTCTCTCGTTTCCGACCGAGACGAGGCAGTCGGCAGTCGGTCGAGAGCGCGCAGCCGTGGCGTGCGTTGCGCATCGAACGTTTATCTTTATTCAAAAACTGCGCCAATTTGAAAGTTGACAAAAAAGTTTTTAATTTGTGCATCTGTTCAGTGACCACGTGACATTTTATAGGATTCGAAAAAGGAATTTTTACTTTTTTTTATAGTGTAAGTATTATTTGTTTTTGTGCGTCGTACATTGTGCTTTATTTATATTTCTTTGTAAAAATTCTTTATGAGATTAGTAGCGGTCGCGTATGGTATAAACGCGGAAATGTAAACTAAATTGAATTAAGCGTTTCTCAAATTAAATTTATATTTTCTGCTGAAATGTTTATATTTTATAAAGTGTTCAAAGTTTTACTATGGTGCATACTATATTATGATGGACATTTCAACTTTTCTTAAAAAAATAAATAAATTATTATATTCTTTAAATTAATTTTAACGTAGGAAAAGAGGCTATATTTGAACAAAACCTTTATTAAAACGGCTCCTTGACAATAATTATTTTTATTGCTGTTTGAAATGTTCCTTCTAAATGTCAAGCAACAAAGCTTTGGAACAGTCAAGGTTAGTTAAAATATTTTATGAAATAAAAGATGAAGAATTTTATATTTGGACATGCAATGTCTTCATTTCTTATTAATTGCATTGTTTTTTATACTACTCACATACAAAATACTCTTTGAAAAGTGGCGCCGATTTTATTATACACAAACTAAACTGATTTTAAAGTCAGTGCGTCATTTTCTTTTTTTTTCTTTAGAAAAGGACAGGAGATACATATTAAATTAGTCCTGTCAAATCAAAGACACCAACCATAGACAGTTTAGACGCTATTAAAAACATGGCCACCAAACATAAGTATGACAATTTATGTCATGCGAGGACTAATTTATTTATTTATTATTTATTTATTTAGAAAAATACAATCATAGCACTATTACAGAGCACTCCAATTCAGTGCTATAAGTAAGAACAAATTATACAAAACAAAAAAAAAACAAAAACATTACATCATTAATTATTATTTCCTACGAATCTATACCTTGTTCTATTAGGTTCTGTGCTGCTTGTAACAACTTAGGAAGTTTTTGGCCAAACAAGTCTTCCGCACGCGCAATCACATTAATCAGACGTATAGCTCGAGACATAGGGGCAAACTTTAGTAGGTTAGTCCTAGCCCTGGGGACATCTAAAAGGCTGGGGCGACGACGTGCACTTACGTACCCATTCGGCGCGCGCAGGCGCAGCTCTTCAAGTACCTCTGGATGTTGAAGCACTCCTAATAATATAGAGACAACATACTTCACCAGCGCAACGTCCCTTCTTACAGCCAGCTTGATGTACCCGACCATGCCTAATACAAACAGGCTCGGGTACATCAAGGGATAAAAAGGATAAACTCCGTACTGCTTCAGATATAAGAATCTTAGGAATTTATTCTGAATCTTTTCCAACATGAGGCTATACTTTGCCTCATGAGGATTCCAAATAATACAACTTGTTTCTAGATGACTCCTAACAAGTGCATTATATAGGACTTTAAGTGCAGCTGCGTCACTAAAATCCTTACACTGCCTCAAGATGAATCCCAGATTTCTGAAACCCCTGCCACACACCTCCAAAATGTGCTCGCGGAACGTTAACTCGGTGACCATCTGTACGCCCAAGTCTCGCACCTGAGTGACGCGCGGCAGTACTTCGGCGTCTATCATATAGTCATGTTGCAAGGGCGCCATAGCGCGACTGTAGGTCATTACACAACACTTATCAACATTAAAATGTAAGTTATTGGCTTTACTCCAAATCACAACGCTATTAATATCAGACTGTAGCTGATCGCAGTCTGTGGCATCTTTAATTGATAGAAATAACTTCAGATCATCCGCGAACAGCAGGCATTTCGCACTCTTCACTACTGTAGGGAGATCATTAATCATTAAAATAAATTCTAATGGCCCGATATTACTTCCCTGATTCACTCCGGAAAATGTGTAATACGGGCTCGACTCGTGTCCCGCATATTCCACGTACTGTCGGCGCTCGCTAAGGTAGCTAGCAAAAAACTTTAAAAGGTGTGGTGTAAATCCTAAAGCCGAAAGTTTGCGTAAAAGTATATCATTATCAACGGTATCAAACGCTTTCCGGAAGTCAAAGTAGGCAACGTCTACTTGACCTCCGGCATCGATGATGGGCGACAAGTAGTTCACAAAAGACAGCAAGTTACCACACGTACTCCGGCCGGGCCGGAACCCGTGTTGAACGTCCGTCAATTGCGAACTCACTTGCGTATAAATGGTCTTATGTAAAACTGATTCAAATACCTTAGCGAACGCAGACAGCAACGCGATGGGGCGGTATCCACTCAGGTCTGTACCTCCCTTGGGGACGGGGATTACACGAGTTATTTTCCAAGCGTCCGGATAATGACCTTCCCGCAGACACAAGTTAAAGATATGCAACAAGGGCTCTTCAAAAACCATACGACAATCTCTGACAATGTAAGGTGGCATGCCATCGGGGCCTACTGAGCGCTTGGGCTTGAGGGCCAGCAGCGCCGCGCGCAGGTCTCCCGCACTGAGACGGTCGACATGTACGCGCGCCGCGCCTGCCGCACCGCCCGCGCGCTCCGCCTCCGCCGGGTCCAGCGCTGGCCGCGTCTCGCTATAGACGGAATGGAAGTACGAAGCGAAACAATCAGCACATTCATCATCTTTCAGTACTATGCCGTTGTTAGTAATCCTAGGTTTATTTCGTCTAGACTGCTTCATTCTAACATAACTCCAAAATGCTTTCGGATCTTTCTTCAGGTTTCGTTGAAGTTTGTTTTGGTAAGCCTCATACGTTGAGGCTATCTTTGTTTTTACTTGAGCGCGATAACGAGAAAACGAATCATAATCGGTCTGGGAGCCTGTTATTTTGTACAGCTTATGAAAACGCCATTTTTTCTTAATGTCACTTATTAAGTCAGCCGTATACCATTCCGGATAAATAAATCTAGATTTCCGTTTATTTATTGCCTTATTTACAGGAACACAATCATCTAATACCCCATTTACAATAGTATAAAAATAATTCAAAGCCTCCTCTGACTTTTCAATAGAATACAAACACTCCCAATCGACTTGCATAAAACAATAATATAAAATAAAAAAATCAGCATTATTAAAATTCCACCTACGTCTAATAGAAATGTTATCATCACTCTGACATATGTTTAGGTCAGGCTCTGGTTCTCGGTGAGATACGTGAACACTAATACCTAGCGGCGGATGTTGTGTATCTACATTAACTAACGGTTCATCAGAGAGTTGTACCCCTATGTTCCGACACTCAAACGTTGAAAGTACTAAATCTAGCGTGCGATCATTAATGTTAACAACATTATTTACCTGCCGGAATCCGCAGTAAGCAATAATATATTCCAAGTAACTTTGAATTTCCGTGGTTGTTGACGGCATATTAAAATCACCTATCACAATAACTTTATCATATTTAACACAAACATTCTCTAAAATATTAAATAAACACATATACTCGTTAACATCACATTTAGGCGGTATGTAAACAACACAGCAAAAAAACAGAAAATGGTTTCTTCGATGCACTGTCGCACAGACTATTTCAAATAAGGCCCTGTCCACATTGGTCACAGAAACGCGATTCAATGATAAACGCGGTGAAGCAGCTAGAAATACTCCTCCTTGTTTTCGTCCGTCCGCTCGATCACATCGTAATATGCTGAACTCAGGTGGAATTAGTTCTCCATCGAGTATCCCAGTATTTAGGCCAGACTCCGTAATTGCAAAAAGATCGTAAGTAGACGCCTGTATATTGTTATGGAATATTTTAGTTTTTGTACGTAATCCGCGAACATTTTGATAATATAATTGTATGGAATGACTAGTGTTCTTTGTTGCTATCGTACCTCGTTGTATGGTAGTTTCGAAACCACACCCATTCATTAAATTGAGTATATAAAGGCCAAATTTCACTCTTGTTGATTTTATCAAAGTGTGACTCTGGAACTCCAACCATGAACGAAGAGTATTCTCGTTTGGTTTTAGGAACAAGTTTTTCAACTTTGATATCGCTGGTTCCACATACATTTGTGATATGCTGAACTAAAGTCTCTTCAGAAGTATCGGGAAGAAGGGACCACACATGCAAGAACTTCTTCTTTTCTATCGCCTTAAATGTAGCAATTTGATCATTTCCTCCTTTAAGGATCACATTCTGTCTCGCTTTCTTATTTTTGCGCCCTCGAACAACCTTCCATTCCGAAAATTCAGCATTTTCCATACTGCATTCATTTTCCACTTTTTTAATTCGAGCGTCTGCATCAGTGTCTATTCCGCGTTCCAAATTCTGCAGTGTGGGCTCACCCTTATTTTTGGCGCGCTCGGTAGCTCTTCGCGCACGCGCGGTCATAGCATTATGCGATACTGACGCGCCCGCACTTGTTTCACTCACACACTGCGCAGCCGGGACTCGGTTGGCATCTTCTATCACGCTCTTCGCCGAACTCGTAGACGCTGAGAGTAGATCGATTTTACTGGATAATTTATCGATTACCTTCTTTTGCTCAAAAATGGCGGTGCAATAATTCTCAATAGCCCCTTGTTGTTCACACAATTTCTTGTTTTGGGCTTCAATTAATGTAGATTGCGCTGAGATTTTTGCGGTTAACGCTGCTACCTTCTTTGATAACTCACTAAATGCGGTTTCAACGTTAAATTTAGACATATTTTCAACAAAATTCAATAAAAATCACGGACACGGGACGGAAGTTGTACAGATGTGCGGGGTTATATAGTAGTTATAATTTGACAGGACTAAACTAATATTTTTCTTCTGTCATTTCCTTAATGAAATATAAAGATAAAGAAGTACTGTACCTAAGTATAGTTTTTGAACAAGGGAAATGGGGCCACTGATTCCTTAAAATATGAAACGGATAACTTGTTAAACAGGTTATTTTCTCTCAACCAGTCTTCTACTCTATAAAAAACTTAAGTGAAGATTTGACGGTTAAGCTAGTGAGGGGCGCTACTGACAGCTCACGTCATCTAAGGTTTCACGAATAAATCGTCAGAAAATATTCGAAATTATGTGACATCTACCATTCTGCATTGGGCTCTCATGGTGCTTGCCGTTCACTCCCTTTCACTGACATGAGGACTGCCCAGCCCCGCAGCCTGAATGCCAGGAAACTTTTGTGACATCAGAGGGAGTGAGTGTACTGTCATTTCAACTAATGCTAGGGATTAGCACTATTGACAGGACTCTAAACTTTGACTTGAGGCAGCGGTGGCCTAGTGGCATCGGTCGCCACTTACAAGTTGTAGGTCGTAGGTTTGAAACCCGTCAGGCGCTTTAGACGACCACTGCTAGACATAACCGACATAGGTCGAAGAATTGCAGTACTTAGGTGACAGTGGGCCGGGCACATTGTCCTTAGAACCGATGCCTGATGGGGTCGACGGGTTATCGAGTGGTGAGCACGCAGCGTGGGTAGGCCCCCGACAAGGTGGACCGACGACCTGGTGAAGGTCGCAGGCGCTATACTTTGTGTAAATTATTTCATCACCACTGATCTCAAAACGATAACATGTCTTAGAAGCAAAAACTTCGAAGACATGTGACATCTACCAACCCGCACTGGGCCCGCGTGGTAGATTACGGCCCACTCCCTCTCACCGAGAGGAGGCCTGTGTCCCAACAGTGGGGACATTATAAGCTGATTATGTATGTTATGTAAACTCTTTTCACCATATTTATCACGATGAGATTATTACAGAATTGATTGGCAGTTCTCTGGAATTAATTCGCTGCAGAACAATGAGCAGAAAAGTAGGTATATCCGGTACAGTGGCGTTGAAGATAAAAAATATACCTAGTTACGTACTAAAACGCCCATTTACTTCATCCTAATTAGGTAATTTAATGTCGTGAAGCTTGAAAATGCAGCTGTAGTCGTTAATTTTAATCTTTTACGGAAGCAGGTGTAGTAAAACGTCTTACAAAAGATTTTTTGTTGAACTGTCGTCATTAAAAAGAATGTATTGAATTACTGTCTTTTAAATCTTTTACCGACTTTAAAAGAAGGAGAAGTGAAGAAACTGAAAACGAAAATACATAATCCAAAGAAATAGATTTCCGAAAACAGTCTCTTTTTGTGAAAATGTTCTTATTTTTTTGTGTCTTAGTATTAATTCAAGATTTTATGATTATTATTTTTATTTGTGGACTGTATTGTAAATTTTGGTACCAGTGATGTGTCAACTCCTACAAACATAAAGGAAGAGACTTTAATTATTTTTTTTACTATGGGTGAAATAGTAACGAAGTTTTTTATCTGTTTGTCTATGGATGTTAGCACAAAAACTGCTGGCATACTAATATTTTATAACCTAGTGGGCATTTATTTAGGTAGTAAGTAATATGTTCTCGTGGAGTATTTTCTCCGCGTGCAAAAGCTAGTTGTATGTATTATAGCCACCATTAATAAATTAGACGCTAGGTTTTAAAGTGCCGGCAGTTATTTAGTACTAATTACTTCGTTCTGAATGTCAGGGCTTGTAAACATTTTGTGTGTTATGATAATAATTTAACAAATGGATACTGTACTCCGTAGTGTGAACTCATTTGTTCACTCGCCCTCATTCTGACTCATCGGGTAGCGATCATCACAAGGTCTGTGGGCCGGCCGTAGTATTCTAACGTCTATAACGTACTTACTGGGTGTGTCATATCATGTACCATATAACGTTTTTGTTATTTACTATATAGATACTAATAAAAGTTCAGTTACTTAACGAATTCTTATGAGTAAAAACCTTTTTTACGTATTATCTACATTCCATTTTTCGTGCAATATGAAAAATACTTATCCATACTAATATTATAAATGCGAAAGTAACTTTCCTGTCTGTCTGTCGGTCTGTCTGTCTGTCTGTCTGTCTGTTACGCTTTCCCGCTTAAACCTCTCAACCGATTTTGATGACATTTGGCACAGACAATCTTTAGACCCTGAGAAAGAACATAGGCTACCTTTTATCCCGGAAAAAATGATATTCCCGAAGGAAATCTAAAAAGCGCAATATAACCGAACTCCACGCGGGCGAAGCCGCGGGCGGAAAGCTAGTATAAAATATAAATACCACAAAAGCATAAAATACTGTTCTCTAACGATTAATATCATTATTTTAATTATTATTTATATTTTTTTCGCCTTCATCCTCTCTCCTATTAAAAAAATGAAGTACATACTTTGCCGTGCCCGACAGGGTCCATAATTGGTTCTATATTTTAATATACCAACTGTTATGTACACATTATGGAATGCAATAAATTATTGAGTATTGACTTTAGAAAAACTGTTTTTTTTTCAGAAAAACTGATTTCTTCAGTTTATATTTCAAACATCTTCAGCGGTCGATGACTCCACAAAAACATCATAACCTTAATTACTTTTTTGTTCATCATTTACAAATATCGAGACTTCCACGGAGTTTCTCTAGCTAATTTAATTAGACCGGGTATAAAAAAATAACAAATTAAAATCATGTAGCTGTACTTCATAAAATAAGATAAATAAAATAAGGAAAATAGTTTCCTAAAAATGTGTATACATTAACAGAGGAACAATTCTAGTACTTAGTTTTAAGAATGTTCACAGTCAGATCTGTCTCGATCTGTCAAAAAATACTTCTATTTTCAAATATTTTGACATTTGTTTGTTGCTGAGATGAGACTACTACTAGACCTTGACCGTTGTAAAAGACGAGAATTGACTTCTGTTTATGCTATGGTAATTAATGAATGAATGAATGCCATCATAATATAAAATATACGTTTTTTTTTTAAATTATATTGACTTAGGAGCGTCTCTTTCCGGTTTCTAAAGATTACTAGTAAAAAAGTATTACTTCAAACATTATGTCACTATTCAAACAAGTTTGACGAAGGGAAGCAGAGTGGTATTAGAAATGGTATTATTTTACGATTTATTCTTACTTCTTATACTGATTGTTCTTAAAATATTTATTTAACCATTTATGTACAAATATAAACAGACTGTATATAAAATTTAGTCCTGTCAAATTAGTCTGCACCTGACGTAAATTGACGTTTTTAGTCATGTTTTTAATCACGTCTAAAATATCTGTCATAAAAAGGATAGATGGAATAGGATATTAGTTTAGTCCTGTCAAGTTAAGACAGCCGACTTGACAGGACTAAATTCATATTTATGTTCTATCCTTTTCTTAATGAAATAGAAGTAAAAGATGCACTTAACTTGAATCAAGTTTAGTTTATGAACAAGAGAACGGCACCAATTCCCGTTTTCAAAAACAGTAGACGACACGTAAATGACAGGTTAAATTTTTGCGTTCATAAGTGCCTTTTATCTGCCTATTTGAACTGAAAAATTCGTTTTTAATTTGCCTTTACAATAATAGACTAAAATTTGTACATACTGTTATTTAATTTGTACCTTAAAATAATTTCTTCTTAAGCTCAAAGTTGGATTAGGTGCAGTGGTATTTGAGACAAGTCCATTTTAATGGTAGTATAGATATTGCATTAGTAGCCTTGGGCTACACCTATAAGGCCTGTATACACATAACTTGGAAAAGAATTTAGCGCATTACCTTATAAAATGACCAGCCAATCGAGTCTGTAAAAGTCTCACCGTCGTTCTACGTCACCGTTTTTTTTTAAAGAATAATTACATATGTTTAAATATACATAGAAAGAAGAAATAAAGAAAGAAAGTGTTCTGTAGGATGCATTTTGGGGAGTGTGCGAGGGAATTGCATGATTTAATTCCCCCATCTCCGTTCCACCATCGGACGACCCATCGTACGGCGAGTTTCCATCACGATCCGGATCCGTTTCGCCTCATCCTTTATACCGCGTACATCAAGGGACTGGAACAACTTGCCGGCGGTGCTGTTTCCGTCGGACTACAATTTGAGTGACTTCAAGGCTAGAGTGAATAGGCTCTATTATAAACTAGCGCGCTTTACCATCAACGATCGCATCACTGCTTACCATCAGGCGGGATTGCGGTCAAGCGCTGGTTTTTAATTTACCAACCCGCACTGAGCTCGCGTGCTAGATTACGGTTCAGCTCCTCTTACACAAAAGAGACATGTATCCTAGCAATGAGAACCTTTTTTGTCAGAAGACTTTTACTGATTGACGGCCTGTTACGTGGGTAACAAATATCTTGCCATGACGCCTCCGCCGGGCCGGAACAAGCGAGGTAGACCAAAGAGGTGCTGGCTTAACGTTGTTAGAGACGACATGCGTGCCAACAATCTCAGACCACATGATGCTAAAGATCGCGCGAAATGGAGGGGAATGTGCAGGAAAGTGGACCCCGGGCTCGACGCGAAAGCCGCGGATGCCACCGGGATAAACGCTGAGATGATGATGATGACTTTTACTGACTAAAATTGTGTTCCTTCACTTGCCTGTGTGCCAGGGTATCTCTTTCTAAGAACCCGCGGCCCTGACAGAGAAATGGGGTCCTTATAGATCGGTCAAGGTATTCACTATTAATTCCAATATTTAGTAGCTAACTATTATACGAAAGCGCGAAATTTAATTCTACATGCAAGTGGCTAAGTATCGTAACATTGCTACACATTCGCAAAAAAATGTAATCGAAGATGAATTATGGAAAAATTAGTTTAATTCCAGCGTTGCGTGTCGTGGGTTCGATTCCTGCACGGAACAATTATTTGTATGGAATACAGGTAGTTATTTCGGGTCTGGCTGTTTGTGTATGTGACTTTTAAATGTTTGTAAATGCACTCACGATACAGGAGTAATTCCTAGTGTGGGCCTGTGGGGCAACGTTTTCTATAAAACAAAAAACACAAATCCAAAATTAATTTTCATTGAAATAAGGTTGATTTTTGATTAGCTAGAAATGAAGTAGGGTGTGTAGCACTATGAAGTTTTACTATACATTTGATATAGATCAATAAAATGTAGTTTACCTCTGTAGACAAGAAATCTCAGTACCTAATCTAAGTACCTTCGATAAGAGGTTAAAATTAATGCAATGTAATATGAATAAAATGTAATTCCAGTTTTAAAATATTATTTAATCCTTGTCGATTGACATGAAAGTAGATTAGATAGACTATAGAGTATTTGTCCCTGAAAAGTGTAAGGATTGATAAGGTGGTGAAGGATTTCGGCGACCTTGACAGTTTACCCAAAGCAAGATCCAAATATCGGGTCAAACTAGCGACTGTGTATATTTCACGTTATCTAAGCAAATTTAAACAAAATAAAACAGATACTTCCAATTCATACTTCTAAAAAAACAAAGAACACGGGCACCTCAACAAAATTATTTTATCATAATTATGATAAGCAGAAAACCACATTTGATGAGTATTTTTATTTTAGGTTTTCCTGTTTTCCGATGTTTATTTACCTCTACAGTGAATTTTATTTACCGATTCTTTATTGAAAACATCGATTCTTGTTTTTTGTGTAATCTGCAATTTTTATGTTCCGCAGCTTTCTGAATTTCAGATAGCGAATCTTATCGCTTTTGCCTCGATCTCGCTCAGGGTTTTGTAATTTTATTTTCGACAAGGTGAATCATTTAAAATAGTTGCTTATTTATCTTAATTCGAATCGATATGAATATAATCCTTTTTACATGCATACCGATTACGGTTATAATTTAAAAAAATATCTATGTTATGAAAATATCTACTTACTCAATCAAAACATCATTATAATTATCATTTGGGTGTAGTAGCAGATTTAAAAATAATTATTATTGTTGTAATTTACGAGAAATATCTTGTAACGTGTTTATAAAATCTCATACCAAACTATGAACGCGTCTCTTTATTTAAAAAAAGTAACCCGCTCTTTCCTGTAGAAAACGTTCGTACACACTTTCAAACTTCGAAGATCGTATCGACCGTTACATTATGGTCATACATCATAGACATGACCTTATCAACAACACAAGTCTAATAAAAAAAAAAAACACCAGTCAAGTAACATACAGTTTTGATCCTTATTTCTTTGGAATACAGTTTTTTTTTAATAAGACAAATATTAAGGTGCGGCAATGCCTAGTTGCTGTGATTCCTTTACATTTACAACGAAGGCAGTTCCGTGATAGGAATGAGCTGTCATTTGTACGATAATCCGATAGAAATATTTTGTTATGTGTCGTTTGCTTGTTTAGTCTCGAGCTTATCTACAACGCACGTAAATACCAAGCAATGGTGATAAATTGACGTATTTACGTAATTTCCTTTGATATAACTACAGTATTGACTGCGGGAAGCTGGCATTTAAGCCTGTGAGACCTTCGCATTGCAGATGGTGTCTTTAAATTGACACCTGTGATTACCTACTCGAGGATATCAAAGGTATTTGATTACCGACATGCTAACATACACCTGAACAACTAATTTGTATATCAGCAACATAGGTAGACCGTATTAATTATGAAGATTAATTACGCAAAACTATTAAAATGAGTATCTTCATTGATATCAATATCTATAACAGTGATTTAATAAAACAAAAAGGTAAGAGAAAATAATTTCTTGTCTATTGTTTGTTACTTAATTGAAATATCGAGTGTGATGAGTGAGTAGCTCGCGTGACCTTGAATGGCAATCTTTAATTTAAAAAAAAAATGTTCTGGGAAAAAGTGAAATTGTCTATGACATTGACAAATTTTATAGCGGTTTCCACGCTTAAACTTGGAATAGCGCGCGAAGAAGCAAGATCAATGCTCTTTTAGTTCAGGTAAAAGGCGTCACGTCATTGCCAATCTACGCCACTATTTTGCGTGTCTTTTTTTTCTTTATGTCGTTCTATTATATCAGCCTTAAATATAACTTGCGAAATGTGGAAGTTAAGAAGTAAGTGTCATAGCTAATTACTAGGCTTCTCACACTTCAGGGAGTAATCAGGTCTGATTTTATGACATTCCAAGATGGATGACATGACATTTCATTATATTCCACATTGTCACTATTGCCTGTCACTGTGTCACATATGTCCTGAACACTTAGCCTACAAAAAGAAACAAAAAGATTTTACTATAAACAAAAACCAGATTACAAAGCACCTTTAGACATTGTAATTAGGAATATTACTGTTTACAATAAAGAAAATGAAGCGATACTTGAAACTCATCTCAGAGACCCAATTATAGATTGCATTGAACTCTCCTGACAAGTGATGCGAAGAGCAATCAAATGTTACACCACATTTCAAAATAAGAAGATTATATCGATCTCACGATTGAGAATTAGGTTAATATGGGCAGACCTTTAGCATTACAAACATACGCTGGATGTGCTTACATATGACACAGATGCCTTATTTATGATTCATAAAATTATGATAATAAACTTATGGCAGTTGGAATGGTATCGTTGCTCTGATGTTTATGGGGACATTAATCTCGGTGTACATTGAAGTCAGTGTATCATTAATGATTGAAAATGTTAAGCATACTTTTTGCGAATATTATTTTAACTAATTGTAGTTTTAAAAATTTCCTCTCATTTTTGCTAAATGATGTGGTGTCCAAAAGATAGTGCAAACCATTTTTTAATCAATATTGCCCACAAAAACTGCACGAACATGGCTTCTCATTCGGAAATTCCTTCACGTCGCTGTCTAGCGGAAACACGTAAAATTCTGGCAGCATTTTTTGTTTGTCTCGGTTCATGGACTTGTTTCAAGGAATGATCCACCATTCCTTGAAATAAAAATATACCTAAGAAAGAATTGCATCAGCGCATTTCATGAAACAAAGAGTAATGTTCCATTCATGTCTAACCTCTTTGGAATCTATGCTGCTCAGCCTTGAACCCAAAACGGTGGAATGTTGACGAAAATGAAAGTCAAACGGAACGCGCTAAGTAGGCTCAGTGCGACCTCTACGGTTCACTGCCTGCATGGCTTTGTTTTATTTCTGACACTACTGGCCGAAAATACATGGAAAATTTCTTAACACGAAATGATTTTTAAAAATAACATTTGGAACAAAAACAAAAAGAATTTCGAATTATCGTCGGTTTCTAAAGCTGTCGAAGGTCTCCCAAGCCCTTTTTTGAAGGTTCATAATTACACAAACTTGCTTCTAATTAGTCAAATGGCACTGACCTTAGGTGCAAGAAAACGTCGTGAGAAAACCAGATCGCAAGCACATGAACTTGAAGCACAGATTGATTAAGTAAGTGTACCTAGTATACTTACTCCTGGTTTATATGTATGTGGTTTTTCCTTTCTGAAAGACTTTTATAGGTTGTAAATGGTAATAGCTACAGTTGGTACATAAAATTGAATTGTTGTAAAACATACACACGCCTTCTTACATTTTTATTGTGATGTGAACCAAACTGTATGTTGTGTATCAGTTTACGATGAAAGCATAACAATTTATTTTCTTTCATCATCCTCATGTTGTTGTAAATTTTGAATCACTAACGGTATGTTCAGCAAAACTTTACGGTTATCAGTGACTGTTTCAGAATTGAATGAGGTTAAAACAAAACGTCGTTCTTGTTTTGACACTTAAATGTTTCTTTGTCTGCATGGGTGTTCAACTGAAAAACAAATTATATTTTTAATCTGTTGTATTCGAGACGCTCACGTCACTTTTAGAACCTCCAAGTCTTGCCGCTTTTTGTTAGACCGCAGTCAGAGCGTAGCCTGCCTCTAACCTTGCTTTAAATTTGCTGACTGGTGTTATACAACGATATTTTTTGTTTATGCGAAACCTGAATATAGTCTGTTCAGATTAAGCAACTGAATCGATTCCGATCATTTGTACACCATGTTATATATTTTTTCCCACATACATTTAGAAATTGTTGTCATTGTGGATACCGAGCGCGCGCACGCAGCTTTACTATAGACCATAGTACTCGCGCAAGCAACAGCTTACGCCAGAGATCAATGCACCGCGCTCGCCCGCCCGACCGGAGCTTTGACCATATTTTTGTTGGGAGAACCAAGTAGAATCAAGCTCATTATGTCTTAGCTTCATTGTATCTTTTTAAAAATTTGTACATAGATTCTTTAAAATACTGGACACGTGTTTCGGGTTTCGAATAAACAAAAAAAAAATGTTGTATACATATCTTAATACAACGAGCAGATAAACCAGCCAAAATAAGGCCTTGCATTGGGTCCCAGCATAATGCTAAGGGGCAGCCGTTTTGCGTGCATATGACTCATATTCTCTGAACCATTTCCTAATATTTTGTGTTTTTGTAACTTTTTGCGTCATGTTTACAATGAACAAACGTTTTTTCGGACTTTCTTTTCTTTCTTAAATGATAGTATACAATATGTAAAGAAAACTCTGTCCGATCCGTGAAGGTATTGTTAGATATCGATAACTGATTCTACTAAAGCCTACAAAATCGGCCTAGTCTTAAAAAAAACCCCTAAAAAAATGAATATTATTTCGTAAAAAGAGGTAACTTAATACATGTGCGGTGGCCTACCGCACATGCGCGGGCGAAGAGGGGCAGGGCACGCGGCACGCGGTCGCATCGCTATTCGCTCAGAATTATACCGCCAAAAATAATATTGTCACTTTTTAAAAATTACCAAATTTTGGGGAAGTTGGAATTAATTCGCGGGAAAAAAGATAATTTCAAAATTCACTAGTATTGTTACTATGATGATTATGTAAAATTTCATATGTTATTTGGTCATGTGTTTACCTAACCTTTACTATCCTTACGGGTCGGATTGTATAGAGTACGCACGACGAAATATCAAACCAATTCCAGTATAAGCTAACTTCTCATTGTAGTAGGAAAAGTCTTTTCAATGCGAGGTCAGTTATGATTGGAAATGATACCTTGTTAATATGTAAACTATAAAGTAATACAGTACTTACCTAAGTACTCAAGACTAGCTATTAGTTCCAATATATTAGGTACGAAAGATTTCTAGCTGTATTGAAAACTTGGAAACCAATTCAATGCACTACTCAATCATTCGCCACATGTATTGTGACAACAAACCGCATTTAAACTACAACGAAATAATATACAGAACACGTATTTCCGTATTAACAATGCTGGTTATGATACTCGTAAAACTGACAACTTGGCCACGCTTTCTCACGGGCTTATGTAACGGCCAGTTTTTGGCGGCTCTTGGGCATCGGGAAGTGTGCCTTTTGCATACTAATCCGAAGTTCTCAAGATAGTGAATCGATTGCGTCAGGGTAACTTGTATCGACATGTTTGACAAGGGTCTAAGAAGGTTAAGTAACGAAAAGGAGCACCAAGAAAGCGGTAGGTAAAGTAAAAACTGTGTAACATTTAAGTAAAGAGTATTGTGAAGTTCATCACATTCATAAAATCGGCCATAGTAAGCAAAAACTACAGAAAGAACTCTTCCGGCTAAGATATCGACTGATTGCAAGGTGAAGGAAAACATTCTTGAGGAAACCTGGACTTCGCTAACCATTCAGCAAGCGTGGTGATTACGCTCAATCCTTCTCCGTACGAGAGGAGACCTGTGCCGAACAGTGGGACGATAAATGGTTTTATGATGATGATGCTTCTCATTGCACGCTTTTGCCAGCGGCTTCACCCATGTATTTCGCGTATTATCATACGTGAACGTAACACCGGGATAAAAAGTTTCCTCTAATCTAATCCATGTCTGTCATATGTGTCAAATTTCATTCAAATTCGGCCAATCTTTGGAGCCTGAAAGCGTAATGGAAACAAACAAGAAATCAAATCTTTGTATTATTAGTTGAGATTGACGGAAGCGGTATTTTAGAACGTTACATTACCCAAATAAATATCTATTGTCGTCTAATCAAGAATAACAGTTTGCAGTTTGCTTCATGATAAAATTCAGGTTAATTTTACGACACATTACACGAAACAAAAATGCACAATCGTCTGTCGATCAATCGAAATCGATATTAATTTGCAAAATAAATCAATTTTTATCAACAATCTTACATAACTTAACAGCCAGTTATTTTTTACGAGCAGTCTGGCAACTGTTAAAGCAGAATAAAAGTATGGCGAAAGGTTAATTAAAATATTTATTGTTCTATGCTTATCATAAAACTAAAAACACAATAGGTTACCTACATGTAGGTATAGGGAAACATCAATTTATTGCGTTACAAAAATAAATAATATCTACAAGTATTCATATTATATGTAAACAGGAGTCAAAAATAGCAAAGAGAAAAATGGAAAATCGATGTAATAATTTTTTTGGTCGTAAAGTCAGCCAGTCACATTCCATTGCCAGAGAAAGAAACAAAAAAAAGTTTTAGTGACGTACCTACTAAACTTTCACGAAAAAAAAATCTTTCAGTTCATCATCATCATCATCAACCTTTTTTTTTATCGTCCCACTGCTGGGCTCAGGTCTCCTCTCATACAGAGAAGGATTGAGCGTAATCATCATGCTTGCTCAATGTGGGTTGGCGATTTCAGACCCATAGTCCAGGTTTCCACAAGATGTTTTCCTTCACCTTCAGTCATTGGTGTCCAAGATATACTTTGAAAGTACATAAAACTTAAGAAAAGTTACATTGGTACTTGCCTGACCTGGAATCGAACCCGCGCACTCATACTTGGCTGGTGTTTTTACTACTAGGCCACCACGACTACTTCTTTCAGTTGTTTATGTATAATTAGGTGCACAAAATTTTACGTAAACTCCCTGTTAGCTAATTGTTTTTCCTATGTACATAGGTACTTACTTCTGCCAATATGCGTCGTGACTTCATATTACACCTACATTGGAAACCAAATGGACATGACAAGTTACGCTACCTTTGGTTGTTCAATTTCGAGGTAAATTATGTATACCATAATCTCCATAGTAACGCAAGCTAGAACGCCACGCCAACGTTAACTTACATGTAGCAGCATAACCAAATGGAACAAGATTTGAATTTAGAATGACTTATTTAGTTTTTTTAAGCAAAAGCAAGCAAAAACCCTCATTTCCATTCAGCATGTTGCTTGTTATGCGATCGGAAGTAACTAGAGGTGTGAATAATCGATTGAAGTGTTCATGTATAAAACTGATTACATTGCCAGTACGTGACATTCGTTCAAATTGATTAGCATTAAGTAAAAACTTAAAAGTGAAAAATTGTTAATCCTTACAATGTTTATAATAAAAAAAATATGTATTTAAACTGTGTCTTTTGCATTTTTGGTAAATATTGTGACAAAACACAGTTACACAGTATACTCATTGAACGCAGTTTTTGTTGATTATTAAACAAATGACAACCGTTAAAGAACTAAACATGAATCATCGTTTATTTTGAATGTGTCACTTCCTGTTATACTTATCAGTAACAGCTTATAAATTTATCAAAATATGTACATATACAGGGGAATACATTACCATTTTTCTCCAAGTTTTAATGACACTAGGGTACGTCAGTTATGGTTTATATCTATAGTGTGCGTAATATACTCATGTTTAATAAACTCTAATAAAAGCAGACCTATCAACTTGTAAAAATATGTTTAGGTAACTGAGGAACGCCGCTCCCGTTTTTTTCCAGGTTTCAATGACACACAGGGCCACAAAAATTACAGTTGCGGTTTATTTAGAGGATGAGTAAGAGTGTCATGTGTGGGTAGTTTTCTAATAAAAGCAGGAATCATAAATCTTGACAACGTAGTTGATCCCGCAAACACTCACTTTTCAATTAATTTAGCAAAAATAGATTCAGTTATGGACATATTGTACAAATGTAAAACTGAGTTCATAACCCATTGATATAATATTAAACAGATATGATATGCTCTAACAAATTAACCAAAATAAATGTGCCGATCGGAGCAGCAGCACACACATGCAATTTTTTATTCTGCGTACATTTCACACGTTGGCACAGTGTGAGTGAGATGAGGCGCAATCTAAAGCATAGAGAAGAAAAAGATGGCTAGTGTTTGTCGTTTGTTGCGCTTAAATAGAATCGACGAAAACTAAAGCGACTTGCTGGACTTACCTCCTTTTGTACGCTTCATTTTCAGTGCGCTAGTGACATATCTACCGTAGTTTAATATTATATCAATGTCATAACCTAATATTTATTAGCGTTTATACTACATAGTATCTCGTACCCGTTGAACACTGCGTTTGGTTAATAGTACATAGTATAGTCATGAATCTGTAATAAAACGCAAAATTGACTCTTAAATTAATTGCAAACATTTATAAGATCTTTGATCCTTGAGTCTCTAAAATATGAAAAACGTAGATGTGCCGATATATCACTACGTGAGCCATTTGGCTTCATGATTCAGCGATGTATGCAAGTAGAGAGAGGCAAACATTTTAGTCATGGGTGCCCATCGGTCGAGATATTCAACATATTGGTATGTTAAATCGCGAGTTTGTATGACGAAGTATTGCAATGTGTGCCGGGGCCCGGGTACGATGCAATCGTTGATTGTAAAGCCCGCTAGTTTATTAAGAGCCCATTCACTCCAAAAACTGCGTGAATAGGAAGGAAGACGGCAGTTGAGCGAGGTGATGCAATGTTAAACCCAACAACACGACCACCGCTGCTGCACCAGAGGGAGATTAATCTGGAGACCCTCCACGATCAAACTACCGACACAATAACATTTGGCGCATCGTACCCAGCACACATCGCAATACAACTGCTCGGGCCGTCCCCGTATGAAAAGCTTCACCGCTGATGCCAGAACTCTACGAATCGCTTGGCGGCAAGACTTTACAATGCGGTGGGTGGTAACTTCTGCCAAAAGACAGCAGCAGATACTAATATCTTTTGTTATGATTCCTCAAAAACTGAGATATAACATTTGTGGAGAACAACGTTAGAATATCATCAACAATCATAAAGAACGTATGATACGAATCGAGACAATGCTGGTAACATCGCATTGTCTTTAGCGAATAAGTGAAATTTTACGCTGTTAGTGCAGCACAAATAGTCATCGTGGATTGGATAGCGTTTACCGACTTTCCCTCTAAGGATTAGTGAATCTTTCTCTTAAATTACCTACTTACTTGCGTAAATCGAATGAGGATCTCTCTTTCTAGAAAATGTTGAACTATTACTTTGAAGCCGTGAAACTATGACCCAGAGTCTGGAGATGTCGTCATTATGTAATAAATAATAATAAATTGAAAATAACAATTGATAAGTTTGCTTATTGTTTTTGGTATATGTTTAAATGGAGATTGGTGCATAAAATAATGTGTTGGTACTGATTAACAGTTTCAATGTGTTATTTTGAGATAAAGGTATCGACTACTGCGGGCTTATCAAAAACGAAGAGCTAATTTGGCACGAACCCAACGGCGTAACAAGGGACCATCAAGGTATGAAAATAAAAATAAAAAATATTAGTCCATCATATAGATAAATAATAAAAAAATTAAGACCCGTATTTTTTATTTTGTCAGAAATGACCAAATAGCACTGAGATATAGCGTATTAAAGTTACGGAGTGGGGGGCTAATTACGTCACGCCGTGGTATACTTTTGTAGCCTGCCACGGCATGACGTCATCTGATATTTCAAATCAATATATTATCTTTATAAATTTAATAAAAAAAAATATAAATCTATTTGATGGACATTAAATTATTTTTAGGATACGCTTAATTGCGTCACACACTGTCATGTCAGTAGCAATGAGTTTAATTTGACAGTTCAACAACATTCATTGCGTTGTTGAGGCAAACACATTACTTGAACGTATGACGTAATGGATTGGTAATAACACTTAAAATGATTGAGATTGATAATGTTTTACCTGACAACATTGATATATGGGTTTTTGTATATCAATGTCTGACAGTGTAAATAAACCGTCACAATGAAAATTATTAGACGGCAGCTGTTGTACAGGTTCAGTCGATCGATTTTGTAAAAATTTCGCGAAAAGATCAGCTAAAGAAGCTTAGCGTGAGCTGTCTGTATTAGTTGGAATGACATCTCATTCTAGCTCTCATCACCATCACCATCACCATCAGATGAAGTCAATCTTCAGTTTTTCACCATAGAGATAGATGGTTATAGAGTCGTACTACAGATGTTCTGGGCCCCACTGCTGCTGGGATAGTCTCGTGGTGGCCCTGAGTGGTAAAAAACACCAGCCTCTCAAGTATAGTGTGTGTGTTTGATTCCAGATCAGGCAGGCACCATCTTAAACTTTTCTAAATTCTCATGTACTTTCAAAGTTTATCTTGGACTTCGATGACTGAGTTACAAAGGGAGTGAAGGAGATCATCTTGACACTGGACTTTAAGAAGTCTGAAATCGCCAACCCCGCATTGACAAGCGTGGTGATTATGCTCCATCCCTTCTCTGTGGATGAGGAGGAGGCCTGTATCCAGCAGTGGGACGATAAAAGGTTGATGATGATGACTGGTGGGACACAGGCCATCTTTCTATGAGAGGGAGTGGGTCTAATCCTCCACACTTGAGGTCTAGTGGGGTGGGTGATGTCACACTTTTTTAATTTTTATTTTTGTTATACTATATATTATAAACTAGCTTGACCGCAATCCTGCCTGATGGTAAGCAGTGACGCATTCGTTGATGGTAAAGCGCACTAGTTTATGAGCCTATTCACTCTAGCCTTGAAGACACTCAAATTGTAGTCCGACGGAAACACCGCCGCTGGCAAATTGTTCCAGTCCCTCGATGTACGCGGTATAAAGGGAGGAGGCGAAACGCTTCGTCCGGATCGTAGTGGTGTTAACAACGTAAGGGTGGAAACCAGCCGTACGACAGGGTCGTCCGCTGGTGGAACGGAGATGGGGGAATTAAATCATGCAATTCCCTCGCACACTCCCGAAATGCATCCTATAGAACACCGAAAGGCTGGCTACTCTACGCCTGTGCTCTAGGCTTTGGAGACCAACTCGAGTTAGATCAGGGTCACCAATCAGCCTCTTTGCACGTCTCCACTGAATCCAAAGTGGCCAGGTGACACCAGCAGCACCAGCCCAAATGTGGCTGCAGTACTCCACACACGAACGGACCTGTGCTTTGTATAACATTAGAAGCTGCCCAGGTGTGAAGTACTGCCGGACCTTTGCGATAACGCCAAGTTTCCTGGCAGCCACCTTGCCTTGGACTCAAGTCGAAGATGTCACATATCTTTGAATTTTTGGTTTAAAAGAACATTCGGTTTCCCTATAATGTTTGCTTCGCCGTTTTGGGAACGTGGTGACATAATTATATTTAACTAGCTGTTGCCCGCGACTCCGTTCATGTTGATATAAAATAAGCGCCTGTTAAAATAATGGGGAGCAATATGTACGTCCGCGTTTTGCAAGTTTTCTTAACATTTTAGTTACTGCTCTGCTCTATTGGTCATAGCGGGATGTTATATAGCCATGTCGCTTTCTCAGTATCTGTGTATCAAATTTCATTACAATCGGTTCAGTAGGTTTGGCTTGAAAGCCGGACAGACAGAGATACTTTCGCATTTATATTATTAGTAAGGTTTGATACTAACTACATAAAAATATTTGTTACAGGTATTAATGTCTTACTACGTTTTGGTCTAGCCCCGTGGATATAAAAGGTAAGAAAACTTACAAGATATTTTTGACTTATATTTTTCTGATATAGGTACTTACTATCGCCATAACCTGTATCTGACCGCCGCTACATCACAAGGTCTATTATAGCTTGCAGCGCATATTAAACCTAGGACAAAATACATAGATCCTTTTTTGTTCTACTTACGGACGCAGCTGTTGTCGTCAATCTGTACGGGATTTTGTTTTCTAAAGGCTCAGATGTAAGTTTTGGCTGTAGTTCCTAGGTATACTTAGCACATATAGCACTAATTTGGGCGGCACTTCCGCGAACGACACTTGAGCACTTCCGCTAAGCGAACCTACTAGCCTACAATAAGTGTCAAATGTCACTCGAAAAAGATACGTCATCAATTATAGGGAATATCCTCAATCTGTCTTTTACCAAAATTCGGGGCATTACAAGTAGTTTATCACACATCCAGGATAGTTTTATCTCATTGGCCACAAAAACCCCCTGATCCACTCATCCGGTAGATAAGCAGCTCTACTCCATTTCCCGATGAACACAATAATCGCAATGAGCATGGGAATCTATAAATAATGTAGTTTTGAACGACACCGCGCATGTTTCATTTCTGCTCCAATTCCGAAACACAATGCTATCGCGCATGCGCGGCGCTGTCGTCAAAGGATGCGTTTGCGCACCGATTATGGTTATTGAACTCGTTATTTATGTATTTATTGCTCTCTCTTGTCACTTTTTTTTTTAATGGTATAAACTAGCGCTTGACTGCAATCCCGCCTGATGGTAAGCAGTCATGCAATCTTTGATGGCAAAGCGCGCTAGTTTATTAAGCCAATCACTTTTAAAAAAAACTTAGGGAATACGAAGGAAGACGGCAGTTGAACGAGGTGGTGCAACGTTAAACCCAACAACACGACTAACGATGCTGCGCCAGAGGGAGATAGATGTGGAGACCCTCCACGACAAAACTCCCGATACAACAACATTTGACGCATCGTACCCGGCACACATCGCAACACAACTGCTAAGACCCGTCCTCCGTACGGCTTTACCGCTTGGCGGCAAAGGCTCTGTCTGGTGGTGGCAGCCGATGTTATGGCCTACCACCGAAAAAAATTACCTAACTGTAACTACTTCTTTTCATTTGGAAAATGCCAGTGTTTACTTTAAAAACGTGTAACTAAGTGTTTATTTATGAATTAGGACCAAAGTCATCTTTCTCATCCGGCTTTTCGAACACATTTTCATATTATTCAGAAAATGTATTGTTCTTTATGAAAGTAATAATGATGGATGAGAAGAAATGTTCAACACGTAGCTGGAGATGTTTTTCACAGAACCTCTATGTCATGGAAAAACAAAAACAGGAGAGGAATTTGCGTCATAAGTGTACGGCGTTTGCTTTTATAGTCTTGCTGACCTGTGGACGAATTTATTTGTTTTTTTTTCTCCTTAGTTTATTTGCGGTAAACATGACAGAATAAAAACACAAAAAAATACAGGTTAGGGTAGAATATGCGTAAACAGCTCAGCCTAATGATAAGACGCTTTGCGAGATAGAACTCCACCGCTGATTGACCCTGTGATTATAAAGATGCATGTTTGTTATAAAGATTTGAGTATTGAGTATTCATGGGAATTATTGAAAGCATAGGGGTACCCTCAGGCAGAATCTCGCAGAACATGTTTGAATTAATCTAGTTACTAAAGAAAGTATATACGAGGACTTTTTTTTTTTATTAGTTATAAACTAGTGCTTGACTGCAATCCCGCCTGATGGTAAGCAGTGATGTAATCGTTGATGGTAAAACGCACTAGCTTATTAAGCCTATTCACTCAAAAAAACTGAGTGAATAGGAAGGAAGACGGCAGTTGAGCGAGGTGATGCAATGTTTAACCCAACAACACGACCAACGATGCTGCGCCAGAGGATGATCTGGAGGCCCTCCACGACCAAACTCCCGACACAACAACATTAGGCACATCGTACCCGGTACACAACGCAACAAAACTGCTCAGACCCGTCCTCCGTACGGCTTCACCAGACACCATGCCGGAACACGACGAATCGCTTGGCGGCAAGACTTTGTCTGGTGGGTGGTAACTTATGCCGGCGGCTGATGTTGTCGCCTACCACCGAGAAAAACTACTTATCTTTTAAAATAAACCACATTCGCACCACCGCGATTCGTCGTGTTTCGGCATGATGTCAGGTGAAGCCGTACGGAGGACGAGTCACAGGCAGTTGTGTTGCGATGTGTACCGGGTATGATGTGCCTAATGTTGTTGTGTCGGGGGTTTGGTCGTGGAGGGTCACCAGATCATCCTCTGGCGCAGCATCGTTGGTCGTGTTTTTGGGTTAAACATTGCATCACCTCGCTCAACTGCCGTCTTCCTTCCTATTCACTCAGTTTTTTTGAGTGAATAGGCTTAATAAGCTAGTGCGCTTTACCATCAACGATTGCATCACTGCTACCATCAGGCGGGACATCAAGTCATATTAATAATATCTATATATTACATATGTATGTATATATACATAATACATCATCATCAGCATCAGCCTCTACTCGTCCACTGCTGGACATAGGCCTCCTCCATGGCACGCCAGCAAGCTCGATTCTGAGCAGTTCTTCGCCAGCCACTACCAGCCACCTTTTTGAAGTCGTCGCTCCATCTCGCCCAAGGGCGTCCTACGCTACGTTTGCCGAGACGCAGTCTTCACTCGAGGACTCGTTTACCCTAACGGTTGTCGGTCCTGCGGCATATGTGACCACTTCACCTTGCTAATCTTCTCAGCTATGTCTAGTCCTCTGTCGGATGACATCATTTCTGATGCGATCTTTCAGAGAGACACCCAACATAGCCCGCACCATAGCTCGCTGAGCAGGTTTAAACTTATTTATTTATAAATAACTAGCTTCTTTCTGTCCGCACATTTGACCATTCTTGTGTTCCCGACCTACCCCTTCTCATCGACTACCCGTGCTATTAGGTTATTCTTTTTTGCTCAGCTCTTAATGGGTTTTAGCGTGATGTTCCCCAAAAATTGAATTGGACTGTCTCAGGTAGGTAAAACGAATTCTTCATTTCCATCTAGCAGTTCCCGGGATTAGCGCGTTCAAACAAACAAAAAGACAAACCAGCTCTTCAGCTTTACTATTTAGTATATAAATATTGTGTCATACATAACATTCTATTGGAAATAAATATTATGATAAAACATTAATCGGATAATCACTTTACGTTAACAGCTATCAAAGAATCATAACTTTCTATTAGATTACAAACAGATACACCTTACTACACGCTTATGTGGGTCACAGACTAAAAATATTATGTGTAATCAATTAATCATAGATAAAATTAAAACACACTTATTATCTGTGGTCATAGAGATTGAAGTAAACGCGCAAATTGCTTGGATTAGTGGCTTTTGTTATCTTATAGACATAATAACATTGATCGTGCAAATTATTATCTTTACTTTGTTTTATGTTTTCCTGTTGTTTTAGTATAGGAAGAGCAGTTTTATTTCTGGAGGTAAGTATCACTTTCAGACTTAATAGATCTGTTGTGTAGGAATCTCACAATGCAAACTGTGGTGAAGCCTGCACACTATTGGGTACTATCAATTGGAATCAATTTGAAGCATATTGCTAGTCCATTGCCCTATATGTTCGATAAATGCGTCTACGTAACAATGTAAATAACGCAATGAATGTCGTTGAACTGTCAAAATGAAACGCATTGCTACTATTAGTAAGTTACGCAATTACCCTGCAGCTCTCATTCCACCCAAGCCGACACTATTGACAGCTCACGTGCATTAAGGAGGTTTTATCAGCATATAACGCTAAAATTGCTGAACTAATAAGACAGAAATAAAAAGAATCTGTAGACATAAAAAAACAGTGGTTTTGTCTATGCTAAAGCAAGCCATGGTTGTGCAATTTAACTCGAAAATTATAAACTATAATATTTAATTGCAAAATAACTGCATTAGTAAAATAAATATGTAGGTTAATTACCGTAAGACGTTCTTATTGTGTTTTACGTTGCTATACATACATATAACACTTATTATTTCCTACTTTAATAATCTCAAAACGTTTACCTAGCTGCCTTCCTTATTCGACTAGATCAAAACAATGTGCATACTCATATAATCAAATCATAAATACTTACTTCGGTTGTATAATGTTACTTTTTGCCTGATTACCGAAGGCTATTCATTTTAAAATTGATAACAGATAATTTATTGGCTCATTACTGTTATGTAAAGAAAGAAGAAAGCAGTAATTTATCTTACATCCGTTTCCTAAATGTATTAAGGTTTCCTATTTTTCTTTTTATACCATATATGTATATATTTATTAAGATATCACCATTTCCTTATGGTCTGATTCCTTGTTGTTTATGTTATCGTCAGATACTTTTAAAACTGAATTTACAGGGAATCAGCCCCCTAATCGGCGAACTTTAGTTTTGTTTTTAAATTTTCTTACTTTAGTAACCTAAAATGGCTGGAGAGTCGTGTGCTGCGTCGTTTGGACCGAACGGACCAATGGGCGGTCCAAACGATCCCAACCAAAGAGTATAATAATAATAGATCCCAACTGATACCAACTAGCCGCAATCATTTGACACAAATGTGTTCGCCAATTAGGGGGCAGGTCATCGACAAACTCTGACCATAAATGCAGCACATGACTCTAGAGCAGACATTTTAGATTACTAGAGTAAGAAAATTCCCAGTAACAGACCGGTGTAGCATGTGTAAACCTCATCATCCGGCAAAGCGCATTACTAATGTTCTATGCATAACGACGCTCAGGGGAGGTCCCTCTATAGACTCCAAAGGGATGTGCCTTACAGTGTGGCTACCATGAGTTTTCATTACGAAGACTCGATCATCGATATCGACCGCGTTTGACTCATCGATTAGCCCGCTTCAAAGTTGTAAGAACTCAAAACCAACGAGAGCGCCAAACGCGGTCGATGCGTATGATCGAATCTCGTAATGAAAACTCATGGTGGATACACAGGCGTTGCCGGGGTTTCTGGAAGTACGCTTTTAAGGGGACCCAAGTCTGCGTTTAAGTACTGATGGTGTTAACTGGAGTGGTTTTAGTGAAGTGAAAATCCCACACTTCCCAAAGGACGGCTGCCTTTTGAAGGTTTCGCCGTAAAAACAAAAAAAGTGGTCCCATAGTATCTACTTGTTTGATTTTATAACAATTGGTTTAGTTAGGCATGAGAATGTAGCAGACAGACAGAGCTATTATTGATTATTTTGTTGTGTACTTTTTGAACGTGGTCTATAATCCTGTTACAGAGCATTTGCAAGGTTTTATCTACAGCCCAGACAAGCATACTTAGTTTTACAAGACCTCATTACACACGACGACACGACATACATATATATAAAACTGTATAATGTGTTTTTTTATATCCTATTTACTCTTTCATTCCTTCTTTTCAAATACATATTATAATTTCGAAAGTATTCTCTCTCTCTCAAACCACTGAACGGATTTTGATATTTGGCAAGAAGTTTGATGAAACCTTGAGGTCCTAGCTATTACTGTTTTAGTCTCGGTAGCAAATAATCGTGCATGTGAAGTTCTACTTTTGACATTTTTAAAACTTATGGTTCAGAGGGGGAAGGGGCGGCTGACTTTTTTTTTACTTTTGGAGCGATTATTTCCAATAATTTTAACATTATCAAAAATTATTCTAGCAAACTCCTATTCATTGGTAAATACTTACCCAACAATATATCACACGTTAGGGTTGAAAATTAAAAAAAAATAAAAAAAATATGTCTAACTTGTTTTATAGTAGGTATCAAATTAAATGCGGCCAATAATGACTTCATAAAAATATGTTTCAACAAAAAAATCTTTGTAGCTACACCTAAAGAAAGTGAATATAAGGAAGAATCTCATGTAACATCAGTAATTAACGTGACGTGTAATCAGTAGTTCGTAATTAGTGCCAAATTATTATCACGATAGCCTCAGTCTTCAGCGGCGGATACTTTTAATTGGTAGAAAACGAAAGTGGGCACCCAGCAACCACTGTTAAGTTGTTTGTCAAGGTTTTATATAGCAGCAATAAAATGTGCGTTTAAATACTTTTGTCGACTGATATTATACGTTTCAAATTGTAGTATAGTCCCACGGAGATGTGTCTTTTAAAATGATGTTGAATTTGTTGTGGAATGTTGGATCCGATTCCCTTGTATACAAACTTAAATAAAATTAAACATTAATTGTCAAGTTTTATATAGCAGCAATAAAATGTGCGTTTAAATACTTTTGTCGACTGATATTATACGTTTCAAATTGTAGTATAGTCCCACGGAGATGTGTCTTTTAAAATGATGTTGAATTTGTTGTGGAATGTTGGATCCGATTCCCTTGTATACAAACTTAAATAAAATTAAACATTAATTGTCAAGTTTTATATAGCAGCAATAAAATGTGCGTTTAAATACTTTTGTCGACTGATATTATACGTTTCAAATTGTAGTATAGTCCCACGGAGATGTGTCTTTTAAAATGATGTTGAATTTGTTGTGGAATGTTGGATCCGATTCCCTTGTATACAAACTTAAATAAAATTAAACATTAATTGTCAAGTTTTATATAGCAGCAATAAAATGTGCGTTTAAATACTTTTGTCGACTGATATTATACGTTTCAAATTGTAGTATAGTCCCACGGAGATGTGTCTTTTAAAATGATGTTGAATTTGTTGTGGAACGTTGGATCCGATTCCCTTGTATACAAACTTAAATAAAATTAAACATTAATTGTCAAGTTTTATATAGCAGCAATAAAATGTGCGTTTAAATAATTTTTTTGTCGACTGATATTATACGTTTCAAATTGTAGTATAGTCCCACGGAGATGTGTCTTTTAAAATGATGTTGAATTTGTTGTGGAATGTTGGATCCGATTCCCTTGTATACAAACTTAAATAAAATTAAACATTAATTGTCAAGTTTTATATAGCAGCAATAAAATGTGCGTTTAAATACTTTTGTCGACTGATATTATACGTTTCAAATTGTAGTATAGTCCCACGGAGATGTGTCTTTTAAAATGATGTTGAATTTGTTGTGGAATGTTGGATCCGATTCCCTTGTATACAAACTTAAATAAAATTAAACATTAATTGTCAAGTTTTATATAGCAGCAATAAAATGTGCGTTTAAATACTTTTTGTCGACTGATATTATACGTTTCAAATTGTAGTATAGTCCCACGGAGATGTGTCTTTTAAAATGATGTTGAATTTGTTGTGTAACGTTGGATCCGATTCCCTTGTATACAAACTTAAACAAAATTAAGTTCATGCATCATTAAGTTCATGCATCATTAAGTTCATGCATCATTAAGTTCGTGCATCTTTATCTTTCTATTGCATTAAGAAAGAGACAGAAGATAAAAATTAGTTTGGTCCTGTCAAATTGACGTAATTTGACTTATTTTCAAACATCATATTTTTAATCATGTCTAAACGGTCTACGGTCTATCTCAATTTGCTTGAACTAAACTGATATATTGTCTTCTGTCCTTTTCTTAACGAAATGGAGAGAATAAGATGGACTGTGGCTAAATTTCGTGTAGTTTGTGGTCAAGGTCCACGTCACCATGTCTTTATAATTTATTAAAACCTTTATTTCTGTGACTCGCTGTTTATTGACATACTAAGACGCTACGTTACAAAAGCCTTTACAGAAAATCTGCTTTATTGGTATCGTCTTTGGAAACGTGATTGCTGAGCGTGGGTCTTGGATTCCCGGGTCAGACAAAGAGTTATGTAGTTTTATCCAATACCAATTTCTCAGTAGCTGCCCGGAACTTGAAAGTAGGTGGTGTGAAATCCCCGTGCCTCGGAAAGTGCGACCTGTCGATCCTGCGCCTGATCTCTGGTAGTGTCGGATTACCATTCCACAGGACTTTCATTATATTAATAAGCGAAAGGAGTTTGTATCTGTGTTTGCACACACACTTGTGCCCATAATTTCCTGCAACCCTAGAAGGATTGGCCGCAGTATCCGAAATTCATTTAAATTTATTTAAATTTACTTTACAGTGGATTTTGCGGTTGTGAACGATTAAATAATCCAAGTCTGATATCAGCGATCATATGCCAAGATGGCGACACATCTAACAGACACACATACAAACACACATAACAACATTTATACATCGAGGGACTGGAACAATTTGCCACCGGCGGTGTTTCCACCGGACTACCATTTGAATGTCTTCAAGGCTAGAGTGAATAGGCTCTTAATAAACTAGCGCGCTTTACCATTAATGATTGCATCACTGCTTACCATCAGGCGGGATTGCGGTCAAGCACTGGATTATAATTAATAGAAAAAAAAAAATTAAACACCACATTACTCCGGCTACATCATAATGTAATTGAATGTACATGATCTTAGACAGATTTAATTTAAAAAATACATCGTTAAAAGTTACGCTACCAAACGATGAATCAACTGGGCAGTGAAATGTTTTAAGTGTTTTCACTACTTACATCTTTTAAAGGAGAAAGCGTTTAGGATAGTCTTTCTTAGGTGCTATTGTCACCTAGCTTTCTTCACAGTTAGTTGAAGTAAAATCTGTGATTTGGTCCGAATCAGTCGCATCTGGTTGAACGAATTCTTGTCTGAGAAACTGTACTTTTCAAGGCGAATTAGCATCTTTAGTGTCTATTTTAATCCATACTAATATTATAAATGCGAAAGTAACTCTGTCTGTCTGTCCCGCTTTCACGCCAAAACTACTGAACCGATTTTGATGAAATTTGGCACAGACAATCTTTAGATCCTGAGAAAGGACATAGGCTACCTTTTATCCCGGAAAAAATTTATGTTCTCGAGGGAAATCTAAAAAGCGCGATATAACCGAACTCCACGCGGGCGAAGCCGCGTGCGGAAAACTAGTAATACATAATTATGAGTTTGTATAATACTCTTGTCCATAACTGTTTGAATAATGCAATGTATCTATTAGATGTGTATCCTATTTAGTATTTCAACTAATGACAAACCTGCTGCTGCTGCCTTAAGAAGAAGATAACAAAAATGCTTAACTTTTCCAACAACTTTTAATAAGTATTTTGACCTAAATCCTATTATCTAAATCGTTTCTCTTTTTAAGCGATATAAAAACCACAAAAATACATTACATACTTTTATCTTAATTATACAAACAATGAGTGACTTATCGCTTACAATTCGGGCTCATGACGACAGCAGTGTGTTTTTGTAATCACGTCACCGTGAAAACTTAGGTGACATAAGCGTAGCATTATCAAAATCAAAAGTCGTTTTATTCAAATTAGGCTGAGTATCAGCACTTTTTGAACGTCAATATTACATAAGACAGTCCTTCGAAACGCCTGCCCTTCGCCACTTCCTAGTCCTTTCGCTGGGAAGAAGAAGTGGCGGAACAAACTCCCCAGCAGTACAGCTGTCTGTTTATTAAAAAAAAAAGATGATGATGATGATGCCAGCTAGCCACACTAAAATACTAAAAAAGTAAAAAATAAATAATTAAAATGGAAATGTAAATAAGTAACAACTTTACCTAAATAAGAGACCCAGGTATAAAGGGCGTGACAGCTCACATATTTATGTATTGTAAAAAAAGACAATTGCATGAACTCATATAACGTGTCAGTAAGCTAATTATGGAGAAAGAACACAAATATTGTTAACACAAACATTGGTTAGAATGATAGCTCACTGAGGAAAGACACAGAAATCTTAACAACAAGGCAATAGAAATGCTGTCTACTGTTTTTTTAAACGGGAACTTGAGTCGCCAGTTCGCTACCACTACATGAACAAACAATAGACAAATAGTCTCTATGTATAACCTACACATGAATTATATATTTTTTTAATAATTATTTTTAAGAATTCTGTGGATTGATACTTTTGACAACTTAGGTACGCTAAACTTTTTGACGATAAGATTTATAGAGAATAAACTAGTTCTGGCTAGTTAATAAACACACAAGCTTTTTCAAAAAAGGGCGTTTAAAACTGTATATCCACAAAACTGCACCTTAATGGCAAGTTTCGCCATCTTTTCAAGGACAAAAGAGTATTGTTTGCATTTGTCTTTGGTACACCGGTGGCAATTGACAACGCTTCTAGTTTTCACAACACTACATTGTTTTCCTCACGTACTGTTGGGTAATCAATTAATTTAGTCATGAATCTGGTTCCGTTCTGTCTGTGTCTTTGTCCGGCGGCTTACAAGTTCCGTGCTATATTTGATAATTGTATACTTACCTATTGCTTGTGCAATTGCGTTTCCTTCTATTAATTCTGTGTGATCAAACGATGGAACCTTGAGTTGGATGAGCAGTTTTTTATTCCAATATAATATTTTATTAATTTTACCTTCAAGAGATGGTTAATTAATCCGGATAATGTACGAAATGTTTAGCTAAATATTTTCTCCAAGTAGAATTTGAGAAAGAAAGAAAAATATTTTATTTAGGATAGACACACGAAAAGCAAATAATAAAAAAGGAGCATTTAAAATAAACAGGATTATATTAAAAAAAAAAAAAAACAGAAATAAAAACCTGGCTCAAGACCTGGCAGACCTGTTTTCAATTTATTAACAAAACTTCTTGTCATATAAATTCCACCACAGACATTTTGTACCCATTTCACCTGGAAAACTTCGGTGATGTGGAGTGAGCTGTTATTCTAATTGTGGCTAAGAGATTGACATTATCAAAGGAGGAGGCGGAGCGCGTGAGGCAGCGGGAATCCCAGCGCCCTCAAGCCACTAGCTGCCGCAGGAGACGCCCTGGTCGGGAGACAACACCGAACTCCCGGCCCCTTTAGGCGCGGGCTTGCGGTGGGCATTGGCCAGCTTGCCGCCCGGTAAGGAGCAGGCCCGAGTCGATGGCGTCCACGAAGACCGATGCCTTCTGGGTTGCGGGTTGGTTAAAAAAGAAACCGTGGCTCTGGCCTACAGGCATTTGAAGGAACACGGGTGGGTTTTAGTCAGTAAAAGTCTGACACGCCCTTCCGCTTCGCCCAGAGCGGGAGGGAGAGGTCATTTGATAATATCCCACCCCAAACAAAAAAAAAAAAGGGATTGAAATTATTGACAACGCCCTCTGAACTCACTTCAATCTTCACGGTGAATTATTTACAGAATTAAATGGGTGATCTCAATAATAAACATGCAATAAATCTCAATAAACTACCCAGTAATAGCGGCAACATATCCCCATATGGTGGTAGACGTCATTACGCGCAAATTGGCGCAAACGTTGGACATTAACATTCTAGCACATGCGCCAATCTAGAAACTGAACATTGCTCTTGAGAAGTTAGAAACTATGCTTGTTAAGCTGTTGGTTGTTATACGCGAACATTTCATTGCCAAACCGAATGTTTGTCTATAGCAGAGATTATAATCTCAGATATTACCATTACATCAATACTGAATCAACATGAACTTTAATTACAACAATTACAAGTACAATTTTGATTGGCCATTTGTAATAAAAAGGTCCTGATACGTATTTGGTTGTAATGGAATTAGAAATCGGTTAACTATAATATATATGATATTTAGTTTGTTGCTGTGAACCTGAAAGTTATCTCAAAATCTCTTAGGTATTTCAGTCAGAGTAAAATCATTATTTCAAATAGTTAACATAAAATTCACTTACAAACGCCACAAGAAAATATACTTGAATCTAGTTACCGCTTACAGAAGATGTCTTACGAAAAAGAATATTTAAATCTTATCGCAATCCGAGAAGAACATAATTTTTGTAATAATTTGGTGCCTATACAATCCGGGCTGGGTTTTCTGACTGGCTTGGAAAAACTCGGCGTGGCTCTGGCGTGGCGGTTTGTACGCACATGTTTCAACAATATTTGTCATAGATTATACAAGAAGACTAATAAAATCGCTGTTGGATTAAGATTGTGAAAACCCGCCGACAAACATGATTCACTCATAATCTTTGGGTTAATAACAAAACACATAACTGTCGATCTCATCGCAGCATGATTAAAAAAGTTCACTGTAAATGAACCCTAATTGCGTAATACACTTTTACTGTCAATTTGAAGCATATTGCTAATCCATTGCTTTATAATTTTGAATAATATGTTTGCTGAACGTAAACAACGAAATGAATGTTGTTGAACTGTCAAAATGAAACCCATTGCTACTGATAATGTGTTATGTAATGACCTTGCTGTTTGTAGGTAATTGTAAATATACAGTATGTTAAATAACAGAGGGCGTTCCCTTAAACTCGTTAATATATATCATTAATAGATTAAAATAAAAATATTAGCATAGAAAAATAAGCATAAAAAAATCCGAATAAAAAAAAATTCTAATTGGAAATAAATTTGAAACCTCCTGTTTTAAATCAAAATAGTAGTCGTCATGTATAAATAAATTGCGACGTTGCCGTCTTTCATGTTCGCGTGTACAGTGTGTTTCTTTTACATGTCAATTTAAAATTTTTATTGATTATTTTCATATTGGAAAAAATTATAAAACATTTTGTTTTCGAATGAAAATATTTTTTTTAGCATGTATGTATGTGTTGACGCTTTCTGGAAGGGTCACTGCATTCTCCTATCAACCCCAGGGTCTCAAAGCAGGGAAAACAAACATGCAAAGCACTAACCTGGATCCAGCAGGACAGGAAAAGGGAATCACCAACGACGGGGCAGGCGCCGGCCGGTCAGCTATCTCCTTTACGTGGACTTGATGCTGCTTGTTCACTGCCTACACTCGTCAAGCACAGACACACCACCAATATGGAAACTGAGGGTTCATTTGGCCAGTGAAGCCCTTAGGAAGTCAGATATTCGATATTATTTAGAATACACGCGGCGTCGTATGCGCTGAGTCCGCCATACATTTTTGTTCTAGTTCTTTTTCTTGGCACTCTTGAGAGAGGCGCCACCAGCACGAGTTAGGAGAAGCCCGCGCTTATTTAAATCGTCGTTGACGCAACATAGATGGAAGATGGAAATGCATGGATAAATTATTAGGATAGTTAATGCTTACACATTTCCCCCCACCTGAAATCCACAAGGGTTTCAAGAAGAATGCAAAAAATTAAGAGTGAAATCAGCAATAGCTGGACTATGAGCTACTGCCGAAAAAATGCATAAAAATCTAGTTAATAAGTGTGGATAATATGGAGACTTATTTTAAATAACCTAAAGACAGTGTGTACTTATACTCTAGTTAGGTATATAAAAGGAAAATAAACTAATTAATTGGTAAGGGACAAACCTTTACCACCGGCCTACGAAACGTCTTTCCGTTAGCAGTTTGGAGAGTTGAATCCTGGCTGCAGGTAGCTTGCCCATCATTGGTTGACAAGCAACTGGATTCACTTTAAAACATTTGACACATTTTGATAACACGGTCCGTATCAGGAGCCTTAATCCGGTTATCCAAAATTTTCTTTGAATAAAAGATTGTAAAGAGCGAGGGCCACAATGCAAATCTTTTATATGGAAATATTCGACTATCTTTCGAGAGATAGGACATTGTTTAAGTAACAAGAAAGGGTGTAACGCAGATGGCGACAGTTGAGCCTCATCGATGCGTCCGCCTACTCGCAAAATACCATCATCGTCTAGGAAAGGTGACAGCTTTTGAATAGATTTTACACAAGGTTCATTTTTACGCACCCGGTCAACTTCCGAAGTCATGTAATTATCTTGACTGAATTTAACCAGCACTTTCATTGCTTTTTCAAGCTCAGCACTACTAAGAGGAGAGATTTCGGTCTTGCCTGGCCGTTTTAGAGTTAGAAACAAAACGATTACACCATGCTACCATTCTTTGAATTTTTGTAAATGAAGAATGTTTAGAAATTAAGTTCAAAAGTGGATTCTCATCATCCGTAACAAGAAGACTTCTACTTTCTATTGATTTAAGTTCAGGCAAGTTCTCCTTCGGAAGTAATACCTGCCTTTTAGGCCATTGCTCAGGTGATTCTTTCAGACAAGAAGGCCCTGTCCACCAAAGCAGGTGATCTAGAATCTCTGGACATGATACTCCGCGGCTACAACAGTCGGCGGGGTTATCATTTGTTGATACATAGTACCAGCGATCTCGACTAATTAAATCAGTTGTCTGAACCGCACGATTGGCTACATACATTTTTAGTAAATGAGGGTCAATGTTAAGCCAAGACAAGGTAGTGCTGCTGTCTGAATAAGCTCGAATGGAATCGATGGAAATTTTATCTTTAAGTAAATCATACATGTGTGATAGAACTTTTGCTAGAAGCACAGCTGCGCTTAGCTCAAGTCGATTCACCGTTGTTGGTTTTAAAGGGGCAACTCTAGATTTCCCTATTAACAAACTGGTCGTGGTTACATTACCGGGTTCATTGGTAACTACACAGATATAAACACAACAACCATAACCTTTCAAAGATCCATCACAAAAGCCAACTAAATGTACTTGAATAGGATTCGAAGGTATGATTAAACGCGGGAGAGTAATATTTTGTAAATCGGACAAATTTGCAGCTATTAAATGCCATTGTTTGACTAAATTTTGGGGAATAGTTTCATCCCATGATAAATTTAAACGCCATAGATCTTGTAGCAAAGATTTAGCAGCAAAAACGACAGGACAAATCCATCCAAGAGGGTCAAAAATGCGAGCTACCAATGAGAGTATGGACCGTTTTGTGAATTTCCATTCGAACGAGTCAGCAAACGTATAAGAAAACGTATCGTTAACAGGATTCCAACGAACGCCCAATATTTTGACAAACTCCCTTCCCGATTCATCAAAAGATTTGGAAGTTTGACAGAATTCTTGAGGGATATCTGTCAGAAGACGAGGATCATTAGAGGTCCATTTCCGTAGTTCAAACTGAGCCTTTGATAGTAACGATATAATATCGTTTTTTAATGCAATAGTTTCTTCGAGAGAAGATCCGCCAGAGGTAATATCGTCCATAAATGTTTCCTCTCGGATAACCTGTGCTGCACGACTAGAATACTCAGCACCGTGGTCTTCAGCAAGTTGATGAAGTGTTCGAATGGCTAAGGAGAACTACTAACTCCGTACGTAACGGTATTGAGTTCGTATTCCTTTAAAACCTCAGTTGGGTCATTACGCCAAAGAACGTGTTGATAACATCTTTCTTGCGGTCTTATCAATATTTGTCTATACATGCGACGAATATCCGCAGTAAAAACAACTTTGTGAATTCTGAATTTTGTGATTAGATCAACGATGTCTACTTGAAGTTTTGGACCCCCATGAACAATATTATTTAGTGACAGGTCACTCGAAGTCCGACTACTAGCATCGAAGACCACTCGTAACCGTGTCGTGGTACTCTCAGGTCGGATTACACAATGGTGGGGAATTATATAACAGTCAGTAGACGAGGACTGCACTGGCTGCATATGTCCGAGATCCTCGTACTGTTGCATAAATTCTTTGTATTCAGTTTTTAACTCATTTTGACTAGCTAGTCTTTTTTCCAAATTTAGGAAACGATTAAACGCTTGTTTATATGATTCTCCTAAGGCTGGAGCATCATCTTTAAGCATAATTGGTACAACGTAACGCCCATCGGAGGTGCGATACGTGCCTTCTTTATATTTTTGTTCGCATATTTCATCCTCGGGACCGGAAATTTTACATTTCGGCGGCTCCTCGGACTCCCAAAACCGTTGAACGATCTCGTCTAGCGCACTAGAAGACGCGACGAGGAGCGTAACGGGTGTAGCCGGAGTTTTAGCTACCACGTTTTGAAGAAACTGACCACTTATCACCCAGCCGAATACACTAGAGAGTGCGCTTGGAAAGCCCGGGCCTGGACTGAAACGTGAGCCAGTATATATCTGGTCAAAACAGTCTACTCCTAACAACAGATCCATCGGACCGGATTTATCAAAGTCCTGGTCGGCGAGATCCAGATGTGTAAACTTATCCTTGACGATTGTCGGCAACGACACCGAAGGAATCAGGGATGTGATTTTAGGTAGAACCACTAATTGAATATCAAACTGAGGAGTGTCACTCAATCGAGGTATTATTGAACCGAAGGTTTTCCAAATCTTTAATGCTACACCCATAATTTTGACCGATGCCACTTACATTTGATTTACATTTCTTGATATGTAAACCTAATTGTCGCGCACAGCTACTTGTAATAAATGAATCCATCGAGCCACTGTCAACAACTGTACGGACATACTGCCACGAACCATCCGATCGCTTCAAACGAACTACTGCTGTACCAAGAATTTTTGTGCTAATAGGTTGATTTGAAATGTTTGACTGGGTAGCACTAGTTAGAGTAGTGTTCATATCGGGATGCTGGGATGAATCCAGTTCACTAGTATGAGACAGTAAACTCTATGCTCTTCATGTAACAAAGTATTATGCTTTGCATTACAAATGAAACATGTTGACTCAGATTTACAATCGGTAACAGTGTGACCCGGCCTTAAGCAGTTTTGACATAATTTTAAATCCTTAACTAATTGTTGTCGCTGTGTCATATTCATAGAACGCAATTTACTACAACGGTAGATTGAATGATTTTCATTACAACACACACAAACAATCTGACTAACTTTATTATTATTGTTGGAAGAAATTAGAGATGATTTTGGTTGACGCGATAAATAATCTTTATTTGTATTAGGCCGATTTTGTTTGCTTGTAGAATTTGATGATGGAATATTAACTGGTTGGCTAACTTCTAATACTTTTATGTAATTTTGTAAATAAGTAATGAAGTTATTAAATTTCGGAATTTCTTCAGTGTTTTGTAATTCAAACCTTTTTCTTGTTTCTGTATCTAAAGGCCTAGACGCAATGTAGAATAAAATAAATTCGCATAAATCATCAATACACAAACCGCGCAAGGCACTAACGCATTCATAAAGTGTGTTAGATAACTCAGATAAGTTAGACAAAGATGGTTTTTGTATGGGATTAATTTTAATTATTTTTTCTAAATAAGCTGTTGCAAGAATACGCTTGTTGTCATATCGGTCCAGTAAAGTTGCAAAAACCACTGAATAATTTGCCGATGTCACAGGCACGCCCTTCGCTAATGTCAGTGCATAACCAGATAAACATGACAGCAAATGGTGAAATTTCTCAGTGTCGGATAATGAACTATTATTATGAACAAGTGCTGTATAACTATCTTTAAATGTTTGCCACTTTTCTATATTACCATCAAACTTTGGAAGTTCCAGCTTCGGCAACTTCACTTGCGAACGCACGTGACCTTGACCTAATTCCGGGCGACAGTCGCTACCTGCGCTCGCATCGAGAGAATCCGCAAACTCAATAATACAGTAATACAATTCATCAAATGACAGTAACACTTTATGATCGATAACAAACGAAGGTTTAAGCTTTAATTGCAACTGGTTAACATCATCGTTGCATTCCAAAAATCTATTACGAATCTCGTCAATCTTTTTGTACCTAGCTCGAAAAGCTGCAAATTTAGTTTTAGTTTCTTTAACTGTTTTGGCTAAATCGTAAAGTATCTGCATACTTGTAAACTCATATTCCCGCCTTTTAATAGCGGTTATTAATTCCACTTCGCTCATAGTTCACTTGGTATACGATATCCGCACGCTCAAAAAGATAAAAGTTATAAAAGTAGGTAAAACGGAAAAAACGTAAGCCGGTAGGTAGGCAGCAATGCACGCGCGAACGTATTGAATGAAATACAAGCACACACGTCTCAAAGTTATTTGTTAGAATATAAGTTTTGACTTTGAGGTAGTTCAAAGCTAATCCGTCTCCCGCCGGAGACAAGTACGACGAGTGTAGGTACCTTGGTACTAAATTCGAGAAACTTCGAACTCACGTTTTTAAAAGTAATTTATGCAATCTGTTATTTAATACAAATAAATGCAGCTTATTACAAGGGAATTAACGAGGTATGAATGTACGATTGAATAGTCAATCGGTCTCAAATAAGAAACAATAACTAGGTATCATGGAATGACCTAGGTTTTATTTAGACACTTAGAACTTGAAAGGCAAATTGAAATTGCCTTAAGTAGGTAAGTATACAAATAAATTATAATTGGGATTACGTATTTAACGTAATAACGAGAATGGAAGGATTTAATTTCCGATACTAGGTATTTTTGAAATAACTGCGCGAGGAAGATTCCTCACAGGAGGCACGATAATTAATGTTGACGCTTTCTGGAAGGGTCACTGCATTCTCCTATCAACCCCAGGGTCTCAAAGCAGGGAAAACAAACATGCAAAGCACTAACCTGGATCCAGCAGGACAGGAAAAGGGAATCACCAACGACGGGGCAGGCGCCGGCCGGTCAGCTATCTCCTTCACGTGGACTTGATACTGTTTGTTCACTGCCTACACTCGTCAAGCACAGACACACCACCAATATGGAAACTGAGGGTTTATTAGGCCAGTGAAGCCCTTAGGAAGTCAGATATTCGATATTATTTAGAATACACGCGGCGTCGTATGCGCTGAGTCCGCCATACATTTTTGTTCTAGTTCTTTTTCTTGGCACTCTTGAGAGAGGCGCCACCAGCACGAGTTAGGAGAAGCCCGCGCTTATTTAAATCGTCGTTGACGCAACATAGATGGAAGATGGAAATGCATGGATAAATTATTAGGATAGTTAATGCTTACACAGTATGCTTTACTATTTCGGGTTAACGGGAACGCCCTCTGTTAGTTAACATACTGTATATTATGTAAAATAACATCCGCATTGAGCAAGCGTGGTGATTACGCTCAATCTTTGTCTGTATGAGAGGAGACCTGTGCCCAGCAGTGGGACGACAAAAGGTTGATGATGAAAATAACATCACATGGACAGGATTTAATAGCAGCTGTATCCGCGGACTCTTAAACCACATAATGGTCGCGATTTTCTTTTTCACAAACTAAATACAATTTAAGTTCAGTGCATCTTTTTCTTTATATTTCACTAGCTTTCCGCCCGCGGCTTCGCCCGCGTGGAGTTCGGTTATATCGCGCTTTTTAGATTTCCCTCGGGAACATCATATTTTCCGGGATAAAAGGTAGCCTATGTTCTTTCTCAGGGTCCAAAGATTGTCTGTGCCAAATTTCATCAAAATCGTTTGAGAGGTTTAAGCGGGAAAGCGTAACAGACAGACAGACAGACAGACAGACAGACAGACAGACAGACAGACAGACAGACCGACAGACAGACAGAGTTACTTTCGCATTTATAATATTAGTATGGATTAGCTTTGCGCCCGCGGCTTCGCCCGCTTGGAGTTCGGTTATTTATTTATTTATTTATAAAAACTTTATGCACAAAAAGAAACATTGTCAATGGCGGACTTAATGCCTTAGGCATTTTCTACCAGTCTACCTTAGGGTGATGCAGAGACAAAACATGGTAGGTGCAAAGATATAAAAGAGAAGCGCGCTTTTTAGTTTTCCCTCGGGAACATCAATTTTTTCCGGGATAAAAGGTAGCCTATGTCCTTTTTCAGGGTCTAAAGATTGTCTGTGCCAAATTTCATCAAAATCGGTTGAGAGGTAAGCGTAACAGACAGACACACAGACAGAGTTACTTTCGCATTTATAATATTAGTATGGATTAAGAAAAGGACAGAAGATAAAATGTTAGATTAGAACGACTACGCTCCTGACGTATTTTTGGTCGCCATGTCATAATCGCGTCTAACCTGTATGTTAATTTCACAGGATTAGACTAAAATATTATCTTTTACCCTTTTCTTAATGAAAAGGAAAGAAAAACAAACAAACAAAAACCAAAGACAAAGCCTACAACCAAAGACAAGGCCAGACAAAGTCTTGCCGCCAAGCGATTCGTCGTGTTCCGGCATGATGTCTGGTGAAGCCGTACGGAGGACGGGTCTGAGCAGTTGTGTTGCGATGTGTACCGGGTACGATGTGCCTAATGTTGTTGTGTCGGGAGTTTGGTCGTGGAGGGTTTCCAGATCATCCTCTGGCGCAGCATCGTTGTTCGTGTTGTTGGGTTAAACATTGCATCACCTCGCTCAACTGCCGTCTTCCTTCCTATTCACTCAGTTTTTTTGAGTGAATAGGCTTAATAAGCTAGTGCGTTTTACCATCAACGATTGCATCACTGCTTACCATCAGGCGGGATTGCAGTCAAGCACTAGTTTATAACTAATAAAAAAAAAAAGATGCACTTAACTTAAATTAGTTTAGTTAGTGAACAAGAGAATCGGCGCCACTGGCTAATGTTAGTCGTAAATCCATTAATATAAAGTGCGTATGTTTGTATGTCTGTCTGTATGTATGTGCCCGAAGTTGCTCAAAACCCTCACCACTATAGATAATCATATAGATCTGGATGCGCTGAGTTCAAAAAACAAAAAAAAAAAAACAAAGAATTTTGTTTTTGTCTCGGTCCTTGTAGATAAAGCGCGTAAATAAATCGAAGCCTTAACATGTTCACTCACTGACGGATAGCGGCGTAGATTTCGCTTCTTCTCGGGAACGCATTTTATAGAAACTCTAGCCTTTATAAAAACTTAACGGGAATGTGTGTAATGGTCGAAAGTCTGTCCCACAATACTCCCACTCTATGGAAGGAGGAATTGAGGGCTTGCAATGCATTTATTAATCGTTTTTTAATTCTAAAACCTAGTCTTTTTAGGTTATTTATAACTTTTTCTGTGTATGATTGTGGAGACGTCGGCAACATGTTCCATCATGTCAACATCTTCCAACTTTATCTAATTCATCATCATCCTCATCAACCTTTTTATTTTCCCACTGCTGGGTACAGGTCTCTTCTCATACAGAGCAGGATTGAGCGTAATCACCACGCTTGCTCAATGCGGGTTGATGATTTCAGACTTAAAGTCCAGGTTTCCTCAAGATGTTTTGCTTCGCTTTGTAATCAGTCATTGGTATCCAAGATCGAATATACTTAGAAAGTACGACCTCCGTGGCGCAGCAGTCAACACGCCTACCTGCGACGTGGAGGCCCCGGGTTCTATCACCGGGCAGGTGATGATGGAAAGCGATCTTTTCCTGATTGGTGTGGGTCTTGGATGTTTATCTATATATGTATCTATTATAAATATAGTATCGTTGAGTTAGTACCCCATAACACAAGTCTCGAACTTATTTTGGGGCTAGCTCGATCTGTGCGTATATATTTATTTACTTATAATTAAGAAGCGGAAGGCAAGTATCAATGTAACTTACATTGATACTTGCCTGACCTGGAATCGAACCCGCTCGCTCATACGTGAGAGTCTGGTGTTTTAACCACTAGGCCACCATAACTCTGACTATATTTATCTAATGACTTTTTTTTTTTTTTGTAAAATAACGAATGCAACGTTGAAATATGACACATTGTACTTATACTGCTTTTGAGTAGTAACTGTACATGATAACTTTTCCAGAGTTTAGTTTAAAGTATTTTTTAAGTAAGTATAGTATATTGACACTTAGTTTCTTTGATGAAATTGGCATTTATGTAAAGTAGACTTCGTTATTGAAAGTTGAGACTAAATGTCCCGTTTGTAAAAAACAGTTTTAATTTAATTGTACACATATCATAGTGTAACCCTTTTTTGTTAGGTAATCATCATCATCCCAGCGTTAATCCCAGTCGCATCCGAAGCCTTTTTCAGCTTTGGAGTCTGGGGTCCGCTTTACCAGCCCAACTGCTGATATGGCTAAACTTCGACATTTTCCGTGAAGCGACTGCCGTCTGACCTCCACAACCCGAAGGCGACATCGAAGCATTGCAGTTATACCAATTGTTGGACTTTTGAGGGTTCCAACAACCCGTAACGACTGCCACTAGATGTTCGTATGGCAACCAGGACCAACGGCTTAACGTGCTTTCCGAGGCACGACCAGATCAGTGCAAATATTCATACAAATACTTGCACTGTGCGGGGATCGAACCCGCGCCACCTTGAGCAGCGGCCGCATCCGCTACCACTACGCCACGGAGGCTGCTTTTTTGTTAGGTAATATTGTATAAAATTTGTGTTAAATCACTATGTTTTAACTCATAATATAATCTAGATATTTTCAAAAACACCTAGAAAAAAATAACATAAGTAATAAGTAAATAACATTCTTTCGTTAACCAAAAACTAATCGCGTGTGAAAAATCTTTAATCTATAAAACAGAGTTTTTTATCTTAAAATATTACAATTTGGGCAATTATTACAAAATGTTAATTCATAACTGCACATTCACTGAATAACCGTAATAAGATAATGTCCGTGGAAAAAAATAATTACCTTCTCCATACATTTGTTCGGTAACATCTAGATCATCTAGATAGTATCTGACTGGGTTAAAATTCACTTAAAAATATCATCATGAATCGTAAGCTACCCTTCTAATACCTATAGCTATTCATAAATGTGAAATTAAGTTTCTTTGTAAGTTAAGCTTATACGATAAAAGGATAGAAGAATACATTTTTTCACATTCAAATTAAGACACTCCATTGACGGTTTAGACGCGATTATAAACATGGCGACCAAAAATACGTCAGGAGCGGACTAATTTGACAGGTCTAACCTAACATTTTATCTTCTGCCCTTAGAAAAAGATGCACTAAACTTAAATCGGGGCCAATTTCTTTGAAACAGTTCACATAATTTTGCCCCATGCTGTGTTCTGATAACTGTGTATGAAAGTCCTAGTAACTGGCTCTAGGGAATATCAAATATGCACATATAGAATATGTAAAGAAAACCCTGTCCGATCCATGAAGGTATTGTTAGGAAGCGATAACTGATTCTACTAACGCCTACAAAGCCGGGCTAAACTTAAAAAAAATCCCCCTAAAATATAAATATTATTTGGCAAAAAGAGGTAACTTAATACATATGCGGTAAGCAACCCTTACGCGGGCGGCGGGGGGCAGGGCACGCCGCACCTGTGACGTGGTCGCGTTACTATTCGCTCATAACCATACTTACCAGTGTTGTCACTTTAAATTTTAAATTGAAATAAATTCCCGGGAAAAAAAAGATTATTTCAAAATTCATTAGTATTGTTACTATGATGATTATGTAAAATTTTATATTATATTTGGTCAAGTGTTTACCTAACCTTTATTATCCTTATGGGTCGGACAGGGTTTTCTTTACATATTGTATCTGTTTTGAAAGTTTACTTTTATTAATAGTACGGACGACAGCAGGTCAAACTACCCGAAATTATCAGATATTCCCAATCAACGCTGAGCGTTAATGCTTTAGAGATAAAGTTGAAAATCGGATAAAAAAATCTGACAGATTATAATAGCTTGATGTGATGTCGTTTATACTAATGAATACGAGCATTTGTCAAACTTTTTTATTTTCGCACGAACGCCGGTCGTCGACCTCTCCGTAACTTTGCGTTTTCAACACTCAAACTGTAATTTGCGTAATTAAAGCATAATTTCGTTGCGCAAATTAATTGTACTGTAAACTAAGTAGATATATAATTTATTGTAGGTATTGCGTTTTCCTGGAGAAGTTGGAAATGAAAGCGTGATTGTGTGTGAAGTTATGATTAATACAATAGTAAGGTACTCTACTATTGAAAAAACTCGATGGAAAACGCAATACCTACAATCCATACTAATATTATAAATGCGAAAGTAACTCTGTCTGTCTGTCTGTCTGTCTGTCTGTTACGCTTTCCCGCTTAAACCTCTCATCCGATTTTGATGAAATTTGGCACAGGCAATCTTTGGACCCTGAGAAAGAACATAGGCTACCTTTTATCCCGGAAAAATATGATGTTCCCGAGGGAAATCTAAAAAGCGCGATATAACCGAACTCCACGCGGGCGAAGCCGCGGGCGGAAAGCTAGTAAATTATATATCTACTATACACTCTTTATTTTGTACATACATAACATCATCATCATCATCCTTTTATCGTCCCACTGCTGGGCACAGGTCTCCTCTCATACAGAGAAGGATTGAGCGTAATCATCACGCTTGCTCAATGCGGGTTGGCGATTTCAGACTTTTAAAGTCCAGGTTTCCTCAAGATGTTTTCCTTCACCTTTTTAATGAGTCATGTGTGTCCAAGATATACTTAGAAAGTACATATAACTTTAGAAAAGTTATATTGGTACTTGCCTGACCTGGAATCGAACCCGCACACTCATACTTAAGAGGCTGGTGTTTTAACCACTAGGCTACCACGACATACATAACATAATCAGCCTATAATGTCCCCACAGTTGGGATACAGACCTCCTCCCAATGAGAGGCAGTGGGCCGTAATCTACCACGCCGGCCCAGTGCGGGTTGGTAGATGCCACATGACTTCGAAGTTTTTGGCGCTAGGACATGCCGGTTTCCTCACGATTTTCCTTCACGTTTTTGAGAGCAGGGAGCAGATTTATTTTATGCACTTTGTGGATATCAGAAAGGCCATTCTCCTAATTACTAACGGTTAAAACATAGTCGTAATCTCTGCAATCAATGTTAAAAATTTAGGGAAATTAAAAGTAGGTGTTTTTGATAGATTAATATCTACCGAGATCAGACTCTAGGGGTTTTTAGAATTGCCCGTCTAATGTTTAATCTGTAGCTGTTTAACCGCCGCATGCGATCAACGTGTCATACTGACGTCACCCCAGTGTGGGGCATGAGGAACAGGGAGTAAGGTTCACTCATCCTCCATAGAAAATTGTGGATACTCCGACCAGACGGGTGTCATGTCTGGCGGGCACTTGCCCAATGCTTGAAATTGGGAAGTTGTATGTATGCTTATTGCACGGTAAACTCTGATTGCGAGATGTAGAATTTGGGTGACGTCAGTATGCCACGTTGTAGCAGGCGGTTGTAGCTACCGCTACAAATGAAATAAACCCAATTAAGAGGTGCTTTTGAATTGTCGAGATGTCGGTCAGTAAGGAAGATCAAGCTACTTGCCCGTATCTATGGGGAAGATCGGAAAAGAAACTCCAAGGGCGCTCTTTTAAAAATCAAAATAGACGACAAGCTACTACAATCTGTCGGATTTCCTTATTACATTTTCAATTTTATCTCTAAAGCATTAAGGCTCAAGGTTGATTGGGAATATTTGACAATTTCGGGTAGCTTGACTGTACAAAGTATTGGTTACATCATTCATGTTAAAATTCTGCTTGTGAGAACGATGCAGAAAGTTAGTGTCCGTTATGAAAAGAAAAAAAAAAACAATTCAATTAAGCATGTATTAAATTAAAATATTTAATGTACTTAATGTCGTGGCGGCCTAGTGGTTAAAAGACCAGCCTCTCAAGTATGAGTGCGCGGGTTTGATTCCAGGTCAGGCAAGTACCAATGTATCTTTTCTAAAGTTATATGTACTTTCTAAGTAGGTATATCTTGGACACCAATGACTGAAGTTGAAGGAAAACATCTTGAGGAAACCTGACCCTGTAGCCAAAGTAACATCGCTTCATAGCGAAGCGAAATCGAATACCAAAGCAACCAATGGCGGGAACGATTGACCACGCGACGCGGTAAATAACGTGGTCAATCGTTCCCGCGATTGGTTGGTTTAGTATTCGATTTCGCTTCGCTAGGAAGCGATGTTACATTGGCTACAGGCCCTGGACTTTAAGTCTGAAATCGCCAACCCGCATTGAGCAAGCGTGGTGATTACGCTCAATTCTTCTCTCTATGAGAGGAGACCTGTGTCCAGCAGTGGGCCGAAAAAAAAACGTTGTTCATGATGATGACTTAATGTACGTAATACGAGAAACCAATCGTATATAATATATGTACACCTAGAAGTGTACAACGTGCATGGAATCCTGTAATTGAAGGATCACACAAAATAAAGTTTTTTTGAAGGGACTTCTTTAGAGACGTTAAGCACCTTTGTTGGACAGGGTAAAAGCATTGAATTCACGTGAGCCTGACCGACCCGACACTGTGATAGTTTTTTGTGTATTCTATATTTTTAACTAGCTTTCCGCCCGCGGCTTCGCCCGCGTGGAGTTCGGTTTTATCGTGCTTTTTAGATTTCTCAGTGTTTCTCTAATATATTATGCATTTATTATACATACAAACCTTCCTTAAGAATCACTCTATCTATTAAAAAAAACCGCGTCAAAATCCGTTGCGTAGTTTTAAAGATCTAAGCATACATACGGACGTACAGCGAAAGCGACTTTGTTTTATACTATGTATTGATGATTTGGGTTTTCATTTCTGTCGGTCAGGGTGTCCCACGATTGCTAGTTTTTTTAAATTATTGTGGCTTAGGTATATTTCAAATGTAAATAGCCTTTGTTGGAGATCTCAAATAAATAAATGTAGAAATTTTACACAAGGTGACAAAAAGGGCGGTCTTTTTATATCTGAAAGTTAACTTTCAACTTTCTGTGGGTATGTTGTACGAACGACAGCAGGTCAAGCTACCGGAAACTGTCACATATTAAATAATTATAAACTAGTGCTTGACTGCAATCCCGCCTGATGGTAAGCAGTGATGCAATTGTTGATGGTAAAGCGCACTAATTTATTAAGCCTATTCACTTAAAACACTAAGGAATAGGAAGGATGACGGCAGTTGAGCGAGGTGATGCAATGTTAAACCCAACAACACGACCAACGATGCAGCGCCAGATGGAGATTGATCTGGAGACCCTCCACGACCAAACTTGCGACACAACAACATTTGGCGCATCGTACCCGGCACACATCGCAACACAACTGTTCAGACCCGCCCTCCGTACGGCTTCACCAGACATCATGCCGGAACACGACGAATCGCTTGGCGGCAAGACTTTGTCTGGTGGGTGGTAACTTATGGCCTACCACCGAGTATTAAAGTTGAAAATCTAATAAAGAAATCTGACAGAATGTAGTAGCTTGATGTGTTGTCGTCTGTACATGCTTTTATTTAATTCAATTTCTTGTTTTAAATCAACCTTCACATCTATTGCGCAATAAAATGTTGAGCACGTTTAATTTACTGATTGGTAGAGTGATGTGAGCAAGGACTCTATGTACACGAATATGTTACATACAGAGGTATCTAAGTATAAAGTTGTAAGTAATTGTGAGACCTCGATGAAGCCATATCGTAGTTTTATTATAATAGTCCTAGGGCGGGTTGTTTCACGTTCACTTAACGCATGCGTAAAAGTTAAAAATGGTGCTAACCATCGTTAAGTCAAAAAATGAGTTGTTTCACAATACGTAAACGTTAACGCACGCAAAAAAAGATACGATTACGATAACTGACGGGTTGTTTCACGTTCACTTAACGCATGCGTAAAAGTTAAAAATGGTGCTAACCATCGTCAAGTCAAAAAATGAGTTGTTTCACAATACGTAAACGTCAACGCACGCAAAAAAATACGATTACTTTAACCGATGCTCTGAGCACTGGTTAACGTAACTTATGTCAAGTTGTGTTTAGTCCGCCGTGGTGTCAATTATTGAAAACAACATAAACTTCCTTTTGTATTCGCGAGTTTGGTCTCTAATTGACGATAGTAGGTAGTTCATCTGATGATGATACAAGTACCGTAAAAAGAAAAAGAAAGGTGTTTAGCAGCCCAAGTTCTGTTTGTTTTTTTTTTATATTACTGTTGTTGTCTGTTTCTTTACAGAACAACACATCTTTATATTTTTCAAGCGAAGATTGAAAGCGATCTTTCTCATTTTTTGTGAAGTTAGTGAAATGAAATGAAATCGTTTATTAAGCAAGTAGGATCACTGATCACTTTTACACGTCATGTTTTATTTTTTTTTCGTTCTCTAAAAAAAAATATGTTTACATTATAGAATATACGTGTTTTGTTAGATTGCAATGTTTAACATATACCTACTTATTAAGGCCTTAAATATAGTAACTATGTTTAAGTGTATGTAGTAGTACGAGTGGGTGTAGTAATTTACTTACTTTGGTGTGTATGGTGGGGGATATATAAATAATAAATAAATATATACGGACAAATCACACAGATTGAGCTAGTCCCAAAGTAAGATTGAGACTTGTGTTATGGGATACTAACTCAACGATACTATATTTATAATAGATACATATATAGATAAACATCCAAGGCCCAGGCCAATCAGGAAATGATCGTTTTCCATCATGACCTGGCCGGGGTTCGAACCCGGGGCCTCCACGTCGCAAGCAGGCGTGTTGACCGCTGCGCCACGGAGGACGACAATGTTTATGTTTGGTTACTATGTATTATACCTTAGCCGGCTATTAATATTGTAACATATAATTGTTTTTTGTCCCAAATATATAAAATAAAAATAAAATGTATCCATTTTTCGTCAAAGTATAGCTTTTCTATAGGTACACAGTTTTCTAGTATAAACGGACTTAATTTATAAAATGGCACGAAGTTATTTCCCACAACAATAAACAATAATACCAAGAAAGTTAGATAAACTACAGCACGTGACAGTCGCCTGGATAAAATTTGCTGGGGCGATGTATGTGGCCGGGTACATCGTTGCAACGCAATGTATTCGTGCGCAGACGATGTAACATCGGGGCGCTGTCGGTAAAGTGGCGCGCTTCAAAGTACTTGTCGCGACAATATTCTCTGGACTACTCTGGAGTAGTCACACCTACGTCACTTCAGTGTCGTCCAGACTTTGAAGTAGGACTGACGTTCTTTTTGCATATTTTTTACATTGTTTTTGTTTTATTTGTTGTGTAAACATGTAATAAATAATAATTTATTGACATATAATGCAAAGCCACTGCTTCCTCCATTGTCTCGGCCGCACAACTAAACAACGAATATTCGCCGTAGGCCGATTTCTGAATCTTCGCCCGCCAATGAGAAGAACATCGTGTATGTCTGGCAAGGACAACAGATATTTTGCGCGCCAACGCGACACGAATCTTCGCCTGCTAATGTAGCCCCGGCATTTAACGAACGTTAAACATCATCAAAGTTACGTTAACGGACGTAACTTTTTGACGTACGTATGTTACGATAACCAACCGTTTGAAACAACCCGCCCCTAGTATATTTTATTCTTGACAAGCTCCGTGGCGTAGCGGTAGCGAACTCGACAGCTACGCAAGGAGGCGCGGATTCGATCCCCGCACCGCGCATATATTGTATTTGTATGCATGAATTTGAATATTTGCACTGGTGACTGGTCTGGTCATGCTTCGGAAAACACGTTAAGCCGTTGGTCCCGGTTGCTTCAAAAGTCCTGAATATTCCGGTCCGATCGAAATATTTGTATACATGAATTTGAATATTTGCACTGGTTTGGTCGTGCTTTGGAAAGCACGTTACCGTTGGTCCCGGTTGCCTCAAAAGTCCAACAATTGCTCTAACTGCAATGCTTCGATATCGCCTTCGGGTTGTGGAGGTCAGACGGCAGTCGCTTCACGGAAAAATATCGCAGTTTAGCCAAAATCAGCAATTAGACTGGTAAAGCGGGCCCCTGACTGAGCTGAAAAAGCTTCGGAGGCGACTGGGATTAACGGTGAGATGATGATGATTGTAAGGACCCTTGTCCTTACAGTAATACCTGTAATTCACTGGCCCACCACTTCACTCGTATCGCAAGCAGCACACGTCTAACCTGGACCAGTGTCAGTGACAGACTAATAGATTGACAGCTAAACTTCGACTACATGTGTATATGAGACAATGTTAGTATGTACCTTTTAGGAGATACAAACACTACAATGATGATGATCCTATATTTTAGTCTTAACTACATATTGGCCCCGATTTTCTTGTTCACCAACTAAACTAAATTTAAGTTCGTTGCATACTTTTCTTTCTACTTCGTTAAAAAAGGACAAAAGATTAAACTTAGTTTCGTGCGGACTGTCAAATTATTCTTCCTGCCTGTAGATGTCCACTGCTAGACAAAGGCCTCCCCCAAGGCTTTCCACGCTGACCGGTCTTATGCTGCCCGCATCCATCGGGTTCCCACGACCTTCACCAGGTCATCGGTCCACCTTATTGGGGGTCTCCCTACGCTGCGTCTTCCAGAACGTGGCCGCCACTCCAGAACCTGCTACTACTGCCCCATCGGCCATCGCTTCTACGAGCAATGTGCCCCGCCCACTGGCACTTAAGTTTAGCGACGCGCAGAGCTATATCTGTGACTTTGGTTCTTCTGCGGATCTCCTCATTTCTGATTCGATCACGCAGAGAAACTCCGAGCATAGCTCTTTCCATTGCCCTTTGTGTGACTCTGAACAAATTATTATTACTTACCTATTATTTTTAGTCACCTTGTTTTAAATTACATCTAAAATCATTTCACGGGAGGATGTCAGAGATCGTGCGAAATGGAGGCGAATATGTAGGAAAGCTGACCCTGGGCTCTAACGCGAAAGCCGCGGATGCAACCGGGATTATAGGTAGGTACGCTGTTCTACCACGCTGGCCCAGTGCGGGCTGGTAAATGTCACATGTCTTCGAAGTTTTAGGGTCTAGGGGATGCCGGTTTCCTCTCGATGTTTTCCTTCACCGTTTTGAGAGCAGTGGTGATGAAATAATTTACACAAAGTAAAGCGCCTGATCAGGTTCGAACCTACGACCTACAACATGTAAGTCGCAGCCGACACCACTAGGCCACCGCTCGTCTCAAGCATTTGCAATATACAACGTGTAACATAAAAGGTATATACATAACAAAGGCATGGCATCTTTACATGATATCAAACGATATTGGAAGGGTTTTTTAATCCTATCCTTTATGTTAGGAAGTTATGAGGAAAAACACCGCCTGTGATAGGCTACTATCATACTAGTCGCACAGAGATATTGAAGACATTTATCGGATTTTGGCAAGTAACGTGACGGGTAACGAGTAGTTATTAACGTATGTAGTGTGCTGCCACGTTTGTTATGATTTGATTTTAAGAAACACACGAAACCAAAAATTTGGTACCAATTTTTTGAGTATTTTATTTTGAGTTGAAACCCTGCCGATATCGTTTGATATCATCTAAAGATGCCATGCCCTTGGTATGTACATATATACCCTTTATGTTACACGTTGTATATTAATTTTAAGGAAGTATTTCAAAAGTTCCAACTAGCCAGTCACTTACACTGTCATGCTTACTTATTCATCTTTTTACAAAGCTATACTTGGTCGTTTAACAAGGGAATAGGTTCATCGACTCGGCGACATACACTCAGCCGCAAGTCTATGGTAACAGCAACAATATGACTTCCACTGCGACTTTATTTCGTAGCAATAAGAGCCAGTTTCGCAGTTCAAGTTTGACTAGTGCCATGCGTGTAGCGTTAAGCCGGCCGCGCCTCGCCCGTGTTTTTTTTGCGCACACGTGTTCACTTGTTCTACCACGCCCAATTGCCCACGCGGCGAAAAGATGTTTTGTTTCTTTTAAAAGAGATTAAAATAATAAAGGAGAATATTTGAACTAAGTATAAGATGTGTTAGTAACTCGTGGTCTCAACAACGGTCTTACCAAGGGATGACTGGGTTATGGCGGTCAGATAGGCACTCACTCGCTCCATGTAAAATACTAGTTAGACTGGAAGCCAACCTTACTTTATGAAAGGGCTAGGCAGATAATGTTGACTCGGTCACATTCATACTCATCTTTACACTTGATACTTGTCACAATTTGAAACTTCCCTAAATATCAAATTCATTAACAAACTTTAGTCCTTTTTATTTTTTATTTACTTTTTATAATACACACCGAGAAGAGGCATGTTTCCCAACAGTGGAACATATTATAGGCTAATTATTTATAATACATTTTCTCTTTTATAATTTCTTTTAAAATGTCTAAATCATTTTAAAAATAACTATTTCCTTAATAACATTGAAATATAGTCTAGCACGAAAGCAGTTTATTTGCTTGCTTGTCAAGAATGTAGTGTTTTCATGTCTGAGTAACGCATTAAAATGATACTTTTACACAATTATGGACATGGTGTATGGGGAAAGTGATTAAATAAAAGACACGATAGAAATCTCAGCGAACTCCATGACACAGCAAGGTAACCTCTAATTTGCCTGTTTCTAACCCACTTTCGAGCTCGCTTTGTTTCCCGCGGAAAGTCATCTGACGTATGTCACGTTGACAGCTTATTGTTTTAAAAACGTTGCAAAAACTTGAGCCATTGACAAGAATTTGAATTATTTTTTGCGCGTTTAAAACTTTTCACTGTTCTAGATTTTTATATGGATACTTTTTTGTTTTGTGCTTTATAATATGGTCAAGGCGTTTGGCATTTTTCAAGGCTGTCTGTTGTAAATACATCCGATAGTAATTTATTTAAAGATAATAATAGTTTTAAACATAGAACAAACACAATAAACCCTACACATATCATTGTTTTCTGCAGCAATCTTAGCCATACCTAACTAAATGTTGCCAGTATGCAGTTATCAATATAAAATAAAACCTCTTTTTTCTTTTGACGAAAGGTAAACATTTGATACATTTTCAGCCAGCTTTATATTCAGCACGTAGTTTAGAGTTGTGAAATCTGAATTATTAGTTGCAGGCTTGTAACGTGGTTAGCGCAACATACATACCTATGCGCATAATCAAACCACGATAAATCAAAACTGATAGTTGTGAGTTGTGACAGAGATGTGATTGCTGCTATTATCCACAAAAACCTTAACACTGTAATTTGTTGATAGAAGAATTAGCTTTTAAAAGTTCTTTAATCTTTAATGGCTTTCGTCTTCAGTGTAATTATTTTGTTCAAGGTAAGAATACAATTTCGAAATAAAAGAAACAATACCAATACCCAACACGAAGTTGAATAAGAGTTTGGTTTCAGCTACTTAGTTGTGTCCGCGGTTTAGTGTGCATGCATGTTAGAAAATAAATTAAATTCGAGAATAAAAGTTATCTCCCAGAAAAAGTCCCGTCAAAATCTATTCAGCTGTTTCAGAGATAAGCCGATCAAACAGACCAAAATATTAAAAACGTTTTATCCACCATTTCATTTTAATATTTAACTTATGTTGTCTCACTTCAGGGCAAATGCTTCTTTTTTCAGTTTTCCGATTTGTTCTCCCAAGACACAAAGACAGCGGTCACTGGCGCTAATTGACATCAATATTTGTGAACTGGGTTGTGCCCGATTGTCCAACAATTGGCTGATGATGTTGACCCCTCAACGCTTAATGAGTCAAGTCACAAAAAAGACAAGGATTTATGAAATTCTTGGTCATTAGTGAAGTTTTCTCTCCAAGTTAAGTGGTTTTTCAAACAAAAACATTATTTATTACTAGGTTATGCTGGCTTCGCCCACGTGGTGGTGGTAAATTATCCCACGGAAACTTACTACCAGAATACACTGGAATGAAAGAAAATATTATTATTCTGAAAACTATTAAGGAAAAAAATAAAATTTTATCAGAATTATGTAAAGTTAACCCCTTTTTTTGAATAGGAAATCATCCATCTCTCTCTCTATTGATCTCTGGACGGAGCGGAAGGGCGTGTCAGACTTGTACTGACTAAAACCTACCCGTGTTCCTTTCCTTGCCTGTGCTCCAGGGGCATGATACCTGTTTCGAAAAACCCGCGGCACGTAACTAAGTCCTGTCAAATTAAGATACTCCATAGATAAATTAGACGTGATTAAAAACATGGCGACAAAAATACTTACGTCAGGCGCAGTGACATTTGACAGAACTAAACTAATATTTAATTTCTGTCCTTTTCTTAATGTAATAGAAAGAAAAAGATGCATTGTATGGACGACAGCAGGTCAAGCTACCCGAAAATGTTAAATATTTCCAGTCAACTTTGAGCCTTAATGTTCACTACATAGTCCATAGTCCATACTAATATTATAAATGCGAAAGTAACTCTGTCTGTCTGTCTGTCTGTCTGTCTGTCTGTCTGTCTGTCTGTTACGCTTTCCCGCTTAAACTTCTCAACCGATTTTGATGAAATTTGGCACAGACAATCTTTAGACCCTGAGAAAGTACATAGGCTACCTTTTATCCCGGAAAAATATGATATTCCTGATCTAAAAAGCGCGATATAGCCGAACTCCACGCGGGCGAAGCCGCGGGCGGAAAGCTAGTATAAAATAAAGTCGCTTTCTCTTTCCCTATGTCCTGTATCTTTCTATCTGTAATCTTTAAAACTGCGCAACAGATTTTGATGCGGTTTTATAGATAGAGCGATTAAAGAGGTATGTTTTTAAGTATAATAATAGTATTCATTAAATAGTGGAGAAATACTATTATTTTTGAGGTTTTCAATGTGATATCGTAAATATTTTTTTTTCCGCGTTTGCAGTGAAACGTTGGCTGAACCCTACAAGATTTATCAAAATAATGTAGTAAATATTGTACAAATTGGAAAGGTCTACAGAAAAGTCTGCGATGGTATATGTCTATCTCTTGTGGATATCCCACAATAATATTTTTTGTCATGTACTTTTTACGACAAATATTGGCTAATTTTCGAAACGATTTTAACCAATACATCATTAATTGTTATCCAATTTAATACCTGAAATAAATTGCTATGTCCCCCTTTACAGCATATGATTTAAATGAATATTTTCGAAGGTATTACAGATTTAAAAATTGCGGGGCGTCACGTTTCCGGCGGTACCGGGCAGCCGGGGCGGCAGGAGCGATGGGCCGCTATGTTTTTTATACAACGTTCACAGTTTTTCTGTAGTGTATTTAGTATCAGTATTTAGTTCATACATGCGTGAAAATCTAATAAAGAAATCTGACAGTTTGTAGTAGCTTGATGTGTTGTCGTCTGTACTTAAATTAGTTCACTTTGTGAACAAGATATTTGGCGCCAATATAGTGCCTACAGCCTCTTTGCACACTTACAATGCACTGAAGCAAACCTTACTGTATGAAGTTATGAACTTTGCGCTATCCTTGACCTCGCGCGTAGTCACACCTACTCGGCCCAGGCGCATACTTTCTTATTCATGTAGCAAGGAGCTTACTGCACATATTGAAGACTATCATGACGTAATTTAATGCATTCAAGGTAAATAATACTGGTTTCGGATATTTATTTTTAAGTATATGACATAATCATGTTTCTGATTTAATGTAAATATTTTGTTTTCTTTCTACTCTTACCCACGTTGTCTCCATCTGTTTTGATCTATTCTCCAATCGAAGGTTTGTTGGAAGAGGATTATTTAAAAATAAGTTTATTTACATATTTTTCTGATCCTTATTTTTGTCTATTTATGTTAATGTATACAAAGAATACACAGTCGTGGTGGCCTAGTGTTTAAAACACCAGCTCCTTCAGTATGAGTGTGCGGGTTCTATCCCAAGTCAGGCAAATACCAATTTAACTTTTCTAATTTAAATGTAATTTCCAAGTATATCTTGGACACCAATTGCTGATTACAAGGTGAAGGAAAACATCTTGAGGAAACCTGGACTTTAAGTCTGAAATCGCCAACCTGCATTGAGTAAGCATGGTGATTACGCTCAAACCTTCTCTGTATGAGTGGATGTCTATGCCCAGCATTAGGTAGATACACCGTATAAGTTACAGATATAAAATAGAAATTTTACAAAGGGTGACACAATGGGCGTTCTTATTGCTAAGAGCGATCTTTAAAAGACAACCTTTGGATGGATTAGGCAGGGGAAGGAGAGACAATAAATTAATTAAAGAAATGTTATTCACAGCATGATCAGAGAGTTTTACCATTCAGTAGACTTTCAATTAAGCCGATATCTAAAATGCAATTCTGCTTAGTCACTTTTCTGCTTAGACAATTCTGGACGTCAAAGTGGCTATTATCTTTATATTGGTCATGCATAATGTGATAATTCGTGTAGCTGCTACAGTTAGACCAATTATAGTTTGATTATTAGAAGTGATCGTAAGCAGAATAAAGATTCCGTTGATCTTACCTTGATCTTACCTTGTTATCCGCATAAAACATTCGAACCGTACTTATACTCTGTTTCAAAAGTGTTTCATAAAAAAGTAAACAAATGGATTTCCAAACTACGGATGCCAGCTGGTAATGCCACTTACAAAATGAGTCCTTTGATTTGATTATTAGAAAATTTTAACCCGATTACTAATCATCATCATATCATCCAAAAGACGTCCACTGCTGAACATAGGCCTCCCCCAAGGATCTCCACGACGACCGGTCGTGCGCCTCCCGCATCCAGCGGTTTCCCACGACCTTCACCAGGTTAACGGTCTACCTTCTCGGGGGTCTGCCCACGTTGCGTCTTCCGGTGCGTGGTGGCCACTCGAGAACCCGTCGGCCCCATCGGGCATCGGTCCTACGGGCAATGTGCCCAGCCCACTGCCACTTAATTGTTGCAATTCTTCGGGCTATGTCGGTTACCTACTCTCGTTATTCTGCGGATCGATAGCCCTCTCCACTGCTCTTTGAGTGACCTTAAGCTTTCTTATAAGGCCCATTGTTAGCGACCACGTCTCATTTCCATATGTTATCGCTGGCAGCTTTTTGTTGTTTAAGTTTAGGTGATTAGTAATCTACAAAACCCAAACCCAAACAACAAAAAGCTAATGAGCAAATCTAACCTCCGTCCACACAACTCCCTCGTGCCACAGAGATCACAAAGCGAAAGCGCTCCAATTGAACCACTGTAAGCAGTTACACTGTGATAAAACTGTATTATCTTCTAAGCCGAGACTTGTTGCAAAGATTGCAACACGTCTTGGCAATAGCTTTATGAATATTGAGACTTACACTAGTGCTGTCGTGCCCAGGTGTACTAACTCCGACAGTTTGACGTGTTTTGAATTGAAGATAGAGATTTGCATTGACAGGTGACTGGTCCAACGGCCAACTCAGGACTCAGGTTTACAACAATTTGCATTAAACAAGTTGTAACTCGACTTGAGACCACAGTCTACCTGTCTGGATGCATGTGCCAACTTAAGTAGTGGTGAAAGTTACTGGAGCGAATACTTGTGGTAGTAGTTTTTGAAACCTTTTAAACTACATATGTTTATTTATTATCAACTAGTTTTTGTCCGCGAGAAATCGGCTGCCGGCCCTACTGTATCTTGTTTGTGTTTGTTTTTTTTTGTATTTTTTTCTCTTCCAGCTTATAACCTTTCTCAAGAATTCAGCTATGAAATGCAAATTGACTTTTCAAATCCGACTGATATTTCCAGATAATAGCGCGTTGGAACAAATTTTTCAGCTTTACAATTATCTATATGTAATATGTTAATTCTGGTTATAAACCAACTCTTCTTCCCAAATTTCATCGAAATCCATTGAGTATTTTTTGCATGGAAGAGTAACAAACCTACACACCAATTTTCTCTTTGATAATATTAGTAGGATAGATATATTGAGGTTTATTTTTTTATGAGTAATAAATGATTTTCCACGTTGCTCATCATCATTATCAGCCTCTACTCGTCCACTGCTGGACATAGGCCTCCTTCATGGCACGCCAACAAGCTCGATCCTGAGCAGTTCTCCGCCAGCCACTACCAGCCACCTTTGTGATGTCGTCGCTCCATCTCGCCCAAGGGCGTCCTACGCTACGTTTGCCGATGCCTAAAAATCTTGCCAATCTAACATCCAGATTGCCAAACAAAAGACATGCTTATAGACTGTGTAGGTGCGTAGGTAGGTATTGTGTTATCCTTAACAATACTCAAGTTAGCTAGCAAGCCCAAAGCTCTGGCATTTGCGTTACCTTCACTTTTGAACTATAGCGTACTTGTATCCATCACGAGCGTTTCGTAATGACCGTCACGACGGTCCTTTGTCAGCGAGTTGCTAACAGGCTTACTGCGAGCTTAATACACGTTATGTTTGTATGAATATTCATGTCTTATGCTCGCTTTATCTCTGTGATTTTTTGTTAGAGTTCTTGAATAACCATAACTTTTTTGGTTGTGAAATTGTACTAAACTTTACTTCTACGTAGGCTGTCTGCAGGCCTGGCGCACTTCGCGCTTTAGTTATGAAACTACAAGTACGTGGCGGTTTCGATTTGCCTAACTAATTCAATGGAGTCTAACCATAGAGCAACACAGGCGGTGGCCTATGTTTGAATGGTTTGAGAGAATGAAACGGTTTTGGAGTAAACCATTTGTAGGTACTTGTACAGACGCCAATACATTAAGGTACTACAATCTGTTAAATTTCCTTAATAGAGTTTAAACTCTTGTCTCTCATGCGTTAGAGTTTACGATTGATTGGGAATATTTGACAGTTTCAGGTGGCCTGACCTGCTGTTTGTACCAGTACAGATCACTCCACAATTTTTTTTTAGTCAATAACCAATTTTACTACGATACAATAAAGTTCAATTCACGTCGCACAACGCCAATTATGGAACCTATGTAGGTATTGTGTTGTCTGTAACTCTTTGCCAAATATAACAATGTCCATGTTCATGTAATTTGCTCTCTCTCTCTCACCATAAATCCGGTTTATGACTGTTGGGCTCAGTGGCTCTATAATGGCTCTTCTACATGGCTATAAATACATGGCATAAAGATCCAAACCAAAGCACAAACCTCCACCTCTCCCTTTTTGCAGTCCTATAACAATGCCAGTCAATGCAATGGCTGGCAACCGTCTTAATGTTGCCGGCAACCTTTTGCAGAACAGATTTTGCGATATTTTGTTCTGAAAAAGGTTAGACGCAAGTTATGTTCAGACGGAGTACGCGGGTATTTCAAAATAAAAAGATATGTCCAGAAGGTTGAGTCTTAACTAAGTAACAAAAAAGTGATGCGGTAAGTTAGAGTCGAATAATTATGCTAAACAGAAGTTCAGCAATAAGTTAAAAATGGTTTATTGATCATCTGGTCATCGATTCGCTGGTAATGAGCTTGGCTATTTCGATACAATTACCTACACTTTGTTTGCTGTCACTCCAATATTCAAGATTAGATAATCATATGGGTAAAATATCGGATAAATTGACAATGATTGATAGGGTGTAGTAGCCAAGGGTTGCGGGTTGGTTAAAAAAGAAACCGCGGCCCTGGCGCACAGGCAAGTGAAGAAACACGGGTGGGTTTTAGTCAGTGAAAGTCTGATCCGCTCCATTCGGAGAGGTCATCTGAACAGAAAAAAGGGTGCAGCAGCCAGTAAGCCTTCTGCACCTGTCCAGTGCAAGATCTCCTGCCAGCGCAGACGCATGCATAATGTATGTCGCGCGCGGAACGCGCTTGATATGCGGCGCAGGAGCACGACTGCCTTTGCAATATTCACTCTTTGTTCCCCATGCCGAGAACGTTGCTAAAAGCACCGCGCTGTCACGTTTGGAAATGGCTGTTTGAATATTGAATTAGGAATGTGGAATTTATTCTTCAAAAAGTTTTATTATCATGTGCGTATCTAAGCTTGATCTAATTCTCCAAGATTCAAGTGTTGAAAGGGAATAGCGGGGTGGTATTTAGTCAGAAGACTCTGACAGACCCCAGGCGCCCCAGAGCAAATGATATCTATGAGGATCTTAAAAGTCAGTTAAACTCTAAGAAGCTCTATCCTTGACTATGTTACTACATCATTTGGCAGGCTTTATACGGTATTAATCAGAGAAACATCCCAAAGAACTCTCAGTTGGTGGAGTCTTCTCAAAAAAAGGTTAAAAATGTGAAATCGTATTCTCTATCAACTTATTAACAGAAATTCTTCTTCTAAAATTACTGTATTATTTATTTTGGCAGTTTGCAAGAATTTTTATCATCCTTTGTGCAGTCGGCCCAGCCAGATACGTTAGCGGTAACAAGACCATTAAAACTTACAAGCCGGGAATGCATTCTATTGAAACTCTGGTCAAAGTATTACCACCCATGTTTGGTCGACTGTCGGTTGTTTTTCTCAACCAAAGCATCTATCATCAAATCCTTTTTGTGTAAAAAGTTTTTGAATTATTTAATAAACAACGTTTTCTGTCTTCTTCTTCTTCGGCCTATAGATGTCCACTGCTGGACAAAGGCCTCCCCCAAGGCTTTCCATGCTGACCGGTCCTGTGCCGCCCGCATCCATCGGCTTCCCGCCACCTTCACCAGGTCATCGGTCCACCTTGTTGGGGGCCCCCCTAAGCTGCGTCTTCCAGTACGTAGCCTCCACTCCAGAACCTTACTGCCCCATCGGCCATCGGTTCTACGAGCAATGTGCCCTGCCCACTGCCACATAAGTTTAGCGACTCGCAGAGCTATGTCGGTGACTTTGGTTCTTCTGCGGATCTCCTCATTTCTGATTCGATCACGCAGAGAAACTCCGAGCATAGCTATTTCCATTGCCCTTTGTGTGACTCTAAGCCTTCGTATGAGGTCCATTGTGAGCGACCACGTTTCAGTTCCGTAAGTCATCACTGTTAACACACACTGGTCAAAGACTTTATTAGTCTTGAGACACTGTGGTATCTTGGACACAGATCATTTTTCGCAATCAGATTTCATCCACTAAAATTTTCCAGGCTCCTTTATCATAAGTCAGCAAACGTAATAAACAGTCTTAGGAAATTAATGTACTTGCAGTACATGATCTTAGGCTCTGCAGCGATTACTGAGCGCAAACAGAGAATGATAAGATACAATGTTGATAATATTTCTGTCTGTTGTTCAAACAATAATATTGTACGAAATTTAAGAAACAGTGGAATTTTCCAAACACTTTAGTTGGTTTTATTTATTTGGCTGTGGAAAGACCAGGATTAAAAATGGGTCGCTCCATTGTGAAATCTACCATAGCGAGCTTGCGCAAGAAAGCGGGGTTTCGGGCCTAACTGGAACATCAAGTCTAGTTCACGTCAGGTTCCTGAGTTCAGGCACGAAATTAGTCGTTTTGCCCCAAGTTACGGGCTTTTTCTACATTGTATCACCTACTGATTGTAATAGGCAAGGTAGAAAGGAAAAGGCGCACTGGACAAAAGAGAAAATCGTGGCTGCGAAACATCAGGGCGTGGACCGGCATTACTTCCGTCGAAAAACTACCTCCGACTCGTGGTTGACAAGACCGAGTACAAGAAGCTGACGGCCAACCTTCAGGATTGAAGAGGCACTGGAAGAAGAAGAAGAATCACCTACGGAGAACATTAGTCTGGGGCCCGAGAAACTAAGACGAATAAGTTGGTTTATTAAATCGGGAGTGGGGGTTCATTCCAAAGTATCGAACAATTTTCGGAAAGTGCCATATTGTTGATGGGCTTCGAGAGCACTAACTTAGAACGCTGCGGGTTGATGGAACGGCTATATGTTTCAACTACTATGTATGATATACTATGTATGTACCACTATGTATGAGTACCTACATAAGTTAACACGAAACTATTTTACCCGCACCTATAGTACCTTCAGACTTGTCTTTATCAGAATCCAAGCTAGATTCTGATAAAGCTTTTCTGCATATAGCAAGCAACCTATGCCTATGGGTGCAAATGGAAAACCAACCAATTTTGATAGTTTACGAATTTGAAGAACATTGTGATTATGAAACAAAGGAGTTACGTAAATTATCAATACAACTGTTCCGTTGTCGGATATCTAAATTAGGAGGATGCGGGTTGTTTGGCGTATTTGAGAGATTAATATCACAATATTCATTGTTACTACATTATGTATGCGTAACGTTATTGCACAACTAATCGATTGCAATTGCTTAGATAACTTCATAAATGTCTGTAGTCTGTACCTGTATGGTATTTTCTCGGTGGTAGGCCATAACATCGGCTGCTGGCAGAAGTTACCACCCACCAGACAAAGTCTTGCCGCCAAGCGATTCGTCGTGTTCCGGCATGATGTCTCGTGAAGCCGTACGGAGGACGGGTCTGAGCAGTTGTGTTGCGATGTGTACCGGGTACGATGCGTCAAATGTTGTTGTGTCGGGAATTTGGTCGTAGAGGGTTTACACATCAATTTTCCTCTGGCGCAGCATCGTTGGTCGTGTTGTTGGGTTTAACTTTCCAACACCTTGCTCAACTGCCGTCTTCCTTCCTATTCACTAAGTTTTAATAAACTAGCGCGCTTTACCATCAACGATTGCATCACTGCTTACCAACAGGCAGGATTGCAGTCAAGCGCTAGTATTTAATCATTAAAAAAAAAAACTAAACATGGCTACACGCTGAAGTTTGAAAAGGCACACTAACAGGCTAGACGTGGCCTGTAATGTAATTACTTTGAAATTGTATTTAGCATTCTCTAGAGTAAATTTATCAATAGGTTCTCCGAGATATTTCTTAAAAAATTACACTTCTAGCCGTTGTATGGTTCAGCATTGAAGACTAGCAATTCTATCAAAATTTTATACTAATAAAACGTGAAAAGTTTCACCTGTATCTGCACCAATTGATATGGTCAATCACATCCATAAAGTCATATTTGCAGGAAGATCATGTGTCGTCACAGTCGGTGCAGTTATAGCTCAATAGTTAACAGAGAATAAAAATATTTTATATAAAAGTACTTGTGAAAATTATTACAAAAACGGTTGATTTTAGTTTAATAGATTTCATATTCAGACATTATATTGAAACTTTATTGAGCTGTAGTCTTACGAAAAATAGCGAGGTTACAGATTATTGAGTCGTTAGATAAAGATTATAAATTTTATTACTGATATATTTGAACAGTTTCATTATTTATAAATTCAGCTGTAAAAACGGATTAAGGACTTAAAAATTATGCTGTTTTGATTTAGACGTAAAACTACAAACCTTTAGATGACATAACTGTGCATATACCATGTCATCATCATCATCATCATCATCATCATCATCATCATCATCATCATCATCATCATCATCATCATCATCAGCCTCTACTCGTCCACTGCTGGACATAGGCCTCCTCCATGGCACGCCAACAAGCTCGATCCTGAGCAGTTCTCCGCCCGCCACTACCAGCCACCTTTTTGATGTCTTCGCTCCATCCGTTTGCCGAGACTGGTCTTCACTCGAGGATTCGTTTACCCCAACGGTTGTCGGTCCTGCGGCATATGTGACCAGTCCATTGCCACTTCAGCTTGTTAATCCTCCTCTCAGCTGTGTCGGTGTCGATGTATATACCATTTAGCTAAGCATAATACTATAAGTATTATATTATAGAAAATGTCAAGTATCAGTCGTCACATGGTCGTCACTATTCAATACCTAACACATAAATATCCAGAGACAAAGATGACGCCATCTTTGCGAAGCTTTAAAACCAAACACATGCCATACAAACATACAAGTAGCATTGCAAACTTACCTAATTCTGCCTACCCTTATAGCAACAAGAACTGATGATGTTAACTAACAATTAACTTACGGGTTTCCTCGTATCATTAGCGCATACCTACGGTCCCTTTGTCTGCTAATCTATTTTGCTTCAACATGTTTACATTTACACTTATTAACTTAAGGTCGACGAGTTCTATAGTCTATGGCCATGCGGAACTGTAGTGTCGCCATGACAGTTATTGCAGGTCATCACATCGACTGTTCGGCCGGCACGTGGAACGGGAAATACACTAATTAGGTGCAGTTTGCTTTCACTATCGGTAGCTGGTTGTTTAGGATCTAGGAATGCCTACAACGGTTCGGTATTATACGACGTAATTTTTTGTTTATGCGAATTTACTTTGTTCAGAATAAGCAACTGATTCACAATCATTTTTACACTATGTTATATTTTTTCCCAAATTCATTTAGGAATTGTTGCATTGTCGATACGGAGATCGCGCACGCAGCTTACGGATAGATCATAGTATTTGCGCGCAGCCAACAGCTAACGCCAAAGGTCAACGTACCGCGTTCGCCCGCCCAAGCGGAGCATTGACCATATTTTTGTTGGGACAACCAAGAAACTCATAATTTTGTGGTTTTCCATTGTATTTTTTGAAATTTTGTACATAGATTCTTTACTTAAAAATACTGGACACGTGTTTCTGGTTTTGCATAAATAAAAAATAATGTTGTATACCTTCTGGAATAATTTTTCTTGTGAGTTTTAACTCTTCTTGTTTAGGTTGTATGTTTAAGGAGCTCGTTGTGAATTGTTACAATAGGCTCATTTCAATCATCTGTGAATGGTTAATGGTTTCAGAAGACTCATTTCGTTAAAGTGAGTATGTAATTAATTGTTATAGCATTATTATTATATTACCTCCTGCTCGCAACATCGTCCACGTAAAAATTTATGTTTCCCTGACTCACCTCGGCGCATCGCATCGCCTATCACCCCTATTGCTCAGTTTACGCTTATTGACTTTTTTTTTTTGATATGTTTCTATTTTGGGGCTTTTATGGGGATATGTCAGCCCCATCGTTCCCTTTACATTGATCTTACTTACTAAATACAGTATAAACTCCAATAATATAAATATAAACAAATAAATTAAAAAATAAGAAAGACTACAGCTATTCTTATAGAACCTTAATGAAACAACCCAACTTTTTCGTCAGCTTATTGACTTAGAAAGAAAAAAAAGCAACGTTCATTTTCGGTAAACTTGACGCAAAAAATTACGAAAACAGAAAAGTAAGAAATGGTTCGGGAACATGCGTTACATCCACGCAAAAAAAAAAACAAACAAACAAATTGTATCTCGCGAAAAAAAGATAAAGTCTATATAGAGCCTTTCTCAAGAATCTAGCAATGAAAATGTAATATATTTTTTTATATCCGACTGGTTGTTCTACAGATTCATCATCATCGTCAGCCTTTACTCGTCCACTGCTGGACATAGGCCTCTTTTATGGCACGCAAACAAGCTCGATCCTGAGCAGTTCTCCGCCAGCCACTACCAGCCACCTTTTTGATGTCGTCGCTCCATCTCGCTCGTTCTACAGATTAGCGTGTTGAAACAAATACTTACTTCAGCTTCATTATTAGTATAGATAGGTACAAAATATGTCAAAGCATTTATTTCTAATGAACCAAATATAGGTACAGACGACAGCACATCAAGTTACTACAATCTGTCAGATTTCCAGCTTTATCTCAAAAACATTAAGGCTCAGGTTGATTGGGAATATCTATCAGTTTGGGGTAGCTTGACCAGCTGTCGTCCGTACTTTTGAATCGTCAAGGGTCGATCTGTCAGTAAGATGAAACTAGTCGCCCATTACAAAGTTTAGGTCTCTATGGAGAAGAACGGGGAAGAAACTACACGGACACTACTTTTTAAAATCATTAAATTGTTACAAAATATTTGATTACATCATTCATGTTGGATTTATCAATGTGCTGTCACAGATTACAGGTTTGTTAACCGGTGTAATATAGGTATTTTACTACTATAAGAAACATCTTTGTTAATTGTAATTGGCTTGTTATTTGTTAGTTATGTTGATTTAATGAGACGGCAAAATTTAGATGATATTGAATAAGCATTATTACTATGATCACACGGAGAAAGCTCTAGTCATCGTTATGATTTGCCATCGTCATCAATAACGCTTTCTTTGATCTAGTCAATTATTGTCTCCTTTTGACATCAAGTTCATGATTTTAAAAAAGTATGGAATCTGTTGCAGTAATTATTATCCTTACATTATTAGATACACGAGGAAATCCGCAGAAGAACGAGAGTAAAGGACATAGCCTGAAGAATTGCAACACTTAAGTGGCAGTGGGCGCGGTATATTGCCAGTAGGACCGATGCCCGATGGAGTCGATGGGTTCTCGAGTGGCGACCACGTACCGGAACGCAGCGTGGGTAGGCCCTCGACAAGGTGGACCGGCGACCTGGTAAAGGTCGCGGGAAACCGCTGGTCCAGCACTGGACATAGGCCTCCCACGTCTTTCGGCTGAAATGATGATGATGATAATTAGATAAATGCCCCGAAGGGTATTTCACCCGCATTTAACATTCAACCTGATTTTACGGGAGTAGGTATTGGGATAAAAAATACGTATGTGTGGCGCAGCGGTTAACACGCCTGCCTGCGACGTGGAAGCCCCGGGATCGATCCCCAGCCAGGTCATGACGGAAAAACGATCGTTTCTTGATTGGCCTGGGTCTTGGATGTTTATCTATATATGTATTTATTATAGATATAGTATCTTTGAGTCAATATCCCATAACACAAGTCTCGAACTTACTTTGGGGTTGGCTCAATCTGTGTGATTTATCCGTATATATTTATTTTTTTATTTCAATTATTTATTTATTTTGATGTTAAAGCTATAATACTGCATAGTTTCATCAAAATCCGTTCAGTAGTTTTGCGTGAAAGAGCAACAAACATCCATTCATCTATTCATTCTCTTAAGTTACCATCCCGTAGGAATAACGGGTTCAAAACTATCCTATATATTACTCTTGGTTATAAACGATCTGAGTGCCAAATTTCATCCAAATCCGTTCAGTAGTATACGAGTAGCAAACACACGTACTAACTTTCATGTTTATAATATTATTTATAATGGAATAAGACATAAGGCCTACTCCATTAAATGATTATATCTACAAACTAAAATGCTTTTATCTTGTGGCGAAATAAAATAACCTCTTTTACTATCAATATCTGTACTCATTTATTTCTTTTTTCGTTCAGGGTCACAAACATCACGATGTAATTGCCTTAATAGTCCGCAGGGTTATCCAATACACTTAAATTTCATCACTTCCTTTTAAAAATATTCATCAGTACATTTTTAGTTTTTCTTGACTATTGCATGTACTTATATTATTATTTTGTATCGTGACAGCCTATGTAGCGTAGCTGTAGCGAACGCGCCCGCTACGCAAGGAGGCGCAGTTTCGATCCCCGCGCAGTGCAAATATTTGTATGCATGAATATGAATATTTGCACTGGTCTAGTTATGCATCGGAAAGCACGTTAAGCCGTTCGTCCCGGTAGCCATCGCACATCTAGTGACAGTCGTTACGGGTTGTTGGAAACCCTAAAAGTCCGACAATTGCTCTAACTGCAATGCTTCGATATCGCCTTCGGGTTGTGGAGGTCAGACGCCAGTCGCTTCACGGAAAATATCGAAGTTTAACCAAAATCAGCAATTAGACTGATAAAGCCGACCCCAGACTCCAAAGCTGAAAAAACTTCGGATGCGACTGGGATTATCGCTACGCTAATCTGATGATGATTATAAGTTTGTACCGCATTGCTCGCGAGGGTATTAACTCCTACCACTGCTTATTTACATCCATCATCTAACTGAAGTTGTAACGTTGCTTAATTAAAAAGTACAACTGTAATGTGCCATGACTATGACAAATGAAGTGACTGGTATTACGTTTGCTCAGTTGACTAAGTCGCGTAACTAGTTTTTTTAGTTTCATCATCGACCCTTCCATCTTCCCACTGCTGGGCACAGGTCTCCTCTCAAACAGAGAAGGATTGAGCGTAATCACCACGCTTGCTCAATGCGGGTTGGCGATTTCAGACTTAAAGTCCTGGTTTCCTCAAGATGTTTTCCTTTACCTTCAGTCATTGGTGTCCAAGATATACTTAGAAAGTACATATAACTTTAGAAAAGTTACATTGGTACTTGCCTGACCTGGAATCGAACCCGCGCACTCATACTTGAGAGGCTGGTGTTTTCCCCACTAGGCCACCACGACTCGTTGTTCGCGTTCGTCTTTCGTTTGCCTTTAGTTAAATTAACTGCTCCGCAGTTTCATCCACATAAGTTCAAAATTTATGCGGGTGAAACCTCAATATCCGGATGAAAAGTATCCTGTATATTAATCTTGGTTATAAAATACATAATCTATACTAATATATAAAGCTGAAGAGTTTGTTAGTTTGAACGCGCTAATCTCAGGAACTACAAGTCCGATTTGAAAAATTATTTTTGCGTTGGATAGCCCATTAATCCAGGAAAGCTTTGGGCTATATAACATCACGCTGCCACCAACAGGAGCGACGTGGAGGCCCCGGGTTCGATCCCGGCCAGGTCATGATCTTTTCCTGATTGGCCCAAATGTCTTGGATGTTTATCTATATATATCTATTATAAAATATAGTATCGTTGTGTTAGTATCCCATAACACACGTAAAAAAAACGAACTTACTTTGGGGCTAGCTCAATCGGTGTGATATGTCCGTATACATATATTTATTTATTTTATCTAGACGTTTTATAATGTATCTAGGGTCAACCGGGGCAATTGCGTCTTTGGGGCAATCGCGTCTAATCGAAGTTATCTTAAATCTATTTGAAAACCCACTCTCCTGCCATCTTGTTTTGTTTACTTTGAATAAAATACTATAACGTATAGATGGCAGGATAGTAGATTTTCAAACAAATTTAAAATTATTTCGATTAGACGCAATTGCCCCCAAAGACGCAATTGCCCCGGTTGACCTTATAGAAATTGACTATGTTAGGGTTAAAATAAAATGTTCAAATAACTAACTCCACACGAACGAAGTCGCGGGCGACCGCTAGTCAGCCTATAATGTTCCCACTACTGGGACACAGGCTTTCTCTCGGTGAGCGGGAGTGGGCCGTAATCTACCACGCGGGCCCAGTGCGGGCAGTTGCCTTTGTCAGTGTGCGTTGACTTAGTCAAGTTGGCAAAACATTATTTAAAAATGTTGGTAACTGCACGTTGCTCCCAGAACTCCTTTTATGGGAGGAATGTCTTCTTTTCATTTACAATTCGAAAACTGTTAAGGATGTATGACGAAGAAGGTATGGCGTTAGTGCCAGTTGGAAGTTAAGAACTATCTGTGTGCCAAATTACATCCAAATCTTACAGTCGATTTTGTGTGAAGGAGCAAAGTTTCGCGTTTATAATATTGCTAGCTGCGTCCCGCGGTTTTATCTGCACAAGTTTTAATCCCGTGAGAATATCGGGATCAGGAGTATTGTACAACATATTTTTTGTTTATGCGACACCTGAATACAGTTTGTTCAGAATAAGCAACTGAATCGATTCCAATCATTTATACACCATGTTATATTTTTCCCAAATACATTTAGAAATTGTTGCAGTATGGTTATTGAGGGGTTACGATGGACCATAGTACTTGCGCGCGCGCCAGAGCTGACGCCAGAGGTCAACGCACCATATTTGACCATATTTTTGTTGTGACAACCAAGTAGAATAGCAAGCTCAATATAATAAACGAAATACGTGTCCAGTATTTTTAAGTAATCAATCTATGTATAAAATTTCAAAAAGATATCATGAAAAACCACAAAGTTATGAGCTTGTTATTCTACTTGGTTGTCCCAACAAAAATATGGTCAAATGCACGCACCATGCGTTGACCTCTGGCGTCAGCTGTGTCGCGCGCGCAAGTACTATGATCTATCGTAACCCCTCGATAACCGTACTGCAACAATTTCTGGCCGTAAACGGTATGTGTGTCATATTTCATTCAAATTTGTTCAGAAGGTTTTGCATGACAGAGTAACAGATATCCATCCATCAATTCTTCCATCTTTACAAACTTTCACGTATAATATCAGTAAGATCATATCATAATTATATGTGACTAGCGGCCGCCAGCGACTTCGTTCGCGTGGTTTAGTTATGTTCCGCTCCTATTGGTCGCAGCATGACGTTATATAGCCTAAAGCCTTCCTGGATTAATGGGCTATCCAACGCAAAAATATTTTTTCAAATCGGACCAGTAGTTCCCGAGATTAGTGCGAACAAACAAACAAACATACAAACAAACTCTTCAGCTTTATATATTAGTATAGATTAAGTATTGGTTTATATTGTGTATAATATGATGTTTATTGTGTATGAGATAAATATTAAATGATACGATGAAGAAAGAAATATTCTTCATTTTATTGATACTTCATGAGCATGACCTCCAACCCTATAATCTCTAAAGTATTTATTTGCCTTCAAACCTTTCGAATAGAGTTAACACTTAATCATTGCTACATTCTCCGTTTGTATTGTCTTCAGGGCCGGCACCATGTTGCAGCAAATTCTGCGCGACATGTGGGTGGACCCCGAGATCCTGGCCGAGCTCGATGAGACGCAGAAGCAGACACTCTTCTGCAAGATGAGGGAGGAACAGGTAAAACACTCTAACTTATTCAATCATCATCTCAGCGTTAATCCCAGTCGCATCCGAAGCTTTTTCAGCTTTGGAGTCTAGGGTCCGCTTTACCAGTGTAACTGCTCATTTGGCTAAACTTCGATATTTTCCGTGAAGCGACATGCCGCCTGAACTCCACAATCCGAAGGCGATATCGAAACATTGCGGTTAGGCCAATTGTTGGAGTTTTAAGAGCTCCAAAAACCGTAACGACTGCCATTAGATATTCGTTCGGCAACGGGGACCAACAGCTTAACGTGCTTTCCGAGGCACGACCAGACCAGTGCAAATTTTCAGGCATACAAATATTTACACTGCGCGGGGATCGAACCCGCGCCTCCTTGCGCAGCGGCCGCGTTCGCTACCGCTACGCCACGGAGGCTGTCCCTGTAATGTCCCTGTGTAATTCCCCTTCTATATCAACGACCCTGTGTTATCAAACATTTTCTACAAAACTCACTTCACTATCTTATCTCTATCAATAAGCATACTGTCATTCGACACGCCTTTGCTTCCATTAGTTTACGAGTTTCGGCGACGCCATATCTCAATGAATGCCAATTGATATTCCTGTAAACGTTACGTCAGTTTCTGAGAACTTTAATTGGAATTGTTTATAAATACTAATAACCAAGCCTTTTGTATAAGCACTGTTCATAAAAGGACGTGTTTTCATATCTCGAGTTAGTAAGAAGATTAATTCAACCTTACAGCTGATCAATTTTGCGCGAAAAGTTAGCTGTACTTGGAATGAGCTGTCTATAGTGTCTTCTTCTTTTTTCAAGGTGAGATTCAACCTCAACTCTTGATCTTCTTGGTCTGTGGAATAGATACCACAATTTTGCCAATAACACGTGTAACAAAATTCTTTGAAAATTTTATTTCACAATAATGGCGGTTATCGCCAATGACAGCTGAAAAAGACGGCCGCATGAACCGTCTATGAGGGAGGTTTGAGGCAAAGTCATGATGTGGCCACTATGCTGCAATATTTCAATGTTCTTTATGAATTATTTACTGAATGCACTTTTTACTACATAAATCACGCGCTTTTATTTAGTAAACGACACTATAAATAATTTTAAAAGTCCAATGAAAAATGCGCATGACACTCATCTTAGATTTCTCGTCAAAACTCCGTCAATAGTGTCAATCCCTTAGAACTAAGGAATGACAGTTAAACACACTCACTTCACCGATGTTATCACTATGAGATGGTTACAAACGCACTACTGTTATCCGTACAGACACGATGATAAAGAAATTGCCTATGCGAAAACCATTTACAAATGCTGGAAGAATCACTTTAAACCGCTATGATTCTTGATTAATTGAGAATGGTACCTAGTATGTACTATGATGTCACCTGTGCCCAGGCAGTTGGATGATATGGTAGAGACGACAGCATATTAAGCTACTACAATTTGTCAAATTTCTTTATTAGAATTTCAACTTTATCGTTAGAGCGAGAGGATCAAGGTTGATTGGGAATATTAGACAGGTTAGGGTAACTTGACCAGCTCTCGTACAAAATGTGCGGACATTTTGTATGAGTAATCACATGATCATAATATTTCGTTTACTTAAAATACTTTTTTGATAGTTTAGTTGTACTTATTGATAGTCTAATGTCAGATTAATTAAGCGTAACCCCTTCTAATGTAGGTATATCTATTAAGGAATGGAATTCAAGGCCTTACAATTTGATATGCAATTATAGCGTGAAGTCTTGTAGGATATCGTGAATCGACACCGTCACGTCTAGAGATAAGTTCCGTGTTCACTTCTTAGACCACAGATTAAAATAAATACCTAATGGTGATGTCCTTACTTTTTCTATGCCTATCTAATAATATAAACATGAACATGCGTGGTAAATATGTTATTATATTCAAATATACAGTAAAGAAAACCCTGTCCGATCCGTGAAGGTATTGTTAGGTATCGATAACTGATTCTACTAATGCCTACTAAAGCCGGGTTAAACTTAAAAAAAAAATCCCCCTAAAAAAATAAATATTATTTCGCAAAAAAAGGTAACTTAAAACATGTGTGGTATGCCATACAGGTGCGGGCGAAGAGGAGCAGGGCACGCGGCACGCGGCCGCTTCGCTATTCGCTCAGAATTATACAGTCAAAAATAATGTTGTCACTTTTTAAAAATAACCAAATTTTGGGGAAGTTGGAATTAATTCGCGGGAAAAAAAGATTATTTCAAAATTCACTAGTATTGTTACTATGATGATTATGTAAAATTTCATATTTTATTTGGTCAAGTGTTTACCCAACCTTTATTATCCTTACGGGTCGGACAGGGTTTTCTTAACATATTGTATGTATAGAGTTGTCAACCCGCACTGGGCCCGCGTGGTAGATTACGGCCCATTCCCTCTCACCGAGAGGAGGCCTATGTCCCAGGACTCCTGGGACACAGGGAACGTTATAGGCTGATTATGTATGTATATAGAGTTGATATTTATAATCTATACTAATATATGTATAAAGCTGAAGAGTTTGTTTGTTTGAACGCGCTAATCTCAGGAACTACTGGTCCGATTTGAAAAATTCTTTTTGCGTTGGATAGCCCAGTAATCTAGGAAATCTTTAGGCTATATAACATCACGCTGGACCAATAGGAGCGGAGCATAACTAACTCCACGCGAACGAAGTCGCTGGCGGCCGCTAGTTATAAATGTATCTCTGGTTCTTTCCAAATTCTTTACATGCAAACTTTTGAGGTGAAGTTGAATAGTTTGTTTGTTTGTACTAGCTAATCTGTGGACCTATCAAACGGGTTAGAAAAATGCATATTATATTTTTGTATTTCTTAGCCTACTTTTCGAGTACGACTAGGTATGCAATAGGCTTTAGGTTAAGGTAAGTACGACCTTTAAGAGCCGAGAAATAAACGTTCAAAATAAAGACTGATTTACACGGTGCAATTAAATTGCCTCTGGCTTCAATTAAGTTGAAGCAACATTAAAAGTTGCATTGTCTAAACACCATTTATTCGATGCAAGTCATTTGCTGCATCAATTTTATCGTATGCTATAGGAGTATAGGCAATTAAATTGTACCGTATAAATCAGTCTTAAGAGTGGCCTCTAGAGCCGAGGAATTTGAGAAATAGGTATTTGAAGAAACTATTGCCGTCGCGCCAATTTCAACCTATCCCCGTAAAGTGCGAAAGGGACAGTTGCAACTCAGGCTGATTTTACCTACAAAAACGTTGACCAAAAAAGGTTTCATATTCCGCTGTTTTCTTTTTCAAAACACGACAGATCTCAATTATTTTTATATCAAAATTTAGAGGATGAACACTCATCCTCTAAATTTTGATATAAAAATAATTGAGATCTGTCGTGGCATAGGTACACACCTATGCCTCTATTATTTACTTTTTATTTATTATTTGCTTTACCATCAACGATTGCGTCACTGCTTACCATCAGGCGGGATTGCGGTCAAGCCCTAGTTTATAATTTAAATATAAAAAAAAAAACATTTGTGTAATAGCCATCTGTACATCACGGTAAAAATGGGTTATTTATCGCGATTTTGAAGTATCGTATTTCTTTTAATAATTATGTTTTGGAAAAAATCAAATAATAGAGGCACGTATAATCACGATGTGAAATTGTAGAAAAAAAGTCATCATCATCATCCCAGCGTTAATCCCAGTCGCATCCGAAGCCTTTTCAGCTTTGGAGTCTGGGGTTCGTCTTACCAGAAAAAAAGTAATTGCTCTAAAAGCATTATCCACGAATAAAATAGCGGAATACGTTTGAATAGAGAAAGCACAAAGCACCACTAGAGATCCCTCTTTTACACAAAGCAGAAACGGCCGACCTTCTGACAATTCAAAAGTGCCTATAACTGGTTTATTTGAAATAAATGCTTTGATTTGAAAAAGAGAATAAAATTCTTCAACATGCACACCTTGGAAGAGAGAAGATGGTTGAATGACGCAATCTTTGCAAGCAAGGGAGGTATCGACTCGCCGCAGCTGCTCGCACTTTTTAACTTTCGTGCTCCGTCGAGGATTCCACGCAAACCTATTGTTCCGCTTAATGCTCCAACGAGGCGAACGGTGTTGGGCTCTAACTCCCATGCGCTAGGTTTTGTAGTGTTTTAAATAGCTGTAGTGATAAGATTGATTTACACTTTGATTCCCTGAATAGGCTAAAATATACATTCCTAAACTGTCTGAAAGGCAATGATGACTAGATGTATATTATATTTCTGAGATTGAGCTTTTATTGTACTTATTATTGCTCATGTGGTGTCTACCTATAAGTGATTGTTGCACAATGTATAGTTTGAGCACAAGTGGTTTTAGTGTGTAAGCATTTTTGTGTAAACAATTGTTGGCAGACCTAATAAATAAATAAATTTGATTTGATTTGAAACTATAGCGCGGGCGGATGATGCGATGCGACACAGTGGCTCGAAGAGAGTGTTTATGAAAATGTGGCTGTTGGTTATTTTACTGTGTATCTTCCCATTTCTTAAGCTATTTTAGAGCTTTAGAATAAAGAAGACTGTTGTTGACGTTCTTCTTCTTTAGTGCTGTCAACGACAACGACAGCAGGTCAAGCTACCCGAAACTGTCAAAAATTCGCAATCAACCTTGAGCCTTGATGCTTTATAGATAAAGTTGAAAATGTAATAAAGAAATCTGACAGTTTGTTGTAGCTTGATGTGCTGTCTTCTGTACCAAAGGTTTCGCTAGTTCTTTAATTTGAAAGCTTACACGTTCTGTAATACGAAACCCAAAACCCCGACCCTGTCTAGTCATCACGGATATACACAATTAGACTATATTTAGGAGTCGTGGCATAAATAGAGCATTTGTTTTTTGTGCCACTTCTTTTACAGCCCATAATAATGATTGGCGGTTGGATTAGCTGTTATAGCTTCCGTTCAATTATGAACGAATTAGCATTAGCATGTACCTTTGGTTTTTTTTTGGGCTGTTTTTTACATTTTAGGCAAAGGCTTCCCTCCTATTTTCGTTTTCTGAGTTCAATGGATATTTTACGTACAGCCATTGGCCGCGGGAGTCATTCGCAGAACTCATTTTATCTGTATAAACTTGTGCTTGATTGCGATCCTGCCTGATGGTAAGCAGTTATGCAATCATTGATGGTAAGGCGCACTAGTTTATTAAGAGACTATTCGCTGTAGTCGCGAAGACAGTTAAATTGTAATAAGACGGGAAGACTGCTCCATGGAAATTGTTCCAATTCCTCGATGTACGCCGTATAAAAGGCTAATATAAAACAAAAATTAATTAATTAAATAATTGGTAAAAGGCTAGGTAGATTGAAACAAAAAACGATCCAGGTGATAGAAACCCAGCCCCCTAATCGGCGACCACATTTTTGTAAAATTATTGCGACTAGTTGGGATCGTTTGGACCGCCCATTGGATCGTTCGGTTGTTCGGAGCCTTCAAAAGTTCAACAATTGGTCTAACTGCAATGCTTCGATGTCGCCTTCGGGTTGTGGAGGTCAGACGGCAGTCGCTTCATGGAAAATGTCGAAGTTTGGCCATATCAGCGGTTGGACTGGTAAAGCGGACCCCAGACTCCAAAGCTGAAAAGGCTTCGGATGCGACTGGGATTAACGCTGGGATGATGATGATGAGATTGAAACAGAAAACGATCCAGGTGATAGAAACCCAGGTTGTGTTACAAACAATATCCCGGCTAATGAATGTGGGCCCTGAGGTGACGCCGGAGGTCAGCACCGTGCAACCTTGATGCAGCAAAGCATTTCAATAACAACCTGGCAGTGTAATTGCCTAACGCACTTTTACTAGCAATGGGTTTCAATTTGACAGTTGAATACAACATTCATTGCGTTATTAACGTTGTTGCACAGATAAATTTCTCTAAGATATGGAGCAATGGAATTGACCCGGGAGATACTTGCACGTTCGCGGCACCCCCGACTGGTATCAGCCCGCCATGCCTCATTATCATCATCAACCTTTTTATCGTCCCACTGCTGGGCACAGGTCTCCTCCTACGGAGAAGGATTGAGCATAATCACCACGCTTGCTCAATGCGGTTGGCGATTTCAGACTTAGAGTTCAGGTTTCCTCAAGATGTTTTCCTTCACCTTGTAATCAGTCATTGGTGTCCAAGATATACTTAGATGTACTTAGCCCTGCCTAGGGAGCCCCATTACCAACTGGGGCCGATCCCACGACAGTACGTCGACGACGTCCTTCCACAATGACACGTCCTGTCGTTCCAGTGTTTAACCCCGGTTGCAGCCGCGGCCTTCGCGTTGGAGCCCATTGTCCACTTTCCCGCACATTCTCCTCCATTTCGCGCGATCTTTACCATCCTGTGGTCCATTGTATTGTTGGACGCGCTCTTTCGTTCTCTAAGTACTAACATTTTCTGCCAAGAATGATAAAAATAAAAACGTTACTAATTCCGACCGTAAGATATTTCCCAATGAAACAACTTTGTGTAATTACTTATTACTTCAATCTGTTCAATCGGACTTAACAAAGGCTTTGTTTACATTTTTTGTAATAGTTTTTGCGTTGTACTATAGCACGCACTTGTAATATTATCTCATCCAAATTGAATGCCTTTTCTAATGCGTTCAATCAATATCATTGTGGTAAAAACAGTTGTCACGAATATAATGATAAATTATGTAATGCTTCGCCCCGAGGTTTCACCCGCAAAAATATCATGGGAATTTCGGGATAAAAAGTATTCTATGTCTCAAATCTGGTTATAAATTACATGTGTGCCAAATATCATCGAAATCCGTTTTGTAGTTTTTATGTGAATGTGTAACAAACATCTTATTCTATCCACCCATCCATCTCCACAAACTTGTGCGTTTATATTGTGCTATAGTTATGTTAGGGAGTGAATTTTCCCATTAATCATTATTAAAATACCGCATAGGAACATCATTTTTAAAAGGTCTAAAAAACTATACGTAGACATACGTAGATTATCATACGTAGATTATCTACATATTATTGTAGATGTATTTTTAATCAATGTATGTTTTTGGTGTACAATAAAGTTGTATACCTATAAAAAAAGAAATTAAAAAAAAAATGTTAATCTTTGAAGGAATACATATCCATTAATTACTTCATAACACAGAACAGATAAAACATTCATATGCTCAAAAATATCTGCTCAACAACGTATCTAAATAACGCATTGGATGTTACGCTGAATTTATTTAAGACTTTAGAAATTGCAGAAAGTCTGAATGAGACTCGCTCCACCTGAGAGTAGTAAATATAATTTCAGAGTGTCATAACGGCCCTTTCTTCTCTTTTAAGCATTTCCCTGTTTCACAATTTACACACACATTTGGGCTGGTGCTGCTAAGTGTCACCTGGCCACTTTGGATTCAGTGGAGAGGCGTGCGAAGAGGCTGATTGGTGACCCTGATTTAACTCGAGATGGAGCATAGGCGTAGAGTAGCCAGCCTTTCGGTGTTCTATAGGATGCATTTTGGGGAGTGTGCGAAGGAATTGCATGATTTAATTCTCCCATCTCCGTTCCACCATCGGACGACCCGTCGTACGGCTAGTTTCCACCCTTACATTGTTAACACCACTACGATCCGGACGAAGCGTTTCGCCTCCTCCTTATACCACGTACATCAAGGGACTGGAACAACTTGCCGGCGGCGGTGTTTCCGTCGGACTACAATTTGAGTGTCTTCAAGGTTAGAGTGAATAGGCTCTTAATAAACTAGCGCGCTTTACCATAAACGATCGCATCACTGCTTACCATCAGGCGGGATTGCGGTCAAGCGCTGGTTTATAATATATTAAAAAAAACCGGCCAAATGCGAGTCGGACTCGCACACCGAGGGTTCCGCTGTACAAACGTAGCGGTTTACAATTTATGACGTACTAGCTTTCCGCCAGCGGCTTCGCCCGCGTGGAGTTCGGTTATATCGCGCTGTTTAAATTCCCCTCGGGAACATCAAATTTTTCCGGGATAAAAGGTAGCCTATGTTCTTCTCAGGGTCTAAAGATTGTCTGTGCCAAACTTCATCAAAATCGGTTGAGAGGTTTAGGCGGGAAAGCGTAACAGACAGACAGAGTTATTTTCGCATTTATAATACTAGCATTGATTTAGAATTTTTCACAGTTTAGAGGCAATTACATTTAAGAAGTGTTTGATATGAATTTCAACTTTAATATCTCTACGCGTTCATGTGAAAAAAGGTAGGTAGTAAGTTTATAATTATTAAAAAAATATTTCATGTCATGTAAGCAAAAATAATATTTTAATATTTAAGTAACTTCAAATTTATCATTTTCACAATTTTTCCTTTACCTGTCTGTACTACAATATAACGTTGCTTCGTGGCGAATTTCAAGATTTTGAGTTCACGGGAAGTACCTTGTAGGCAAAGAGATTTAAGATATATAGAGAGGCATGTGTCAAAATGGCATAGAAAAACTGTGATCCCATGGCTCAGTTCCGCCATCTAGTACAATATATCAAAATTAGATCGACAATTGGAGACATAAAATAGTAAAAATGAAATAAGTTTATATAAAATATATTCAGCTATTGCCCGGTAGGTGGCCAGTATGGTCTATGTTGCCAGATCCGATTTAATACCCTAGTATAGTTCAAATCGGGTAAATAAATATTGAAAAGTAAATAAATTAAGTGAAACTTGTCTTGTACAAACAAAAACTGTTTTAGAATTTTATTCGCCACTATTCATTTACCGTGACACCGTCTATTGGCATTTTAGATGTTTTATGCTTACGAATTATTATAACGCTCAGTTTATTGCGATTTTTGAGTGTAATAGACCTTTTAGGCCATAAAGCGCATTTTGTTTTGCAATTTTCGTTTGCATTTCGTTTTTAGCAAAATTATTCTTTTTACACGTTTGTTTGCAAATATTTTAAAATGGCAATGCAAAAAACTGTGGTAGGGTTTGTATCATTTCGATATAAAGTTATCGATAATATTCATGAAGTTACTACGACGATGTTTTTTCGCATTATGATAGCTTGGAACAAAAAATTAGGAAGCAGAATAATTATGGGTAATTTCAAGTTTACAAGTTTCTTATTTATATAATTATTTTAATATAATAGGCGTTAAAGTTTAAAATTGCCGATTAGTACTGAAAATCTAAATAATTGCTTATTTTTTAATTTTTAAATAATTCATTTATAATCAACTAGCTTTCCGCCCGCGGCTTCGCCCGCGTGGAGTTCGGTTATATCGCGCTTTTTAGATTTCCCACGGGAACATCAAATTTTTCCGGGATAAAAGGTAGCCTATGTTCTTTCTCAGGGTCTAAAGATTGTCTGTGCTAAATTTCATCAAAATCGGTTGAGGGGTTTAAGCGGGAAAGCGTAACAGACAGACAGACAGACAGGCAGACAGACAGATAGACAGACAGACAGACAGAGTTATTTATACATATTACATTTATAATATTAGTATGGATATATAGGAAGGTCGTTTATGCCTTTGTGATAGAACTCTGAGGATCTAGACTGCACAAACTGTGTGAAATCAGAACTGCCTCCTGGGAAGAAAACTTCTTGTCACGTAGATAATTGTCCAAATCACGACAAAAATGGTAGTCTGCTGGAGCAAGACCTTTACCAGATACGTACGCCATTATCTTTAAAAACGGCAAAAATCACGGTTATTGTATGGGAGCCCGCCTTCAGTATTTATTTTATTTTAATTATTTATTTGTAATTTGAATATATAACCAAATATTCTGTGAACATTTTAAGCGTCTATCTGTTTCCGTTATTAATATGGAGCAAAAAACGGCAAAATTCACGTTTGTTGTATGGGAGCCCCCTTAAATATTTTATTATTTTTATTCTTAGTACTTGTTGTTATAGCGGCAACAGAAATACTAACACAATCTCTGAAAATTACAACTGTCTCGCTATTACGGTTTATGAGGTTTATGAGATACAGCCTGGTGACAGACGGACAGACGAACAGAGAAGTCTCATGAATAGGGTTCGTTTTACCTTTTAGGTACGGAATCCTCAAAATCACAAAGTAGCTCGCAATCATTGTACTACATATACGTACCTACATATTTTATGAATATATTTCATTATAAATAAGTTATATAATCTATGTACTTATCCACTTAACCGTAAATTTTATTCCAATTTTTACGGATATGTAGAAAAGTACTGAAATTAATAACTTACTATTTCATTTCTAATACAAGGTACCGATTCTTTTTTTTTTTTAATTTGATCGACAAGTCTTTCCAAAGTAGATAACTTCTCTTTTAAAATGCATTGAGCACAATTTTCTTCTCTACGGTCTATCTGGACAAATCGTATCCACTTTTCCCTACGACATTATTTTTATTCGGAAACCAAAAATAACAAAAACCTAGATAAATGAATAGTAATTGTTCATTCAATTTTGTTTATTAATATGATATGATTATGTTTAAATAGAGTTAATAATAAACAAACTTGAAATATAGTAATATTTTAAGTTTATTTAGCTATATTTTAAATGTCAATAAAATACAACAAAATGTATTCATCTTAATAAGTATTATCGATAACTAAATCGATAAACAACATTACTACATCTCTACAAGAAAATAGTAAAACTACTCAACAATAGAGGGCGCTTATTACAATAATGGAAAATTTCTAGAACTAAGATTTTTTTTTAATTTGAATTGCAGACGAAATATAAATAATGCATAGAAAAACATTCCGAAGTTATGTCCAGTCGTTTTACTATATCGAGATGTACAGTAACACAAAGCGCAACATGGCATATTTCCTTAGAAAATGTTTATTCTTAGTGGACACAAATTACGTCCTGACGCGCAGACTAGACTGAGCGATTTTTAATCAAGTCGATAAAAGTATTGGCTTACGATTTTGTTCGTGATGTCCTGTCTATTTTAAATATAATTTTAATGTCTTTGCGTGTAGGTTTTGATTCCCTAGCGTGTGACGAAAATTCGTCTAAGGTGTCGGTATAAACTGCTGTTTTTTTTTGATCGCTTTAACTTAGAAGTTTGATTTTTTCACTGCATAAAGGGACAATAGACCTAGGTATTTGGTATAAATTTCAATTTGATACCTTTATCAGTTCGTGAGAAAATAAGATAGTAAGTTTCATTTTATTAAAATATGTTTATTATATTATATAACTAAAAAATTGTGATTTTCGCAATTTTTCCTATAATTGCATTATATGACAATCCTTCCTGCCAAATTTCAAGATTCTGAGTTTACGGGAAGTATCCTGTAGGTTTTGATTCCTTTGCGAGTGTCGAAAATTTGTTGAAAATATCGACATATCAGCTGTATCTTTTGATTGGCTTGGCTTAGAAGTTTGATATTTTCACAGCTTATAGGGACAATAGACCTAGGTATTTGGTATAAATTTCAATTTGATAACTTTATTCGTTCGTGAGAAATAAGGTAGTAAGTTCCATTTTATTAAAATATGTTTATTATATTGTATAACTAAAAAAATGTGATTTTCGCAATTTTTCCTATATTTGCATTATATGATAATCCTTCATGCCAAATTTCAAGATTCTGAGTTTACGGGAAGTATCCTGTAGGTTTTGATTCCTTTGCGAGTGTCGAAAATTTGTTGAAAATATCGACATATCGGCTGTATCTTTTTATTGGCTTGGCTTAGAAGTTTGATATTTTCACAGCTTAAAGGGACAATAGACCTAGGTATTTGATATAAATTTCAATTTGATAACTTTATTCGTTCGTGAGAATTAAGGTAGTAAGTTCCATTTTATTAAAATATGTTTATTATATTATATAATTAAAAAAATGTGATTTTCGCAATTTTTCCTATATTTGCATTATATGACAATCCTTCATGCTAAATTTCAAGATTCTGAGTTTACGGGAAGTATCCTGTAGGTTTTGATTCCTTTGCGAGTGTCGAAAATTTGTTGAAAATATCGACATAATCGGCTGTATCTTTGGATTGGCTTGGCTTAGAAGTTTGATATTTTCACAGCTTAAAGGGACAATAGACCCGAGTATTTCATGTGAATTTCAGCTTGATACGTCCACGCGTTCTTGAGATAAAGGGTGGTGACAGACAGACAGACAGACAGACAGACAGACAGACAGACAGACAGACAGACGGACAACAAAGTGATCCTATAAGGGTTCCGTTTTTTCCTTTTGAGGTACGGAACCCTAAAAAAAGACTCGCCCCACCTGAGAGTAGTAAATATAATCTCAAAGAGTGTCATAACGTCCCTTTCCTCTATTTAAAGCATTTCTCTGTTTCACAACTCAACTACAAGTTTAAGTACCAACTAGTTGCCATTGTACCCCGCACTTGTTCTATGTTCAGTCCGGCTCTCAATTTGGCACAAGGTCGTTTTTTGTTCAGCTCCTATGCAGAATGGACAGCCAATTCGTGACGCCATAGATTGCATCTGACAATAATACTACCTAATAGTACCTCTACCAACTACAGTTGTTTTGTTATAGTCAAGCTGCTGACCGCAATAGATTTATTGGTTTATGTAGATTAGTAATGCTGATCTGAGATTCGGTTTTGATTTGGTGCAAGATTTGAAAGACACTAGATTCGAGTCTTTTGTTACAGCAACTCTTTGATATAAATGTACTGGATATAGCATCGTTCTCCTTGTACCACCCTTTATTTCAGTTCTGTTCTTCCCTACATCACTATCTGTAGTCATCTCTATATTTACCCCTTGACCGGCTAAATCATCATTAACCGGTGTTGCATAATTTTTTACGAACAACTTCACATGATCGGACTCAATATAATCCCGCGTGGGTTTTTTTCTGAAAATTACGGGCAGTGTCTTTGATTGATATAAAAAATATGTCTGGTCAAATAAGGCTTCATTTTTGTTTGCTTGGGGGTCCCAAATACCAAAATAAAGAGATAACCGAATAAAACTTAATTCATTCTTTTAACATTCCAGGTGCGTCGCTGGCAGCTCTGGGACGAGAAAGTAGGCAAAGAAGACGAGAGGCCCAAATTCCAGAAGAATAGCAAGAAACAGGTGCAGTTCCTCACAGGTGAAGACGGCGAGCCATGGGTGAGGAACATTCTAATGATATAATGCCGAAGATAACGCTCTAAATTAAAAATAACTTAAAGTGAAACACAGAGTTCGCGCATGTCTTTAGGATCACAAGTTCAGTTTTTTTTATGTTATATCAGTTCCGTATTTATGGAGATTTTGAGTCAATCTTTTTACTTGAAAGCACCTACAGTATAAAACCATTACCGTAATATAAAGTATAAACCAAAGGCGTTCGTGAGTTGTCACAGACGTCAGTTGCATAGCTAAACAAGGATGAACATAATTGGCAATATAACTTACATCCGCGTTATTGGATAGCTTATTGAAAGGCCTTCAAACATATCATTTGGCCAACATTTGGAGGTGACTGCCATTGTTTCTTCAAACAATTGATCAGCAGCTACTATCATTTTGAGGATTAACGTCATTCGATTTTGTTTTGTCATTTTTGTTATGATTTTGGCACTATATGTAAATGTTTGGCCTTGTGCTTTGTTATATTATATATATGTGTTATAGTATGTATTGTTTCTCAAAACATCGTGTCATGTATCAAAAAGTGTGCAAAACGTATTACCTATTGTTTTGATAATTTCATTGGTAGGTACAGTGATCTAAAGACGATTCCTTAGGTCGTTACCTAAAGGAAGTTCACAAAACTACTTGAAATAATAAATTTTGCTTTGAATGTTGCAGGTATGGGTGATGGGTGAGCACCCCGACGACAAGTCGATAGAGACCATTCTGGCGGAAGAGGCGCGAGAGAAAGCCATCGCCCAGGCGCGGCAAGAGGTGCAGCAGCTCAGGAAGTCAGTGGAGAAGGAGCTCACGCAGCTCATCGAGTTTAAGCCACTCGATGATTTAGAACAGGTACGAGAACATCTTCATAGGTTCATCAGATCTCTAACCCATTTTTTTTATGTCCTTATGGTTGGCATTCGCTTTACTTGAGACTATCCGGTTCACTACACTGGATATTGAGGCCCATCCTTATTTACTGTAAAAGTCCATTCAGTGATATCTGTCCAATGCATCCCCAATCTTTCTTACGCGAAGGATAAACTCGAGAATTTGCATACTAAATGGACAGCAATTTTTAGTACAAAAGTTTTTCTCAAGCTCTAGATATCAGAACCGTGATTTATTATCACGAAAATCAAAACTTTAAAACAATCAAATTTTTCATTCTAGTTTTAAATTTTTGTGATTTTTAAAATTTTAAAAATCACAAAAATTTGAAACAAAACTCCATTTAATTTTTCAGAAATTCGACCTATCTCCGAAAACGATAGACCCCTTGGAAGACACACTAGAGATCTACTGCACGGTAGATGAATTGCGGCAGAGGATCGAAGCTCTGGAGCCCGACGTGAAGCTGGAGGGAGACGAGTTGGGAGACAAGCCCGATTTCAACGACCCCCTCAAGCTAGACATCAACAAGAACACGCTGCACTTTAACTTTATTGAGGGCAAGAGAGATGTACTGCAGGTCAGTTGAAGGCGTAGCTAGAAACACTGTTGTCATACTAAGTCTAATTATTTTAGGGTGTGATTCTATTTTGTTCGTGTCGGAACGGCTTTCTGCATGTTCTGCTTCTTCTAAAGTCCATGTTTTGTACTCAAGTTCTGGTGAAGGTGTTTGAACATAACTCGCATTGAGCTACCAAATCTTAGCACACAGTCTGTTAGTATAGCCATAATGTACAGCTTTCTAATTATCTTTTGTTGAGAGATCCTCGAAAACACCAAAATGCGGCCACTTTTTGAAGTAGATATAAGGGACGTGCAGTGAAGTAGGTACTGCGCGAACAATGTAGATGCACACAATTAGATATAAAACTCGCCTTAAAACTGCCCTGAAATTGGTATACGATGAAAGTTCAGTCACATTTTGTTTAATTTCGAATTCACTTGTACTTGTTTACTTATCCTTTTGCAATTTCTTATTTAAACTATCTGCTCGGCAGTCGAGGTTTATAAAACAGTCCCAGCCTAGCGTTGGACGAAGAACAATTGTTAATTGAATGTAAACATGCTTATAATGTGCAAAATATTTTTGTAATAAGTTTTCTCATGTAAGAATAACTTATGTGTATATTATATTATACGAATGAATAAATAATTTTAAATAATTATAGATTTTTGTAAAACAGTACTGTCGTTTTAATGCACTATCCCTGACGATATCAAAAATAATCACAAAGCATGATATCATAACCATTTTCATTTGGAATCATGAGAACTCTCTATTCATTATAGAAGACCAAAAAGACAGTTTCAAAGTCATTTCATCCATAAGTTCACTTCATTCATTCCATAGGTTGTTTTTCTGCCGTCGAAGTACCTAAATGAACTTCGACCTAAAAACCAGTTTTTAGATCTACTTCATATTCATTTTCCGCATAACGCCTTTCCGAGTATAAGCTTCTTCACTTCTCACGAAAACTTCAAATAATCCAACACACTGTCTAGACTTTAAGAGTGTGTCCAAAGACGCCACTGTGTGTTCAGGACATGGGCGTGGGAGCAGGCGGCGACGGCGTTAGTGTGCTGGTCGCGGCCTGGGAACGCCGCATGGCCGCCGCCCGAGCGGGAGACATACTGCGGGGACTGAGGGCCAAACGAGCGAGAGCCATGAGACTTGCTCACCATGCCGCGCAGACACACGACGCGACTTGGCGGGATCAGGGTGTGTACATACGTAATTTAATTTTTGAGCCTACGGTTTTCAATGCCGAAACTGAGCATCAGAAAAAGATTAACACCCGAATAGACGCTTTTGGTAAGAGCATATAGCTACTTCCTTCTCTATATAAGAGGAGACCTGAGCCCAGCAGTGGGACGATAAAAAGGTTGATGATGATGATGATATAGCTAAAAGCAAACCTAATAAAATTGTGCTCTTGCCCTTATAGAGCGCAAAGCAAAAGAAGCGGAAGCAAGCATGCGAGAAATAGCCCGCGCGGCAAGAGAAGCACACCGGCGAAGTGCTAATCTTCCTGCATCACCAGACACAACACAAGGTAGATATGAAAACAACATGGACCTTATATAAGTCGAGCAAGAGGGAGGAGGTATATTAGTAGCAGGAATAACGCTATACATATGTTTTTTTTTAGCGGGCAAACCACCAAACAGAGAGGCAGTGGTGGAGTGGTTCCAGACACACGAGCTGAAGCGAGGAGTCGGTCTAGATGAGAACAACAAGCCGGTTGACTGGTTCCATGGTAAGACCTCACATTACACTGTTGCAAATTGAGGGTTGTTGGGTTCATTTGTGTTGTGTTTGTTCAGACAACATATTCGGTTTCTCACTATTTTATTCATTTTAGTATTTTACGGATAATACATTTTTTTTTGTTGAGCGTTATTGGTTTTGGACTCAGTAACGTTACAAGGTTGAGATGACAGTTTTGGAGGTCTCCTATTCCCAACAATTCTTTTTTTCACCAGGTCTCATCAGCCGGTCGGAAGCTGAGGCAGCCCTGTCCGGCTGTGCTGCGGGCAGCTTCCTAGTGCGTGTGTCAGAGCGCGTGTGGGGTTACGCGGTGACGTACCGCGACCCGACGCGCTGCAAGCACTTCCTGGTGGAGGCGGCGCGCTCCTACCGCCTGCTTCCCACAGGACACGCCGCGCACGACACGCTCGGTATGTATACTGTTGGATAGTGATGTCACGCCCCGCAACCGGTTAAGGGTTATGAAGTTTGTTGGCGATGAAGGTACAGTCGATAGTAGGCGTAGAACGTAGCTGATATCGCACCGAAATCTTCCCTTGACGCCCACGAAGTCCGTGTCATACACACACACAACAACACTACTGAAGTCACACGATGTAGCCCCCAAAGTTCTCGTGGCAGTTGTCGCTGTAGATTTTCTCAAAGATCGCTTCTTCCTTATCGCGTGTTTTGCTTCGATAGTCAATTGCAGACTGACTGCGCACTGGCAGCACGGCGCGCGGCGCTTTATATAGGTCATCTAATCGAATGTTCCAGATCTGTCTATAATTAATTTCGAGTACGTTCAGCAGGTACTTCACAGGAGGCGAGTTTCTAGTAATTTCGATGTCGAGACTTCGTTGACAATATTGATGAAACCTGTACCATTAGATAGGTCATCCTAGCTTTAGCTATTTGCTTTTATATCGTACCTCTACTATGCCTAGGTATCAAGATATAGGGCTTGAAAGTTACGTATGGAATGTCACGCAATATTGAACCTGATGCCATTGACATAAGGTGCATTCGTAACAATATCTAAGATCTATCTAAATCTAAGCCGCCGAGAAAACGTATGCTTTCTCGCTTTAAAATAATATCTATTTAATAACATTTTGTTTACAGCTGATCTCATAAACTACCACAAGACGGTGCCTATCACGGAGAGCGGTGGCGAGCTCCTGGTGAGCGCGTGTCCACCTTCACAAACGCCAGACATATTGTGCGCGCCGCCATCTTGAATATACGCGTGACGTCACGTGCGCCCGTGCTCGGTGTCTTCGTTATTGTACTCACTTAGCTCATAAGCTGGAAACTGTAACTTGCATTGTTGTCGTTGTGTTTGAAGTAAAATGCCGGAGTTAAAGAGAGAATTGGACCTACTTATACAAAATTATAAATCGGAACGAGCATTCAAAAAGTTAACAGGTGGAGAGGATCTTGTCATAGGACAAAACGGTTAATTTGATTGTACATTTTCTTGTAAATATAGAATGAAAAATTACAATACTATGCTAAGTTTTGTCCTGTATCCGATTTGATAAGGTTATTCCTATTAGGTGTTATGTACGGCAACAGTGTAGGGGTGCGTACACACGAGCGGCGCGTGTTAACGTCAGAGGCAGCTGCAGGTGTTGAGAATTGTAGACAAAGTATTGCCGCCAAGCGATACGTCGTGTTCCGGCATGATGTCTGGTGAAGCTGTACGGAGGACGGGTCTGAGCAGTTGTGTTGCAAAGTGTGCCGGGTACGATGCGCCAAATGTTGTTGTGTCGGGAGTTTGGTCGTGGAGGGTCTACAGATCAATCTCCCTTTGGCGCAGCATCGTTGGTCGTGTTTTAGGGTTTAACGTTGCATCACCTCGCTCAACTGCCGTCTTCCTTCCTATTTACTCAGTTTTTTTTTAGTGAATAGGCTCTTAAGAAACTGGTGCGCTTCACAATCAATAATTGCATCACTGTTTACCATCAAGCGCGATTGGGGTCAGGCATTAGTTTATAATTATATTAAAAAAAGACAGCCGTCGCAGAGTTGGCGGGTGTGAATTATACAAGAGCGATATTTTGGCATTTTGGCGACGTCAGTCACTAGCCTCTGCCGTTGGCTTGTGTCACTCGTATGAGCACTAAAGTATATGTTTATATTTGAGTCGAATAGCACTCTAAGCAGTCAGGCTGTCGGCTGCAGTTAATTCTACAGTGTGCACTTGGCCTTCCACAGCCTGATTACTTAAAGCATTTAATTTAAAGGCACATCAGCAAAACAGTTATTACATATTGTAACAACATTCCAAAAGCGTAGTTATTGTTCTACTGATAAAACTACACTGTGACGAATTGAAAAAAAAAATGCAAGGATGTACAGACGATAGCACATCAAGCTACTACAATCTGTCAGATTTCTTTATTGGATTTTCAACTTTATCACTAAAGCATTAAAGCTCAAGGTTGATTGGGAATATTTGACAGTTTTGGGAAGCTTGACATGCTGTCGTCCGTTTTGTGTTACAATAAAGTTACATAATCTTGGTGCTAATTACTCTTATATTAATTAAGTTGATCTCGATAGCTCGAAAACTCTAATATTTAAAACATTTGCATTTCGTTAGCAGTAACTAATTAATGAACAAAATTGTAAGTTAGTTGTGTAGGCTAATGTGATATTTAGCAATCCTTCAAATATAGCGCTTCAGTATTACTGCTTGGAAACGAAAATATATTGCAGCTTGTGGAAACAGACGTGTCGCAATCATTTCCTGTGTGGCTACCATTGATATAATATTAAACTAAGGTAGATACGTCACTAGCGCACTGAAAATGAAGCGTACAAAAGGAGGTAATTCCAGCAAGTCGCTTTAGTTTTCGTCGATTCTATTTAAGCGCAAACGACAAACACTAGCCATCTTTTTCTTCTCAATGCTTTAGATTGCGCCCCATCTCACTCACACTGTGCCAACGTGTGAAATGTACGCAGAATAAAAAAATGCATGTGTGTGCTGCTGCTCCGATCGGCACATTTATTTTGGTTAATTTGTTAGAGCATATCATATCTGTTTAATATTATATCAATGGTGGCTACCATGAGTTTTCATTACGAAGACTCGATCATCGATTTCGACCGCGTTTGACTTATCGATTGGCCCGCTTCAAGGTTGTAAGAACTCTAAACCAATGAGAGCGCCAAACGCGGTCGATGCGTATGATCGAGATTCCTAATGAAAACTCATGGTGGCTACACTGTATTTCAAACTTGTAGGTTTGTTCTAAGTCTCTGACTTAAAGCGAAAAAGGCAGCAGGATGATTGAAGCAGTGTTGCCCTAATATATTGGAACTATTAAAGTGTATTGTTCTAATATATCAGATTCATCAACATATCAGCCCTCAAAAGTCTAAGAATTGGTCCAACTGCAATGCTTCGATGTCGCCTTTGGGTTGTGGAGGTCAGACGGCAGTCGCTTCACGGAAAATGTCGAAGTTTAGCCATATCAGCAGTTGGACTGGTAAAGCGGACCCCAGACTCCAAAGCTGAAAAGGCTTCGGATGCGACTGGGATTAACGCTGTGATGATGATGTTCTAATATATCAGATTATTCAAGATTTTTAACATATTTTGGACTTTTCAAGCAATGGCTTAGATTAAGCTAAATATATTTTCATATAAGTTCAGGTTCTGATAAATTAAGCCAAAGTTAACTTTAACGCAGAATCGGAATCTTCATGATAAGCTGTTATTATTTTATAGCAATTTTGTATGCCATTTGTATCGTTCATAGGTGACGTACGTCTATGATGTTATTGTAATAGTCATTAACTGCCAACTAGAATATTATAAAAATTAAAATTGATTACGGTTATTTTATTTTACAGTTACCCAAATCTTTTTCGAGTATTAGACTTTACATACCCTTGATAGATACACAATGTGTAACGGAAAGGGTATATAAATATCAAGGGCAGAGCTTCTTTGGATGATATCAAACGATTTTGAAAGGGTTTTTTTAATCCTAAGTCTACACATGTTCGGAAGTTATGTGAAAGTTTAATACATAGATTTATTGCAATGAGCAGTTCTCCGATATGTTGGTTTCAAAATTCATCAAGAGATGGCGTTACCATGACTTTCGTTTTTTTTTTCATTTGTTTTGTGCATAGACTTTATTTCTATCTCAATGGTTTTGTGGCGGTTAATTTAGTCTGTGGCTAAAAAGATCTGACACTGACAGAATGTCATAAGTCACATTTTGATTGATTTTTACATGATTATGGGAACACCTGAGGTTTTTTGACGGGCAGCTAAGATGAGTGTCACGCGCATTTTTCATTGGACTTTTAAAATTATTTATAGTGTCGTTTACTAAATAAAAACGCGTGATTTATGTAGTAAAAAGTGCATTCAGTAAATTATGCATAAAGAACATTGAAATATCGCAGCATAGTGGCCACATATGGCTTTGTATCAAATCTCCTCATAATCGGCTAACGCGGCCGTTTTTTCAACTGTCATTGGCGATAGCCATTATTGTGAAATAATTTTTTAAAGAATTTCTATAATTTGTTACACGTGTTATTGGCAAAATTGTGGTATCTAACCACAGAGGCCATTGAAGAGTTGAAGTAATATTCACTCTAAAGAAAAGAAGAAGAAGGGAACACCAGATATAATGCAACAATCTTTTATTAAAAAAGTGCCGGCTACACCATATAACAAGTCATAGGAAAGCTCCTGGAAAACTGCTCAAACTTTTCAAATTGGAATAAACACATCATTTTATCGTGACATTGTCCATTGTGTCCATCCCACCATACTCCTGTGCCATGCCTTAGGCGTTTCGCCTTTGAGAATGATGGAATTAAATAAATTCTGAAGCGCGGTGGTAAACCGGTACTTACCTATCTGCCAACCGCTTTCAGAACCTCAGCCGTAATTCCATCTCCTCCCGCCTTGTTGTTCTTGAGCTGTTTCAGGGCCATACTAATCTCGTACCGGCTGATATTCGGGATATCGTCGGTGTAGTGTCGGGTTAGTCTTGCTCTAGGGTCATTGGCCAGGCTTACAGCAGGTGCGTGTGTTGATGTGTATAACTTTCCGTAGAATTTCTGAATCTCATCCAAAAGCTCGGGCTTGTGAGTGACGATCCTACCATCCCAAGTCTTCAGCTTCGAATTTCGAATCGCAAAAGAGGAGGTCCGCAGAAGAACCAAAGTCACCGACTCTTCGAGTTAATAAAATTAAGTGGCAGCGGGCGGGGCACATTGCACGTAGAACCTATGGCCGATGGGCAGTAAGATTCTGGAGTGGCGACCACATACTGAAAATTCTGTCATACATTATAGTTGGAGGTATGAGCAGCACAGTATGTTCCTCATATCATATTGAACAGGGAGGATCCTCCGTATAGACGGTCCCGCGATAATACCCGTCTCGTCTAGCATCTAGCACGGGCACACTCTATGAGGGCGTAAGGGTCCCCACGCATCTGCGGAACGTACGGCGCCGAAAGCTCAGCGGCCGGAGTGTCAGTCGCAATATTCAGTTGTTATGACAATCTAAACGTATAAAACGCGGCATCTTGTTCAGCGCGCGACGGAAAGTTACATGGCGTCCTCGTTAGTCTGTCTGTGTCAACACTTTATGGTGTGCGGTTTTTGTGACGTACCTGAATTGCCCAGAAAATGGATTTAATTAGAATATTAGCTATTATAGAGGGCTTAGAAGACGTTGCCGCTCTTTGCTACCGCCACGCGCGCGATGCACAACACACGCCGAACGTTCAGCTACGCCCGCCGAACTTTCGGTCGCGCAACGCATCATATGCAAAATACATTAAATGCGTTTTAGCTGAAAAAACCGCCTGAAGGAAGGTTAAGCCCTACGCCGAACGCGGCGTAATTTCGGCTGATGTGTCATAGAGTATCTACTTGAAATACACTGCTAGCATATTTAGCCGAACTTTTGGCGCCGTTCGTTCCGCAGATGTGACGCGACAATTAGTCATAATACCTACATAACGCGAGCAAAATGCGTTTGAGAGTTTGTAGATATCTCTAATGTGTTAGGATCATTTGGTTTTAGTAAATTCTGGTTTCTTTACGTAGTTCTCCTTCACCACTGTTATTGTTACATAAAAAAGTGGCACTATTTTTTTTTGTTTTCGGAGGGATATCTTCAAAATGCACCAGACCTTTGGGGACCGGTGTCGGGCAGTGTGAGACTCCGGTTCCTCTTAAAATACCAATTCCGGAATCGGCACTGCGCAACGCCTGCTGTAAGGCACATCGATGGGGAGACGTAAGGGGCCACCTCAAGGCCTCGCTGTATACTGAAGCACGTGACCACTATGCTACACAAACTACTACACTACACTATGTCTACTAACCTAACTAACTACTACACTATGCTATAATTCTTTCTTGGGGTCACTTGATGGTTGAACCCATATTATGATTTTAAAAGAATGTCCATAGACTTTCTTGCATGTTCTTCTCCATAGAGATTTACGCTTTGGAACGTGCAATTTAGCTTCACTTTTCTTGGACTGACCGACATTGACTATTCAAAAGCATAAACGGATGGTTAATTTGAAATAAACAATTTTGATATTGATTTTTTATTTTGGTTGCACAGAGTCCCCACTTGGCGCCCGTGACCGCTGCGTTGTCTCCCGAAGCTACATTCCTATGCCTCGCAGTATTTTTTATTGGGAAATTATAAGTCTAGCCACAAAATTATTTATTGAACACGTGATTAAACTTCTAATTTTATAACTAAACAACGGGAAAATAACTTAGCCTCTAATAAACCAATTCGTCTTTTTTGCAACGCCCACTAAATGTTCTATAGAAAGCGTCCAGTAACGATCAACAATTATTGTGACTTGCCCCTATTCATGCATTGCCACCAAATTTACTAACTCGACCACGGATTTTATATCTTGTCACCATTTTACGTTTTACAGCTTCAACGCAATGTCCTAAAAAAATACAATTCAAACTTCTACAGAAAGCATCATTTATTATGACGTAGCATGTAAAATAATACATCATATTCATTTATCGTGAAAATAGCCACTCCATGATTTGGCGCTAGTACGCGAGACGACAGCGACCGGTCATTTGTGCCAATCAGAGAGCACCATTCGATTCATGTGACTATGAGTTGAGTTGTTCACGTGTATAGGTATTTAATTTTAGGTGATTTGGTTAAGTTAGTTTTTTTTTTATGACCACCCAGAACAACTGAGGGCAGGAACGTGGTTAGATTCTAGTTTTTTTTTTATGAACGACTGAGGGCAGAAAGGTGGTTAGGTTAGTTTTTTTTATGACTACCCAGAACGACTGTGAGGCCTGAAATGTGGTTAGGTTAGTTTTTTTTGACCAGCCAGAACGACTGTGAAGGCAGAAAGGTGGTTAGGTTAGTTTTTTTTTGACCGGCCAGAACGACTGTGAGGTCAGACATTTGGTACAGTATATAGGCTTACCCGGTGTACGACGCTCTGCCCGGTGTGGACTTCAAATCGCTAATACTCGTGGGTTTAGATATGGAAAGAAAAAATAATAACAACAAACAACGAACGGAGTAGGAGAGTGATGTGGCGTCGGAGTCTGACGCTGCATGTGGCGTGACGGGCTCGTTTAAGAGCCCGGAGCGCGTAGAGGAGGGGGCTTCCGGGAAGAAATCCTTCCTGAAGAAGCGCCCCAAACCGAAGGATAGCCAAGGATCATCCTCGGATTGCGGGACGGGCAAGGCCCGCAAAAAAATTAGTAGGCGCGAGACGAAGAAGTCGTGGCTGCCGCGGTCAAGGGTGTGGCTTTGAAGAGGCTGCAGTCCACCAAAGACAAAGCCATATCGGCAGCCACGGCTTCCATCATTGCGGCAGCGAAGGCCATCCATGTGGGACCCCCGGCGGATGGAGTGGCAGAATTGCGGGCGGAGATCGCCCACTTGACAGCCATCATGGAGCTCCTCCGAAAGGAGAACGAGGAGCTCCGAGCGGACCTGGCCGTGCTGCGAGCTGGCAGCCGCCGGGAGGTGCCACAGGAGGGGGCGCCACAAGGGCGGAGTGGGCACACGCCGGCCGAGGATCCAGGCCTGACCCTGGTGCTAAAGGAGCTGGCCGCCTTCCGGAGTAGGTTTTCGGCTCTGGAGGCCGTTGTTCTGCGCCCCCCACTTGCGGCTAGCCGGCCAGCCTCAGGCCAGCGGAAGGCAGTTACCTACGCTGCTGCCGTAGCCACTAATGCCACAGCTGCAGGGAAGAAGGCCAAGAGTTCACCTTCACAGGCTCCAGCTGCGAAGGCCACAGTCCCTGCAGCAAAAAGGCAGCCTCCTCCACCTCCTACAACCCCTGCAGCCGATGCCGCCTGGCAGGTAGCAGGGGAGAAGGAAAAGGCGGCTAAGGCTGCAAGAGCGGCTAGAAAGCGGCTGCGGCGGAAGGAGCGCAGCGCCGCGGCTAGGATTCGTGCCCCGAAATCCGCAGCTGTAGTGATAACACTACAGCCGGAAGCGGAAAAGAAGGGCACGTCCTACCGCGACGTGCTCAATAAGGCGATGGAAGCGGTGAACCTCCAGGAGATCGGAGTCACCTCGGGCATTAAGATGAGGATCACCGCGACCGGAGCCCGCTTGATTGAGGTTCGTGGTGAGGCTAGTGGCCCGACTGCAGACGCTCTGGCTGAAAAGCTAAGGGCGTCCTTAGATGCGGTCGAGGCCAAAGTTTCCAGACCCACCAAGTGCGCTGACTTGCGCATCTTGGGTCTGGACGATACGCCGACAAAGGAGAGAGTGGTGGCCGCCATTGTCGGGGCTGGGGGATGTTCTGCCGAACAGATTAGAGTGGGCACCCTCCGCCCTGACCGCACGGGGTTACAAACTGCTACGGTGAGCTGCCCCGTGTCGGCGGCCGAGAAAATTGTCGGAGAGGGCCGAAGACTTCTGGTGGGCTGGGTTTCAGCGCAGGTGAAACTGCTGGAACCCAGACCTCTGAGGTGCTACCGCTGCCATGTGGGCCACCACGTGGGAGTAAAATGCACCTCGGAGGTGGACCGCAGCGGTCTCTGCTTCCGCTGCGGTCAGCCCGGTCACAAGGCCGGCTCGTGTGAAGCCACTCCGCACTGCTCAGTTTGTGCGGCAGCTGGTAAGCCGGCCGAGCACCGGGCTGGGAGTAGAGCCTGCGCCCCACCCACCAGAAGCAAAGCCAAGGGCCGGGTTAGGCCCTCCGCCACCACCGCCGTCGTCGCCGCAACCGCGGCCTCTGCCGCAGCCGCAGCCTCTGCCGCTGCCGCTTCCAGCAACGCCGTTGCTGTCGTCGCCGCCGCTGTCACCGCGGCTGAGCCCTTACAAGGGCCTCGGGAGGAGGCTGTTATGGAGTGCCAATAAATGCCCCCATTACGCCTCCTCCAGGCGAACATCAACCACTGCGCCTCCGCTCAGGACCTTTTGCTCCAGAGCATGGCGCAGTGGTTGATTAACATCGCCGTGGTCGCTGAGCCGTACTTTGTCCCACCCAGGGAAGACTGGGTGGAGGACCTCAACGGCTCAGTGGCCCTAATTTCGTCGGCCGCCGCCGGCACCCCGTCGCTCGAGGCCATCAAGAGAGGACGGGGTTGCGTAGCAGCACGGTTCGGGGAGATAGTCGTGGTGGGGGTATACTTCTCCCCGAGCCGAACTCTTGCCGAATTCCACAACTCCCTTGCGGAGTTAAGAGTCGTCGTCGTAGGTTGTCGATCCCTCCCCGTGCTCGTCCTCGGGGACTTCAATGCCAAAAATCTGGCTTGGGGTTCCCGACTTACAGACACACGGGGCAGGATGGTGGAGGACTGGGCTCTGGAGACAGGCCTAGTCGTCCTAAACCGGGGTTCGGTCCCAACCTGTGTGCGGATGCGGGGTGAATCAGTGGTGGACATATCGTTCGCCAGCCCCGCTCTGTCGCCACATGTCCTTGACTGGCGGGTCATGGAGGGGGTGGAGACCTACTCAGACCACCGGTATATCCGGTTTGACGTCTCCGCCCAGACCTCTAGCGCGCTGGTCCGACCGGCCCCGAGTGGTCCGCGGTGGGCGCTGAAGCAGCTTGACCGGGAGCTCCTCCTGGAAGCTTCGATCGTGCAGGCCTGGGTGTCACCACCAGACAGGCCTGCTGACACAAATAACGAGGCGGAGTGGTTCCGGGAGGCCATGTCCGAGATATGCGACGTGGCAATGCCCCGAGTCAAGCCCGGACGCGCTCGCCGTCAGGTGTACTGGTGGTCGCCGGAGCTTACGTCTTTGCGCAAGGCGTGCGTGGCTGCGCGACATCGGTACACCAGACATCGCAGGCTCCGTATTGGTTCACCGAATACGGAGGCCATACAGGCGGAGCTTTACGAGGGATACAGAGTGGCGAAGACCGCCCTCCGAGCGGAGATCCAGCGGGCCAAAGGGCTGGCCCGTGAGGAGTTGCTGGGGACTCTGAACAGAGACCCGTGGGGATGCCCCTATAAAATGGTGCGGAATAAACTCCGCCCATGGGCTCCCACGCTGACGCAGAGTCTCCGGCCTCAGCTCGTGGAGGACGTGGTGAGCGCTCTGTTTCCCTCACGAGGGGAACATACCCCTCCTCCCATGGCTCCGACTCCTGCGATGCCTGATGCGGACCACACCAACGATGACGATGACGCTCCAGAAGTGACCGAGGTAGAGTTAAGAGCGGCGGTACGTAGGCTGAATGCCAAAAATACCGCCCCAGGACCCGACGGCTTACCTGGAAAAGCCTGGGTCCTGGCCTTAGGGGCTCTCGGGCCTCGACTACGGGGGCTACTAAGCGCATGTTTGGAGAGGGGCCAGTTCCCACTTCGCTGGAAGACGGGGAAACTGGTCCTCATAAAGAAGCCAGGGCGCCCTGCGGACTCTCCGTCCGCTTACCGGCCCATTGTGCTGCTTGACGAGGTGGCCAAGCTCTTCGAAAGAGTCATTGTAGACCGCCTCGTCGGGCAACTTAGGCGAGCGGGCCCGGATTTGGCGGAGAGCCAGTTTGGCTTCCGCAGGGGGCGCTCAACAGTGGACGCCATCATGCGCGTGCGAGCCCTCACGACAGGGGATGCTGTCGCCCGGGGTGGGGTTGTCTTGGCGGTGTCTCTAGACATCGCCAACGCCTTCAACACCCTTCCCTGGAGTTGCATCAGGGAGGCATACCGGTATCACCGGATGCCGACCTATCTCTGTCGAGTGGTCGAGGCCTATTTGACGGACAGGGCCATAATTTACCCCGGTCACCAAGGAGCGTGGAATCGGCGAGAGATGTCGTGCGGTGTTCCACAGGGATCGGTCTTGGGACCGCATCTGTGGAACATCGGGTACGACTGGGTGCTGCGCGCTGACCTCTCTATCGGCGTCAGTGTAGTCTGTTACGCTGACGACACGCTAGTCCTGGCAAAAGGGAGGTCGCACCAGGCGGCGGCTGACGCAGCGACCCTCGGGGTTGCGACAATCGTCAACAGGATCCGGCAATTGGGACTCGAGGTGGCTCTGCAGAAGTCCGAGGCCATGTGCTTTCATGGTCCTCGGAATGCGCCACCGTCGGGTTCCCACATAACGGTAGGAGGGGTTCACATCGGCGTCGGGTCGACGATGAAGTACCTGGGCCTTGTCCTCGACAGCCGGTGGAACTTCGAGGAGCACTTCCGACGTTTGGCTCCCAGGCTGGAACGGGCCGGGGCTGCCCTAAGGCGGCTCCTCCCCAATCTAGGGGGACCAAACGCCCCCTGCCGGAGGCTCTACGCGGGGGCCGTGCGGTCCATGGCCCTTTATGGGGCACCGGTGTGGGCGCGGTCGTTAAGGAAGCGACCAGCCCGATGCCTGACCACGTCCCAGAGGGTCATGGCCATTCGGCTGATCCGGGGATACCGCACGGTCCCCGCTGAGGCGGCGAGCCTCCTTGCCGGATTACCGCCATGGGATCTGGAGGCCAAAGTCCTCGCCCACATATGGGAGTGGCGAGAGGAGGCAAAACGCCGGGGTATAACTCCGCTGCCGCGAGAAATCGCGGTACGGCGGACAGAGCTCCGGCGGGATCTCATGGCGATATGGAGAATGCGATTGTCGCAACCCAGTGCTGGGCACGCCACAATAGCGGCGGTAAGTCCCCTCTTTGAGGAATGGCTAGAGAGGCGCCACGGCGCCCTCACCTTCCGCCTGACGCAGGTCCTCACCGGACACGGTTGTTTCGGAAGGTTCCTGTTCCGTATAAGGCGGAAGGAAACGCCAGGGTGTCACCATTGTGTGGATCGCCCTAAGGACACGGTGGAGCATACGGTGGAGGTCTGCCCGGCTTGGGTAGAGCACCGCCGTGTCCTCGTAGCGGCGATCGGCGGCGATCTCTCGCGTCCGACCCTGGTCCAGGCCATGGTCCGGAGCGAGAGTGCATGGCAGGCCGTCACCTCTTTCTGCGAAGCAGTAATGCTGGCAAAGGAGGAGGCGGAGCGCGTGAGGCGACGGGAATCCCAGCGCCCTCACGCCACTAGCCGCCGCAGGAGACGCCCTGGTCGGGAGATGACACCAAACTCCCAGCCACCGTAGGCGCGGGCCTGCGGGCGGTGAGCAGTGGGCAGCTCGCCGCTCGGTAAGGCCCAGGCCCGAGTCGACGGCGCGTCGTGTTTCATGCGCGCCTCAAAGAGATGTCAGCACATCGTGACGGGGTCCACGAAGACCGATGCCTCCTGGGTCAGGGTTGCGGGTTGGTTAAACAAGAAACCGTGGCCCTGGCCGTTGCACAGGCAAGTAAAGAAACACGGGTGGGTTTTAGTCAGTAAAAGTCTGACACGCCCTTCCGCTCTGCCCAGAGCGGGAGAAGTCATTTGATGATTTCCCAAAAAAAAAGGGCAGACATTTGGTTAGGCTAGTTTTTTTATGACCACCCAGAACGACTGACAAGTGGTTAGTTTCAAGCTCAAAAGACTATTTCTTCTGATATTTAGTGGCCAATATACCGACTATTTGGTGACATTTTTAGCAAAATTTTGATGATCTATTACTTAGGGATGAGTTACATTTTAAACGTACTGAGTTAACAATTTAGAAGCTAAATACATACATTTTTTGATGTCATTTATTAGTATTTTAGAAGTTTACTGTTAGAATACATGTTACAAATTTAGTATTTAGAGTTGTTTACATAGAAGATAAGTACCTAGTGGCTTAGATAGTATTATCCAGATGCTCGTTATTTGTGGCTGACTTAGTAATTTAGAAACAAGAATCATTATTCGCCCCCAAAAATGTATGTTACCGTACATTTTTGGGGGCGAATAATGATATTTAAAAGAAGCCTGTTTAAATAGCACCCTTTTTTACTTCATAATTTAAACTTAACCAAAGGAGACTATTATTCTATTAAGCTTGTTATTTAATAAAACTAGCAAGATATTTATAAAGTGTTTATTGTGTGTAATAAAATGTAACACTATACATATTTACAAACAATGTTCCCGTCACCGCTCCTCTTCGCGGCAAAACTCCTCAAAATAAAAAAATTCTCATCTCTAAAAATCCCTTTGGCATGTCAGTTTGCGACAATACGATCCGTTTCAACCATGTTTAGAAATTGATTAAATAAAACAATTTATAAATTAAATAACAATTAATCATCTCATCACTATCGGTTGTTATTCTAAGCGAAAGTTATAATAATAAACGAAATGACCAAATAGTAGATTTATCGATTACTATATTTAGTAACCCTATAGATAATGCACATAATGATTAAAAAACTTAGTCAGATATAATAATCGATAAACCATAATTTCGTAATCGATTGAATATCGATGAACAATTTGGGAAAATAAAGAGATAACAATTAAACTAAATTATATGAATATTCCACTATTGATTTGCAAGATCCGTAACGTGAATTCACGATAACAGCAGTCTTTGTTCGCGGTGGTGACCACGGTTCCTGGTTTGGTAGTTACCGGTGGTTGGGCCACCAGTAGCTGATGTACGGTCACATGTAGGGTAGGTTAGTTGGCGATCGGCTCGAGATCTCCATGCCACTACGCTGTTGAAGAGAACAAAATATGTCAGAAATATTGTAAGAAATCTTTCGAGTGAGTAGCAATGTATTGTGAGACGTCATTTGAGCAGCCGAAACAATGTAAGAAGTCTTTTGAGCAACCGAAACATTGTAAGAAGTCATTTGAGCAACCGCAACAATGCAAGAAGTCATTTGAGCAACCGCAACATTGCAAGAAGTCATTTGAGCAACCGCAACATTGCAAGAAGTCATTTGAGCAACCGAAACATTGTAAAAGTCATTTGAGCAACCGCAACATTGCAAGAAGTCATTTGAGCAACCGCAACAGTTGCAAAGTCATTTGAGCAACCGAAACATTGCAAGAAGTCATTTGAGTGTTAACTTTCAAACTTACAATTCCATCCCAGTTGTCGTACGCCTTTGAGACGGAGTGGTACACCTGGGCTGGCTTCTTTACCTTCTTCACTGGACTGTTGGTTGCTGGAAAAATGATTTATTTTTTTATTATACTGATCATCATCATCCCAGCGTTAATCCCAGTCGCATCCGAAGCCTTTTCAGCTTTGGACTGGGGTCCGCTTTACCAGTCCAACTGCTGATATGGCTAAACTTCGACATTTTCCGTAAAGCGACTGCCTTCTGACCTCCACAACCCGAAGGCGACATCAAGCATTGCAGTTAGACCAATTGTTGAACTTTTGAGGGCTCCAACGACCCGTAATGACTGCCATTAGATGTTCGCATGGCAACCGGGACCAACGGTTTAACGTGCTTTCCGATTTATTATACTGATATCAGAATAAAAGAAATCATTTGTTCACACGAGGGAACAGTATACTTTCCGGCTTTATCTTCCTAGAGATTAGATGGCAGTAACAAATTGTAAAATTCGGTCGTTGAAATGCAGTGGCAACAGTGTTAAAATAAAAATGACCCCGGGGGTGATTTGGCATTTAGTGTTCCAAATCAAAGGTAAACTACCTTTCATTGTGCATTGCAATTTTGTCCGGTAAAACGACATGTCTTTCAGCGTTCATTAGTGAATTCATTCATCACGCAGTTTGCCTAAAGGCATGTTTATGTCTATGCTTTTGCCTTTTGGAAAAACTGACCCTGGGTGTTATCTTTGGCTACAAATCTATAAAAGTTGCTTTTTGTCTGTTTGTGGGGCCGCATTGTTGTTCTTATATACGCAGAAGAGTTTTAAAGCGGTTTCACTATTAAAGTTTCACGTTTAAAGATCTCTCTACTCTGGAGGAAAACGAAATGTGTTTGTTAAAAGTCTTAAAAGGCATTTATAGCTGGATATCTAGCACGACATGCTAGCACACCTACCTCTGGTGCCACCAGTCCTGTTCTGCTGCTTACCCCCCGGCATGTAAGGGAGCGACAATTCAGGTGCGGTCTTCTTGTTCCCCTTCTTAGCGGCCGCACGACCTCGGAGCAACTCCTCGTCCATTACCAACTTATTGTTTACCCTAAAGAATATTAGAAAACAGGGATTTATAAAAAAGTTAAGGAGAATGGGGTCACTTTTTTTTGTCTTTATTTATTTCCTATAGGTACCTACTATAAAGCTGAAGAGCTTGATTGTTTGTTTATTTGAATGCGCTAATCTCACGAACTACTGGTCCGATTTGAAAAATTCTTATTGCATTTGATAGCCCGTTAATCCAGGAAGGCTTTAGGCTATATAACATCACGCTGCGCCTAATAGGAGCGGAGCATATAAAAAAAACATATCGAAACCTAAGCGGGTGAAACCGCAGAGGGCAGCTGGTTTTAAATAAAATTACGCTCAAGGCTTCTCTGTATGAGAGGTGACTTGTGACCGCAGTGGGACGATAAAAAGGTTGATGATGATGATGAAAATAGATAAAAATTTAGTCTTTTTTTAAATTTGCCTAGCCTTTGCCATATATGGATAGGCTTCCAATCTATTGAATTCTGTTGAATATTAGTAGTTCAATATTATTAGTTTATTCAGTATTTTACATGGAGCCAGTGATTATCAGACCTCTACAACCCAGTTACTGGGTAATCATCATCATCAACCTTTTTTTTTAATCGTCCCACTGCTGGGCACTGGTCTCCTCTCATACAGAGAAGGATTGGCCACCACAGTGGTGGCCTAGTGGTTAAAACACCAGCCTCTCAAGTATGAGTGCGCGGGTTCATTTCCAGGTCAGGCAAGTACCAAGTAACTTTTCTATAGTTATATGTACTTTCTAAGTATATCTTGGACACCAGTGACTGAAGGTGACGGAAGACATCTTGAGGAAACCAGGGGGGTGATCGCGCTAAATAAAACAGTCGAAGTTCAACTCTCAAGTAAATCACTTTGACATGGATTTGACATGGCATAGAAAAAGTTAGCTTTGTTTCAACTTTTTCATTTAACAGCGGTTACGTTCCAATTGCGATCCAGTTATGGTTAAACCATTTGTCAAAAGGTTAGCGCGATACGAAACATAACAAAAGTTATGGTTTGGTTGCGATCCAATTCTGTTTTGGTTGAATTATTTTAGCGCGATTGCCCCCCTGGACTTTAAGTCTGAAATCGCCAACCCGCATTGAGCAACCGTGGTGATTACGCTCAATCCTTTTCCTTCTACTGGGTAATACGGTGCGACAATTAATGTCGAAAAATTGGCTAAAATGTAAGGAAATTTAAGGTATTTTTTTACAGATTGAGACTATGATCAGACTTTGAACGTTCTTAAACGTATGACACTTTCTTAAACGGATGACAGCAGGTCAAGCTACCCGAAACTATCAAATATTCCCAATCAACCTTGAGCCTTAATGTTTTTGAGATAAAGTTGAACATCGAATGAAGAAATCTGACAGATTGTATTAGCTTCAAGTGCTGTCGTCTGTACGACAATTGACCGTCATGTTCTCCTACTGTTCTCTTAAGAAAGAGACTTACTTTTTAATATACGGCGTCCTTGGGTATGTGTTGACTGGCACAGGAAACGTCTGAAAAATAACATCACTTCAGAAGATGCTTATGATATTTTGATCTTTTTCTACGAATGATTCTTCTTCTTCTTCTGCCTATAGAGGTCTACTGCTGGTCTGTTGGATAAAGGCCTCCACCAAGGCTTTCCACAATGACCGGTCTTGTGCTGCCCGCATCCAGCGGCTTTCCGCGACCTTCACCAAGTCATCGATCCACCTTGTTGGCGGCTTCCCTACGAACGATTGTGTGCAGCTAAATCTTTTAATAATATATATTGACATCTATGCCATGCCTGATTTGACTATAATTGCATTACATTTGTGATTATGGCTGTGTCTTTACTATAAGCGTAAAATGAATATTGTTTACTTGAACATGTCCACTGCGGTCGACATTTACCCTGTCAAATAGCTACAGGTGTACGGAACCGAGCATTATTCTATCTATTACACACCATACACTGCATAGTCTGCACATATAACAATTGCAATCACATAACATCACACATGTAATCCCAGAAGAGTTCTGCTGAGAGGTGTATAGTACACCCACGTCTCCTAGACTCATTTAAAATAGGACGGAACTATTACCATCGAAATGATAACTAGTACTCGCGTGAGTTAACTGTGCACCTCCCTCTATGATGTCATTCGGACGGTACCGTTTGTAAAAATGTAAAAAACAAAAACTTAATAAAAAAAAACTTTAAAGCAAAAACTGCACCGAAACAGTAATAATAACACAAGATTTAAACAATTGTAACAAAGATGCCATCGCTACTCAGCGCTTACGGCGAATGCGGGTCGTCGCGCGGGGAAGCGGGAGGAGGAGTCGCACTTCAGCGAGGTGCACAGTTAACTCGTGCGAGCATGTACCACCGAAATTCTTAAAATTTCGAGAAAATAATATATGTCTTCATTCCAATAGAAAAGTCTTGTTATACTTTACAAGAAAGTGATATTTTAAAAATAAGTAAAATGTGAGTTTTTACTTGGAATGTGTCGTTGATGGCTCTCGCGAGTGACCGCGGCAGCGCTGGCTTGGACGCCGGCGGTAGCGCAGTCACGGCCGCGGGAGGAGCTGCGTGCTGAAGAAACCAATTTATAACTATAGCGCTAAGTGCAATGCAACGTAAAGGCTGATTTACACGGTGCAATTTATTTGCCTATGGCAACAACAGACAATGAAACTTTTATTGTTGCTTTAACTTAATTGAATTAAGTTAACAATTAAGTTGAAGCAACAATAAAAGTTGTGTAGTCAATAAAATTTGTTGCATCAATTTTATTGTATCTCATAGGCAATTAAACTGCACCGTGTAAGTCTTAGCCATTAAGTAGTGTCTCAGCCTAAAGTCTTGTCTCATTGTAATAAAATATAAATTGAAATAATTGCCGCAAGTTTGGCAAAACTTTCGCCTTTCATAACTTATCCCTTCTTCTTCTTCTTCAGCCTATAGATGTCCACTGCTAGACAAAGGCCTCCCCCAAGGCTTTCCACGCCGATAGGTCTTGTGCTGCCCGCATTCATCGGCTTCCCGACCTTCACCAGGTCATCGGTCCACCTTGTTGGGGGCCTCCCTACGCTGCATCTTCCAGTACATGGCCGCCACTCCAGAACCTTACCTATATCTTCTCGTCGTCCAAGATACCACAGTGTCTCAAGACTAAAGTCCTTGACCAGTGTGTGTTGCCAGAGATGACTTACGGAACTTGAATGTCTTGAATGTTCAATTTGAGTGTCTTCAAGGCTAGAGTGAGTGGGCTCTTGGTAAACTAGCGCGCTTTACCATCAATGATCGCATCACTGCTTACCATCAGGCGGGATTGCGGTCAAGCGCTTGTTTATAACTTATAAAAAAAAAAAAACTGAAACGTGGTCGCTCACAATGGGCCTCATACGAAGGCTCAGAGTCACACAAAGGGCAATGGAAAGAGCTATGCTCGGAGTTTCTCTGCGTAATCGAATCAGAAATGAGGAGATCCCCAGAAGAACCAAAGTCACCGACATAGCTCTGCGAGTCGCTAAGCTTAAGTGGCAGTGGGCAGGGCACATTGCTCGTAGAACTTATCCCTTACCTCACCGAAATAAGGGTTACATTGCAAAGACTTGCTAATGGTGTTACGTTTAAAGAGAAAGTCATTCTATAGTATATTTGTTAAGGCTTAACATAGTTACCCACCTCCGTGGTTTCGTGTGTGGGTTCACAGACAGTACGCTGGATGCACTGCGGCTTCTTTTCTATTGGAGGAGTCGTCTCCATTTGAGCTTCAGAATCTGAAAAATACACATGTGAAGAGTTTAAGTATTCAATGCTTCGTTTGATAAGTTTCAAGGATTTAATGTTAATTTCCCAAAGCTAAAAATGAATATAATATTTCTCCAGGGCAGCTGGCGCCAATTCTCTTGTTTGCAAACTAAATTTGAGTTCAGTACATCACTTTCTTTATATTTCCTTAAGAGAGAATAATAGGTCCTTAGTCCTAATAAGTCTTGTTGTGGAGGCAAAATCACTTATCCTCTATAGAAATCAAAAAACAATATCAAAATGAAATCAAAATCAAAATTGTTTATTTCAAATTAACCATTACTTGGTACTTTTGAATAGTCAATGTCGGTCAGTCCAAGTGAAGCTAAATTGCACGTTCCAAAGCGTAGATCTCTATGGAAAAGAACGTGCAAGAAACTCCATGGACACTCTTTTAAAATCATAATATATGGGTTACATTTCTTCGTTACACATTTATGTTGCTTCTATCATGTGAGCACAATGTAAAATTAATTAAAATATAAAAATGAATTAAGCCCACAGGCAGCTAAGAGATGACCAGTCTCCACTGACGGCCCCCGTTCACGAGCATGACGCGCGCATCAGCCCCACTTAGCTCAACCATATTGAAGGGAACCAAATGACCCAACCCCAACAACACGCGCCACCATCAGCAAGACATTTGAGTGAGCATGACAAACCCTCAACTGCCAATCTCGCAATGTCAAACAAGTTATATATATATAAAAAAAAAATAAACCATAGTCCATGGTGCCTCACTTTCACAAACTTAAAAAGTGCTTTTACATTATACAATACTATATTACTTGCAAAATCATGGTAGCAAAATATTGTGCACAACGTTGAAATAAACAAATAAAATAAAAAATGAATATTTGGAAAACAACAAAAAGGAGGAATGGTATCTCTCCCAAACCTACAAAATTGTCTGTGGCTGTGGAGCAGGACTGGCATTTATCCAAACATTTTTATCAAGGATATAACCTTCCAGTTTATAATATGCTTGCTTACACAGCGTGCGTTTAATGCATGTTTTAAATTTGGACTCATTGACTATTGAGTTGTTGAATCTCTAGCGGTACTTTATTATAAAATTTTACACAAGAACTATTTACTTTAGCCAGTCTGAACCGAGGTTGATCTAAATTGTTTCTATTTCTAGTATTAAAATTGTGCCTATAGAAAAGGAAAGATCTTCCCACCAGACGGGTGTTATGTCTGGTGGGCAATTCCCCAAACGGTTGATGTTGGGAAGTTGTATGTTAGCTAGTTGCACGCTCCAATCCCACTGGAAATCTCGTGGAACATGTATGAAGTCGCCTAATTACTAAACAAAGTATAAACGAGGACTTGTCTCTAACTTTTAAACAAATCACGAAGTAGACACTGACAATGTAATAGGGATGTTTCCTCGATAAAAAAAATGATTCTATTTAGTCCGTCATTCAGATTATAGAAAAATATTAGATACGTATATTTTGTTTTATCGAAACAACAAAAATAGACAAATATAAAAGGCATCAAAGATGAGTGCTGGTGACGTCACTGGCCGCTAAAAAGTGTAGCGTGCAGTGACGTCACATGAGTTTTCAACGCACTGTGTCGTCTTAATTTTTTGTTTATATGAAAAAAGAAAAAATACGTGTCTGGTATTTTTTGGAAATCTGACTGACGGACTATTTAGTTATTTTTAGTCAAATACCCTATTGCAAAAAACCGCGCGAGCTCACTCAAAAAATTTACTTACCCAATAGGCCTGACTACTGATATTTCTTCCTCAATTGTAGTAAATTTCGACTAAAATAGTGTGACTTTAGGTGGATACAGACGAAAATAAATAGTACTTACTGGGTGTTGTATAATTGTAGTCAATAAGGGACTCGCCCGCGGTACTGTCCGTCCGCGACCTCGCGGTGTCCTATACCAGTAAAGATCAAAATTAACGTGTTTAATTTATGTAACAATGTCAAAGAATTTATTAATGTTATTATTAAAGAAACAAAATAAATGATAATGACATGACGCATCATGCGACTTCATCGACTATTATCTCTGCTAAATAAAATCTAGTATTCTGTGCTGTCGCACAGAAGTTTTGAATCTATTTCGCTGTACCTAGACAATTTAGTCAAACGTTTCTGAAAAAAAAAGAAATTGGTTGGCAGCATCGGAACAAAACAAAATAAATAGATAGAAATTTATCTATCTTTAGCGATCCGAAACCTAAAACATAATTATTATACCACGTGTAACGGAAAGGGTATATACACATCAAGGGAACGGCTTCTTTGGATAATATCAAAAGATATTGAAAGGGTTTTTAATCCTATCTCTACTTGTTCAGAAGTTGTGAGAAAGAACACCACCTGCTACTACGACGGTACCAGACGCGTAGAATTACGGAATTAATTTGTCAAGTAACTTGACCCGTAACGAGTAGCTGAATTTCAGAAACATAGGAAACTGCAAATTACTTATCAACTCTATTTTATTTTAAGTGAAAATCCATCCAATATCATTTGATATCATCCAAAGATGCCGTGCCCTTGATATGCATATACCCATTTCGTTACACGTTGTATACATACCGATATAATGTTGAGTGTCCATTGTTGCCGTGGCTTGCCTGCCACGCGCGCTGTGCTGCCTTGCTGCGGCTGCGCAGACTGAACATTTAGATGATCACATACTGAGCTTCAACATTGCAATATAACACAAATGGGGATATAGAACGGGGTTACCTCAATCTCTTTGCCCAATTTCTTTCTCAGTTCAGCGTTGAAATTCTCCACAAAGTTTTCTGTGGTAAAGTATCTGAAAATGTGCAAAAGAAACGTTAAAACCAGTTCAATGAAGAGATCTCAACGAATATAACATATATGTACATATTGTACATACATAACATAATCAGCCAATATTGTTCCCACTGTTGGGACACAGGCCTCCTCTCGCCGAGAGGGAGTAAGTAGGCCGTAATCTACCATGCTGGTCCAGTGCGGGTTAGTAGATGTCACATATCGTCACATACCAATGACTATTTAGAAGACAATTCTTTAAATTCTGGCATGAGTAAATAATTGACCTGACTGATTGTGAATCTCCATGTTACGGTAGGATATAAAGAAACAAATTTACTGTAACATTATTAAGAAAATAAAGAAAATTTCCTAACTTGTTATGTAGCGAATGTTTAGTACATTCAAAAACATGTGTTTTTCCCGAATACATACTGGGCGAACTATTTACGGCATACTCTCTTGTTGATATCATCCAAAGATGCCTTGCCCTTGTATATACGCGTTTCGTTACACGTTGTATACATACCGTTGAGGAGATCGTGGGCAGTGGGTATTATGATGCAAGCATACTTGTGTCTGAGTAGCGCCTGCGCAGCGGGTCTCGCGCGTGGCTCGGTGCGAAGACACGCGGCCAGAAGGTCACGCGCAGCGCCCGCGCCGGGCAACGACGCCCGCCCGCCCGCACCGCCCGCGCTGCACAGTGCCGCGCCCCCCGCCAGCCGGGACACCACCTGCTGGTGACGAGGTGCCAGCTTGCCTGCGGATGAACACATTGATAAACTAAAGTAGCAAATAGTCCGGTAGTCCTCGTTTCGTTTCGTTCTAGTTTCCTCGGTTGTAGGCCACAACATCGGCCGCCAGCATAAGTTACCACCCACCAGACAAAGTCATGCTGCCAAGCGATTCTTCGTGTTCCGGCATGATGTCTGGTGAAGCCGTACGGAGGATGGGTCTGAGCAGTTGTGTTGCGATGTGTGCCGGGTACGATGCGCGAAATGTTGTTGTGTCGAGAGTTTGGTTGTGGACGGCCTCCAGATCAATCTCCGTCTGGCGCAGCATCGTTGGTCGTTTTGTTGGGTTTAAAATTGCATAACCGCGCTCAACTGCCGTCTTCCTTCCTATTTACTCAGTTCCTTTCAGTGAGTAGGTTTAATAAACTAGCGCGCCTTACCATCAACGATTGCATCACTGCTTACTATGCAAGATTGCAGTCAAGCGCTAGTTTATAATGTATAAAAAAGCCCACAATGCAGAGTTGTAATTTGCTAAAAAAAACTAAAATGTTAATAACGCGTCCGTCGACTGATAGTCGAAGACATTCCTCTTTATTCATAACCGTTGCGTAAAGTTAACTACTGATTAGCGAATGTTTAACCATACCTACATTTTAGACGTTTGCACATCACTTAACTTGTAATCATCATTTATGAATAAACCCCTTAAACACTGTGGTGTTTATTCATAAACGATGATTAAAGTTTAAAGGGTCAAAACTGTATGGTTAAAGAATCGCTAATCACTACTTAACTATAAGCAGCATTTATGAATAAGGGGGGTTTATTCATAAACGTATTTATTCATAAACGATGATTAAAAGTGACATGCAAAGGTCAAAAATGTATCGTTAAACATTCGCTAATCAATACTTACTTTAAGCAACGTTTATGAATAGAGGGGGTTATACTCAACATGGTCACTGAGTTAACAGATTCTAGGGTATTCAATGTTGTTTTCGTAAATGTAAAACGTATAATATCCCATCTAAAACTGAAAACTAATAAAACTACAAACTGACCGACAATCTTAATGATGAGTGCCAGCTGGTCGATGTCAGAGTCTCCGGGGAACAACGGGTCACCTGTCAGCATCTCCGCGAACAGGCACCCGATCGCCCAAATGTCCACCTCGGGACCGTACCTAAAAGAGTGTTATCTCTTTAATCTTCAAGAAGTTCATAACACAAACGTTAGGTTCAAACAATCTGCGTAGGTCTAAGTATCCTCAGCCTGCGTCGGATAGCATGAAAACTGAATATACTAAGCTACTGTTTTACTTGTGTTAGAACGAACTAAACGGGAATGTCAGAAGTTTATCATAAACTTCGAAATTATTTAGTTGAAAGACGTCCACAGCTAGACAAGTTTCGTCCCCCAAACGTTACCACGACAACCATCGGTACTGTGCTTATCATATCAAACGTATTCTTAGGCCTATCCTTAAATATCAACAGTAACGTATACCAACGCCAAGCTCGATAAAGAATAGAGGTAAACAAACCAATTTAGGGTTATCACGACTCCCGTTTTATAAATCTCCTATTATTAAGATGATTATTGCTTTTTACATGCTAACTATTTATTAACAATTCCTATTGCAGCATATTTCAATAGAATCATTAAAATAACATATAAAATAACTTGGTGTTTCGAAAAACTATTAAAAAGTCGGCATTTATTTTACGTGATAGCCCTACAAAAAAAGAAACATAGATGAAATCCAGGTATTAAACACATTTTGCGGAATTCAACCAATGAATAAAGTTGAGGCATTTGTCAATACAACTTTGCGTATTTGAATTACTTTCAAATCAACTGCATAACACATTCATTGTAATACTTTCAATTATGGACTAAGTATAATATATAATGTATCAAAAATTTAACCTATTAGGAAATTAGTTTACATGTGCGTCATATTTTATTCAAAACGGTTAAGCATTCTATGCAAATCATAAATATCTAAACATAAATAAACTGTTAACATTAATAGGAAGTGGGATTATTACTTTTGTGAAAATCATTTGTCTAGAAAAGGCTGTTAACATCTGTCTTTTAGGCGTAAACAAATCATTGCCTAGCAACGGTTTGTTTACATCTATTCTTTATTCAATTTGGCTTTTATATAGATAGATTTGAACGTGTTAGTTAACCAGATAAGTCAGCATCAGAGCTGTCTGTTCAAGGTGGATTACGGTACTGACCTATGCTCAGCTACGAGGAGTTCAGGGGCGCGATACCACCGCGTGGCGACATACTCGGTGTAGGGCTCACCCGGCGCAGCCAGCGCCCGCGCGAACCCAAGGTCGCACAGCTTCACGATGCCCGCATTTGATACCAGCACATTCTCTGGTTTCACGTCACGATGAATTATCTAGCAAGGAATTTATACTTTTACATTTGTTACGTATCGGTACCAACACATGTCCCCACACCGTGACCAGCAACGTGTCACGAGGCCCAAATCAGCTGAATCAGGATATTATACCTATTTTCATGCAACGGAAGTTGTACGGAGTATTACAACATCCCAACGGCTGAGTGGTTTACTCGTGTCGCCGCCTTGTGGCCAGCTGCGAATCGCTAAATCATCAATCACCTCATTAGATGTGACCTCGATGAAACCTATAGGTACATGGAGGAATCTCGAGAGATGCAGAGAACATAATATACGATAGTAGAGAGTAGCAGTGTCGTCGTAACCTCGGAGGCATTCGCACTTAGGATAAGTAGGTTTAGGAGTTACCATGTAATATTAACTATAATAAATGTAGTTTAAGTGATTATAGTTTCCATTTCCAACCTCCGTCGTGGCAGAAAATGTAATTCACTAAAGGGCTTTGGTTGTTGTAGGTGAATGTTGACTGGTTGAAAATGCCTAAAACGCAATTTCACGAGCGTAAGAATCGCCATCTTTCGCAGTGTCATCAGAGAAAGTCTTCAATTGGCGATATTATCGTAACGACGGAGGACACCGCATGTCCATCGTGCCAATTTTTCGCCCATAAATATAGCGCAACTTTGTACGTTATTTTGAACTCGTGCGTAACTTATAAATAAATAATTTTCAAATAAAAAAAGGAAAATAATGTATTCAGGACCTGCTAGAGGTATAAAGGTGGATGGACCTGGCCACCAAAAGCAAACCATTAATCAATCTCGTGCAATTAATCTAAGGAACAGCTGTGGACAATTTTGGAGTTTTGCAATAGTTAGACTTACAGAATTCTGATGACAATAGTCAATGCCTTTGAGAAGCTGGTATAGATGTTTTTTTGCAGTGTCCTCGCCCAGACCACCGGGGCCAGCCTCCAACTCGTCCAGCAGGGTATGGTCCAGGTATTCGAAAACTAGGTAGAATCGCCGCTTACGGCGAAACACTTCGATCATGTTCACTAAGTGGTCGTGGCGGAGTTTCTGGAAATGATTTTATAGTCTTTAATTATAGGTGGTTAAGGTCATGCCAAGTTCTAACCAAAAAAAAAAAAAAAAAAAAAAAAAACATTATGTTCCAGTGCTTATCCCGGCTGATGGTAAGTAGTGATACAATCGTCGCTGGCAAAGCGCGCTAATTTATTAAGAGCCTATTCACTCTGACCTCGAAAACACCTAAGTTGAAGTAGTCAGACGGAAAAACCGTCGCAGGTAAATTGTTCCAGTCCTTCGAAAATCAAAAAAATCAAAATCAAAATTGTTTATTTCAAATTAAGCATTCGTTGGTGCTTTTGAATAGCCTATGTCTGTCAGTCCAAAAAAAGTGACGCTAAGTAGCACGTTCCAAAGCGTAGATCTCTATGGAGAAGAACGTGCAAGAAACTCCATGGACACTCTTTTAAAATCATAATATGGGTTACATTTCTTTGTTACATATTTCTGTTGCTTCTATCATGTGCGCACAATGTATAAATATAAAAAATAATTCGATGTACGCGATCTAACAGGATACGTCTGAGTTTCATGTATCTGGCCGGCTGGCTGAACCTAGTTGTACCCGGCTAATACTAGGTGTAGCCACACTTCGTTTATAGCTAGTCGTAACATATAGATAAATTAACAAAATTTTACAACAATAACTGAATCCCGCTGAGGTCTTGTACCTTGAGCATGCGTATCTCCCGAAGAGCCATCTTCCTGACGGCGGCATCCTCTTCTGTCTCCAGGAACTTCTTGATGGCGACCAGTTGGCCTGTGTCGCGTCGCCGACACTTCAGGACCACACCATACGAGCCCTCGCCCACCTGAACGAAGTACAATATAAGAATAAGATAATAGTTATAACGGACAATCCATACTAATATTATAAATCCGAAAGTATGTCTGTCTGTCCGGCTTTCACGTCAAAACTACTGAACCGATTGTAATTAAATTTGGTACACATATAGTCTAGAGCGTGAGAAAGGACATAGGTTATAAAACATCCCGCTATGACCAATAGGAGGAGAGCAGGAACAAAAAATGTTGCGATAACGAGAGCAAACGCGGACGTACATATTGCTCCCATTATTTTAACAGGCGCTTATTTTATATCAACTGAGCTCTTTCGGTTCGAAGCTTACGCGGGTGAAACCGCGGGGCACAGCTAGTCCTCTATACACGATTTGCATTGGTGCTATTGCGTTAGTGGCATGACGAGCGGCAGCTGCAGTACAACCGAAATTAAAGTCAAAATTGGACGAACAGACAGAAAAACGGTTTGCTTAAGAATCTAATCTTACTTGAAGTGTAGATTCGCGGTGAACTCTGCTTGCGCGATGCAGTCTTTTGCATGACGTCAATGTTACACGTAGTTCACATGTGACGATTTATATCCGCCACACTATCATTCAACGTAAATTTCCCGAGGATTTTCTTTTTAATAATTATAAACTAGTGCTTCACTGCAATCCCGCCTGATGGTGATGGTGGCGCGCTAGTTTATTAAGAGCCTATTCACTCAAAAAAACTTATTGAATAGGAAGGAAGACGGCCGTTGAGCGAGGTGATGCAATGATAAACCCAACTACACGACCAACGATTCTGCGCCAGAGGAAGATTGATCTGGAGACCCTCCACGATCAAACTTCCGACACAACAACATTTGGCACATCGTACCCGACAACATCGCAACACAACTACTCAGACCCGTCCTCCGTACGGCTTCACCAGACATTATACTGGAACACTCATCTGGTGAGAGGTAACTTCTGCCGGCAGCCGACATTATGGCCTAGCACCGAGTAATTTACATCTGTATAGAAGAGATCGTGGTGCGAATACGTTCCTATTGGGGCAGTTTCATTATTTTACTAAATATACAATATGTTGGTATGGTTTTGTTTTGGGGCTGAATTCTGGCTCTTGTTATTTTATCAACCATTCTCAACATTCGATATTCTATAGCAGATTTACTGTTACAAGAAGACTTGATGAAAACCAGTTGTACCTATGTATTAGCATTGTCATCACTTAGACCCCGTCCGACCCATAAGGATAATAAAGGTTAGGTAAACACATGACCAAATAAAATATGAAATTTTACATAATCATCATAGTAACAATACTAATGAATTTTGAAATAATCCTTTTTTCCCGGGAATTAATTCCAATTTCCCCGAAATTTGGTAATTTTTAAAAAAGTGACAACACCGGTATTATTTTATGCGAATAGCGACGCGACCACGTCACAGCTGCCGCGTGCCCTGCCCCCCGCCGGCCGCGGAATGGGTTGCTTACCGCACATGTATTAAGTTCCCTCTTTTTGCGAAATAATATTTATTTTTTTAAGGGGATTTTTTTTAAGTTTAGCCTGGCTTTGTGGGCATTAGTAGAATCAGTTATCGATACCTAACAATACCTTCACGGATCGGACAGGGTTTTCTTTACATATTGTATAGTACATAATACAGAAAACAAGTATCTAATGACAAATGCCCTATAATACAGAAAACAAGTACCTAATGACAAATGCCCTGAGTATTTGAGTCTTATATTTTAACCGATTTTTTTTTCCCGAAATAGAAATGCCACTGTTGCTAATATCCAAATTAATATTGTTGCAAGTATTTTGGGCGATTACAAAATAGCGAGGCAGCCTCTAAGTTGGGTCTGACACCGGCCGACACTGACGACGGCTTTGAATCACTTCATTACCCAGAAATATTTATGGCTGAATTAAGTTTCAAATTGAAGAAGCAAACAAATTATTGAAGCAACTAAAATAGTTATGTCCCAAACAATTTTTTGTTAATTACGTATAAGTATAATAAACTCATTTGCAAATGTTAAAATTGCTTTGTTTGATAATTATAGGTAGTGTTATCCTCACAATTTGGTAAATTATTAAGAAAGTAATCGTTATCATCAGTATTTCATAAAATTTTGATACACTTTATGGGAAATAATGCTAAAGCTCGCTAGTAGTTCGCTGCCTAACGGTTGAAATTGGGTAAGTGCTGGTTGCACGGTAAACTCTGATTGTGAGATGTAGAATTCGTGTCAGTCGTATGACGTCAGTATGACGCGTTGTTCCATGTGGCGTTTTGTAGGTCCCTACCGCTACAACCATATAAAAAAAAACATATCGAAACCTACGCGGGTGAAACCACGCGGCACAGCTAGTATAAAATATAGGGCGGAATGAAAGTCGAAGCGCAAACTGTAACCAGAAATTCGGTAGATATACTATATTGATTATTATATAGTATATTATATGATTATTATATATAAAGTATTGTCTCACAACGAATATGCGAGTACAACTTCACCACGATTCTCAAACCGGGCAATAGACAGCTACTCTTCTAAAATTCGGAGAAGATCTTATGCCTATTAACAGGAACGGTATGATTACACTGAGTCATGAGTTCTGTCAAATTGTGGATAACTCAGATGACCTATCAAATAATGTCTATCCGAATCTTCAAACAAACATGGCCAACCGAGAATGGCTATGCGAAAGGGCAATTTTGGCGCCGACTAATAAAATAGTTAATAAAATAAATGAATAAAATCATGTTAAGGGAAATGTTGTCGAATACCTCTCAGTGGACAATATTATGGACACTGAACAAGTTACATCATACACTATAGAATTTCAACTCTAATTATCAGTCCGTGCCATCCCATAAGTTGATACTAAAAGATGGTGTTCCTGTCCTATTAATGAGGAATCTTGACGCTCCAACTTTGTGTAATGGTACTCGGCTACAAATAACAGATTTGGGTCACAACAATTTATGGGCTACAATCATGACTATGTGGTCTCTCAATATTAAGGCGACGAAGTGACCTTATCTTGAGAGAAAATGGCTCTGATTTGGACAGAAGTATTGCCAATATTGTTCAATCCAAGATTGCACCATGACAGATCTGTAATATGCCTAAAAACAAAACTAGTAATAGTCAAGAATTATAGTGAATTCAAGTTATTATGTTGTATTTTATACCACAGTGTCTCTTTTTACCCGACTACGGCAAAGCAAAAGGAGGGTTATGATTTTGACAGGCTATGTATGTATGTATGTATGTATGTATGTATGTATGTATGTATGTATGTATGTATGTATGTATGTATGTATGTATGTTCATCTGTTCCCTCGTAACTTCTAAACTACTTATTCGAATTCGACAAATGATATATCATTAGAAGCGTCTTAACCGTCCGCTGGTTATAGGCTATATGAAGTTTCACAAAATCTAATGTGGCGCCCTCTAGCGGACAAAACATACAGAGTAAAAACATAAAGTTAAGATAAATATGCCGTGTTTGGTATCATTTGAAAGCGCTTTACTTGTACATTTTGAATATATATATATTATTAGCATTTGCTTGTGACTTTACCTGTATTCATGGGCTGATTGCATATAATTCACATCTTTTCGTTCATAGATAGCTTCTTTACTACTTATCAGAATAAGACCACTGCAGTACCATTAGAAGGGCCTTGATATTTTGTTGGTTATGAGCTATAAAACTTGTCACCATAATTAGTATTACGCCCTCTAGCGGACAAAAAGTACTATGTTAATATAAAATTAAAATAAATATACCGTATTTGGTATCATTTGAAACAGCTTCACGAGTACTTTATGTTTGTACATAATCCCGAGTATTGCTTCATAGAAATTTGAATGTAAACCGGGGTTTGGTAAACGGAGCGATGGGAGTGGTGAAGGCCTTCGAATGGCCTGCTCTTTCGGCGCGATCAGTTGGAACAGGAGAACAGCCAAGCGCTGTACTCATACAATTTGACGACGCATCCATAAAAGCAGATATTAACGGACTTATCAGAATCGAGCCTTGCCTCACTGAATTTGACGGCTTGAGGGGGTCTGGGCAAATTCAGCGTAAAATGCTCCCGCTGATTCTTTCTTGGGGTTGTACTGTACATAAATTACAAGGTTTTACTCTAGACAAACAATTTATCGATCTAGGAAAGTCACTGTTTGCTAAAGGACAGGCCTATGTCGCTCTCAGTAGAGTCAAAGCCATAAAGGGATTATTTATAAGTGCCTTGGATCATAATAAATTACTTAAAAATCCACTTGACAGTCGATCATTAGCAGAATTAGATAGATCAAGAAATCTTCCCAGGTCCTCTTAATATATGAAACATCCAATCTATTTATACTAACGACCTCATCCACTAATTCATGACCCATTCGCTGCCATCGACGCAAATGTGCGTCGCTACTACGAAAAACCGGGAGCTTCATACGAGGAAACCTTTGCTATACGTGCTACGATCCACGCGCTACGAAATAGTAAAATAGGATATCTCTACATATTACTATACGCCGATACATAAGTCAAAAGAGATGTCGTATGTTAACTACCTAGTTTTTAGATCGTCAATTTAACTTTTGTTAATATTATGCGCCACAAATACACTTTAACACCAAAATAGTACAAATAATAAAAAGTAAAAGAACTAAAACCCAACTACGACAAAAAACGACGCTGAAAAAGTATAAAACAAGATTTTCACTATGTAGAGATAAATTTTCATGTTTGGAAAGGCGTAGTCACACGTTACATATACCTACCTACCGTAGCACTTTGATAACGTGTGACTGCGGTTTTCCAAACATGAAAATTTATCTCTACATAGTGAATATTGCATACTTCAGAATAGTATTGTATGACATTAATGTCAATTTACAACGAAGGCATCTTGGTAGAGTCGACTGTGTCCATTTACTTGCAACTACATTAGCAACTTTGTTCAGTTCAGTATTCTGAAAATCTTGTTTTATACTTTTTCAGCGTCGTTTTTTGTCGTAGTTGGGTTTTAGTATTTTTACTTTTTATTATTTATAGGTAAGATCATCTGAACGTATTTGTCATCCTTGTTGGCTGAGATGCAAACAATCTGCATTTCGGGATCAAGAAATTGAAGCAGTAAGATCGGTAACTCCAGTTGAGGAATTAAGACCCGTGCCAGATGTTTCTGACCAAGTTGTAGAAGCTGAGGAAGACAGCTAAGAAGTTTCTAATGTACCTGATCAACCGGTAGCAGGAATTATTCTAAAATAATAGACGGGCTGTATTTAATACAGCTTCTCATTGTTTATTTGTTGGATGTCATAATACTCATTTACATACTATTCCTGACTCTTTTAGAGCCACTATCTTAGGTAACTATAAGTTTTATATACTTACCAGTTTTGGCCAGAGTTTGTGCAGAGCATTTATATAGCAATAACTGGGATAGTCTGTATGATTTGCCAAACAGCATTAATAAATGAAATAAAAAAATCTACTATGAATGTTTTATTTCAAAATCAACCTAATTATTTTTCTTTTGCATTTGTCATGGCATAATTATATTAATTAGAACACAACACCACGCCTGTAATCCCAAAACCTAATATAAGTATGTACTCATAGGTGGACTGCTTGGGACGGGGTAGCTCCTGCGAAGCAGTAATGCAAGCAAAGGAGTCGGCCGAGAGACCCGGTACCCCGGAAAGGCAGATCACGAGCGCACATAGGCGATTTTTTAGCCGGTAAGAGTCAGGCACACCCCTCAGCGATCCCAAGCGGAGGATAGCGCATGAGGATTTTTCCACCTTCGAAAAAAAATAAGTGCACTGCTTTCTGTGTCTGAGCATTGCTTTATGTTCAAACATTTTGACTACTAAAACAGCAGACAAATCGCTACTTAAGTAAATACTGATTACTTAAGTGAATTCTCGTAAATCCATGCAACATGATTTAGTTTGTTATAAAGGTATGCCACTACAGCATTGCATTGGCTTATATAACAATCAAATAGATAACATAGGCTACCTCGTTCACCTTTGCAGTTTAGTTATCACTGTAGGCTACAATTTGTAGCCTTGTATGTAGGTATAACTATAAACCATTGTTACGTTATAATAACCTCAAAAATTGTACGGATCTTTATCATCCCTCAACCGCTGGATGCGGGAGGTGCAGGACCGGTCGTCGGTCTGGAGAACTTTGGGGGAGGCCTATGTCCAGCGGTGGACGTCTTTCGGCTGAAATCATAATGATGATGACGAACCACAAATTTTTTTTTCCATTTCGTGGTAAAAGCAAAGGCAGAGCCATGCAGCCAATCAAACAAATTATGTAAAAATTCTAAGCTCCTCTGTTTCTTTATTATATATTTGCAATGTGGAATTGCTAACGATGATTAGGCGAACCATTTAAGTTCTTCATTAACCTTGTATATGCCATTTCATAGCCCGGTCAAAGTTCGCCATCCTCCTTTAGGGGGATGAAAAATAGATGTTGGCCGATTCTCAGACCTACTCAATACGCTCACAAAATTTCATGAGAATCGGTCAAGCCGTTTCGGAGGAGTATGGGAACGAAAACTGTGACACGAGAATTTTATATGTATATAAGACGAGAATTTAATATGTAATATAATATGTATGAATTTTGTAAAATAAGTTAATAATGAAATATCCCTAGGCATTGTTGATGTATGTAGATTTAGTGTCCTTAGACAGTGAAACCGGGTCGCGGCAGATCACGTAGCGGCCCCAGCGGGTCGAGCTGGGTAGGTTCCAAACAGCATGAAGGAGACGCGGGCTCCAGACACATAGAATACCTACGTGGCAGGGAGGCTTTTGTCCATCGGCTCCCTCAACGTAGCCTTGTAAAAAAGTTAAAAATAATTTAAAAAGCGTGAGGCGCTTTGTGCCATAATTTTTGTATATTATGCGCCTCACGCTTTTTTAAAAATTATTTTTAACTTTTTAGTTTGATATTTTTTAAAAGCATGTTTTTTTAGTCCTTTAAACTACGTTTATTTTCAACTTTTAAGTTCGATATTCATTAAAAAAAAAAAAACGAACGAACGTATTGAAAACAGTGGGACATTTTACAGTAATAAGCCGCTCACTCGTAGTCCAAAGAGTTAGAGACGGACAAACAAACAAGCAAGCAAACATACAAGTGAAGCTAATAAAAAGCATGTAAAAAAAGGGGAAAAAATCATATATACTCACCACCGCCAATTGCTCGTACTTGTCCATCCCGCGACTGTTAGGCGTTGAGGGCGACAGCGTGGAGCAGCGATCCATTCTGACCAACATCTTCGTTAAGAACAGGCATATTAACAACTATATACCAAACCCCTGGAATAAACAATACGCTAAGTTAGAGAAAAAAAAGTAGACAAACATATATGGGGGATTGAGGGAGATGAGTGTATTTATTTATACAATATGTAAAGAAAACCCTGTCCGATCCGTTAAGGTATTGTTAGGTATCGATAACTGATTCTACTATTGCCCACAAAGACAGGCCAAACTTAAAAAAAAATCCCCCTAAAAAAATAAATATTATTTCGTAAAAAGAGGTAACTTAATACATGTGCGGTAAGCAAACCGTTCCGCGGGCGGCGGGGGGCAGGGCACGCGGCACCTGTGACGTGATCGCGGCGCTATTCGCTTATAATAATACCGGTGTTGTCACTTTTTTTAAAAATTACCAAATTTCGGGGAAATTGGAATTAATTCCCGGGAATAAAGGATTATTTCAAAATTCATTAGTATTGTTACTATGATGATTATGTAAAATTTTATATTATATTTGGTCAAGTATTTACCTAACCTTTATTATCCTTACGGGTCGGACAGGGTTTTCTTTACATATTGTATAGTTATTTCAGTTGATTTAAATCCTTACTAATATTATAAATCGGAAAGTGAATATGTTTCTTTGTTTGTTCCGCTTTCACGCCGTAACTATAGAACCGATTGCTTTGAAATTTTGCAGACGTAAAGTTAGAAGTCCGGATTAAATAATAGGGTACTTTTTATCCCGTAAAAAATTGATGTTCCCGAGGGAAAACAAAAATACCGAATTCCACGGCGGCGAAGCGAATATCGCACAATATTTTTTTTTTGTCATTTACTTTTTACGACAAGTTCCGGCTAATTTTCGAATCTATTTTAAGCAATACAGCATTAATCCTTATCCAATATAATACTTACCTTAAATACATTGTTGATTTAATACAGATCTACACCGCCCTTCACAGCATATGATTTAAATGAATACTTTCGAAGATATTACCAGATTTAAAATTGCGTAGCGTCGCGTTTACGTCGGTCCGACCGGCCGGGGCGGGGTGGGAGCAGCGGGCCGCTATATTTTTTATACAATGATCACAGTTTTTCTGTAGAGTATTTAGTATCAGCATTGCACTCTTGCGATGCTGGGTAAAAGGAAGCTTTATACATATAACTAGCGACCTGCCCCAGCATAATCATCATCATCATCATCATCATGATGATCATGATCATGATGATGATGATGATTGCACTCGTGCGATGCTGGGGCAGGTCGCTAGTTATATGTATAAAGCTTCCTTTTTAATCACTCTCTATTAAAAAAACGCATCTAAATCTGTTGCGCAGTTTTAAAGGTGTAATCATACATAGGGAGGACATAGAGAAAAAGAAAGCGACTTTAGTTTTAGGTATGGTTTTTTGTAATGAAGTTCAGTTTCAAAATGTTTGCAGTTGCGGGGAGTGTGCGAGGGAATTGCATGATTTAATTCCCCCATCTCCGTTCCACCAGCGGACGACCCGTCGTACGGCTGGTTTCCATCCTTACGTTGTTAACACCACTACGATCCGGACGAAGCGTTTCGCCTCCTCCATTATACCGCGTATATCGAGGGACTGGAACAATTTGCCAGCGGCGGTGTTTCCGTCGGACTACAATTTGAGTGTCTTCAAGGCTAGAGTGAATAGGGTCTTAATAAACTAGTGCGCTTTACCATCAACGATTGCGTCACTGCTTACCATCAGACAGGATTGCGGTCAAGCGTTAGTTTATAATATGTAAAAAAAACAGCTGTAAAAATGTTTGAAGTAGTTGCGCGTCAATTAAATATTATTTGGTAGGAATTAAAGTTATTTTTCCATTAATTTATTGTACCTATTTGGCGAATATGTCTACGTGAAGCAATATCAAAAATAATCAGAGTTATCGAGCCAATTTACATAAATAAACTACAAATTGTAGAACAGGGTCGTCAATAATTCATAAAGGAAACGTCGGTCGACAAAACAGTTCCGACTAATAACTAATAATTGTGGTACAAAGAAGACAGTTCTATAAAATAACAGAGCTGTCGTCGTCTATAGAGGCCGTCATTGCTAAGAAATTAATGGACGGTTTGGTACAAGATTGAAACGGCATTGGATAGTTAAAACGCTTGTTGACGGTAATCAAAACAATTGATTTGTTAGAATATGGTACGTTATAATGGGCTGATTTTTCTAAAGCTTTCTTTTTTAAATAATTATAAACTAGTGTTTGACTGCAATCCCGCCTGATGGTAAGCAGTGTTGCAATCGTTGATGGTAAAGCGCGCAAGTTTATTAAGCCTATTCACTTAAAAATCAGAGAAGGATTGAGCGTAATCACCACGCTTGCAATGCGGGTTGGCACAGGTGGTGGTGGTGGCCTAGTGGTTTAAAACACCAGCCTCTCAAATATGAGAGCGAGGGTTCGATTCCAGGTCAGGCAAGTACCAATGTAACTTTTCTATAGTTATATGTACTTTCTAAGTATATCTTGGACACCGATGACTGAAGGTGAAGGAAAACATCTTGAGAAAACCTGGACTTTTTGTCTGAAATCGCCAACCCGCATTGAGCAAGCGTGGTGATTACGCTCAATCCTTCTCTGTATGGGAGGAGACCTGTGCCCAGCAGTGGAATGATAAAAAGGTTGATGATGATGATGACTTAAAAATCTTAGTGAGTAGGAAGGAAGACGGCAGTGGGCGAGGTGATGCAATGTTAAACCCAACAACACGACCAACGATGCTGCGCCAGAGGGAGATTGATCTGGAGACCCTCCACGATCAAACTCCCGACACAATAACATTTAGCGCATCGTACCCAGCACACATCGTAATACACCTGCTCAGACCCGTCCTCCGTACGGCTTCACCAGACATCATGCCGGAACACGACGAATCGCTTGGCGGCAAGACTTTGTCTGGTGAGTGGTTACTTCTGCCGGCAGCCGATATTATGGCCTACCACCGAGAAAAAATTAAAGCCTAGATTATTTTATAAGAGAACAAATTTTGATATTTTGAGTTCTTCCATGCACTTCCATACGCAGTTTTTTTTTTTGCTTAATATAAACCAGCGCTTGACCGCAATCCTGCCT
>JADWQK010002317.1:0-25939 GCA_017933935.1 Sesamia nonagrioides
TTTTCACTTTGTAGTGGTTTTTGGAAGTCGGTTGTTTTTTTTTTTGTAAAAAAGTTTTTATTTCTTTTAGCATCACTCAATAAGAAAATATTAAGATATTATTTATCTAATTGATTGATTTATATAAGAGGTTATCTATAAAACGTTGACATCGCGCCGTGCGTACGCGTTCGGCAACTGCGCGGGTCCCCCGCCCGCCACCGAAGTTCAATGAACACAATCATAAACAAAGTTGCAAAGGAGATGTTTCAGAAATGTATGAAGCCTGGGCCAGCACATTGTACATTTAATGCTAGGTATAGTTACGCTATAGTTAACTGTTTTTAATGTTAATTTCCTATATTTTGGCTTAGTTTTTATACAGATTCAATTTAACTCGGCAAAGGAGTGCAACACAACTAAAAAATAAATAAATAATAAAAAAATAATAAAAAATATGATAACAAATAATAATAAATATGATTTTGACAGTGACATTTGATTGACGTGTCATTAATCTAAGGCGATATCTACTTATATTATCTACCATATTACTTGCAAAAAAAACAAAACATGAATTCCGAACATATGGCCCATTAAATAAACACGATCAACTCAAATCAACACTCGACACGAACACAAAGGGAAAATAGAACTGTCAAAGTTGCCAATCAAACGTCATAAAAAGTATCATGGCTACATTAATAAAGAGTTATCTCACTAAAAAACGTTTCAAATAATTAATTATACAACGTGTAACATAAAGGGTATATACATAACAAGAGCATGGCATCTTTACACAATATCAATGGATATTGGAAGGGTTTTTTTATCCTACTTCTTTATTTTAGGAAGTTATGAGGAAAAACACTGCCTGTGATAGGCTACTACAATAATAGGCGCATAGAATTATTGAAGACATTTATCGGATTTTGCCAAGTAATGTGACGTGTAACGAGTAGTTATTAACGTATGTAGTGTAGTGCCACGTTCGTTATGATTTGATTTTAAGAAACACACGAAACCGAAAATTTGGTATCAATTTTTTGAGTATTTTATTTTGAGTTGAAACCCTTCCCATATCGTTTGATATCATCTAAAGATGTCATGCCCTTGGTATGTATATACCCTTTATGTTACACGTTGTATATACTTGAATTTTTATTCAAATAAATTTAATAGTATTTTTATGAAAATCGACTATTTTTTACTTTTTATCTATATAGCGTACATAGTGGTAGCCCAAAATGAAACATCTCCTTTCCCTTCATACTTTCACGGGGTTAGGACTACCAATTAGCAAAAGTTTAATTAATCAATTATTAATCCATACTAATATTATAAATGCGAAAGTAACTCTGTCTGTCTGTCTGTCGGTCTGTCTGTCTGTCTGTCTGTCTGTCTGTCTGTCTGTCTGCCCGTCTGTTCGTCTGTCTGTCTGTTACGCTTTCCCGCTAAACCTCTCAACCGATTTTGATGAAATTTCAGGCACAGACAATCTTTAGACCTGAGAAAGAACATAGGCTACCTTATCCTGAAAAATTTTAGATGTTCCTGAGGGAAACCAAAAGCAAGGGATATACCGAACTCCACGCGGGCGCAGTTGCGGGCGGAAAGTTAATAACTTACATAAATAAGAACCAACTCTAAACCTTACCAGAACCATGCCAGAACTTTTTACTATTAGGCGTATTTAAAAAAAAAAAAAAACTTATGTACAGACGATAACACATCAAGCTACTACAATCTATCAGATTTATTTTATTCGATTTTCAGCTTTATCTCTAAAGGATTAAGGCTCAAGGTTGATTAGGAATATATGACAGTTTTGGTAGCTTGACCTGGGCGTGGCAGTGCAGTTTTCATTGACCACGCCGAGCATTGATATAATATTAAACAGATATGATATGCTCTAACAAATTAACTAAAATAAATGTGCCGATCACACACATGCAAATTTTTTATTCTGCGTACATTTCACACGTTGGTACAGTGTGAGTGAGATGGGGCGCAATCTAAAGCATAGAGAAGAAAAAGATGGCTAGTGTTTGTCGTTTGCGCTGTTAGTGTTTATCGTTTGTTTTTACGAGTGTATCGAGAGTGACTAAAGCGAGATACTGGATTTACCTTCTTTTGTACGCTTCATTTTCAGTGCGCTAGTGACTTATCTACCTTAGTTTAATATTTTATCAATGACGCCGAGCGGATAATTCTTTCGAGAAAATGATTTATTATGAATATTTTACATATCGATTTATTTTTTAAAAATGGAATTTGTGAATGAACCCTAATGCCTTGAAAAAATTTGGACGGTGACTAAAAAATCTTACTGCATACACGACTCGCAGTATTTAAAACGTTACGAAATTGCAATTGAATTGAATTGAATTGCAATTGAATTATGTGCATCTTTTTCTTTCCATTTCGTTGAGAAAAGGACAGAAGATAAAATGTCAGTTTAGACCTGTCAAATTAGTGCGCCCCTGACGTAAACTGGCGTATTTTTAGTCGCCATGTTTATAATCGCGTCTAAACTGTCTATGGAGTATCTTAATTTGACAGGATTAAATTAAAATGTTATCTTCTATCCTTTTCTCAACGAAATGGAAAGAAAAAGATGCACATAACTTAAAATTAGTTTAGTTTGTGAACAACAGAATCGGCGCCATGTTTGACAAAATGTCAGCAGATCATTTATAAACACACAAAACAGTTTTGCAATCAAGCACATCTGTGTAGTATGTAAATAAACATTGAAAACTTGAAACAAAGTTTTACAAATATTTCCTTCCTAAATGAATGACTTCGTGGATGATTCAAAAGACTTCGATTTAAATGACTTTGCGAAGTATTCAAATACTTCCAGTTAGATTTAGGTTTAAAAGGTTAACTTTATTTACTGTATTAGACTATTCTATTAATCGCAAGCGCTACCGCTGGGCCTGAGGTCCTGGGTTCGATTCCCTGGGGTCGGTCAAAGCGTTATTGGGTTTGCCCATCAGGAATTTCTCAGTAGTTTAATGGCAATAGGCTCGTTTTCTATAATCATCATCATCATCTTCATCGTTTTAGGGTTAAACCCAGTCGCATCCGAAGCTTTTTTCAGTTTTGGAGTCTGGGGTCCGCTTTACCAGTCTAACTGATGATTTTGGCTAAACTTCGATATTTTCCGTGACGCAACTGACCAGACCTGTGCATATATTCATGCATACAAATATTTGCACTGCGCGAGGATCCAACTCGCGTCTCCTTGCGCAGCGGCCGCGTTCACTACCACTACTACAGAGGACGTCGCTCGTTCTCTATAATCATAGGACTTTAACATATCTGATGAAATGCAATGTACTAATTTTCCACATGGTGGTATGACACGATAGTCTTATTGCAAAAAAAAAAAAACAGTAATTGAAAACAGCTGTAATATTCACTTCTCTAAAGCGATGGGTAAAAACGTGTCAATTTTCATTATACAATTATTATAATTTATTGAAGAATCACTTAAGAATTTGCAAACAAAAAATAAATTTCTGGTTTGTCAATTGTCAAGCATTTTACCAATGAAATAAAACCAAGTATGTGAATGTATGAGAGCAATGACGGCACCCTGGAAACAGCCGTGCCTTACGATTTGTCGTAGGTTCGAACCATTTTTAGGGTTCCGTAGCCAAATGAAAAAAAAAAAACGGAACCCTTATAGGTTCGTCATGTTCGTCTGTCCATCCGTATGTCACAACCATTTTTTTTCCGATACTATAAGAGCTATACTGTTGAAACTTGGTAGGTATATGTAGGTATTCTGTGAACCGCATTAAGATTTTGATGCAAAAATAAAAAAAATAATAATAAATATTGCGGGCTCCCCATACTTAGAACTGAAACTCAAATTTTTTTTCATCAAGCACATACTCGTGGGGTATCTATGGATAGGTCTTCAAAAATGATATCGAGATCAAAAATGATAGAAGACAGACGCTTCCAAAGTGGAAAAAAGTCCCCCCCACCCCCCTCTAACTTCTAAAACGCTCTGCTAGAGTGACAGCAATCATAAATCGACACGACTCTCTGTTAGAGTGACAGCAATCATACACGACACGACTTCAAGGAGTGACAGCACCATACACTGACACGACCTTCGCCAGAGGACAGAAATCATTCGTACATCGTTGGGGACGCTCTGCTAGAGGACAGCCATCATATATCGATAACACTTCCTGCTAGAGTGCGAGAAAATCATTCGTACGATCGTTGTGACGCTCTGCTAGAGTGACAGCAATCATACATCGAAACGACTCTCTGCGGGAGTGACAGTAATCACTCGAGTCGTACATCGTTGTGACGCTCTGCTAGAGTAACAGCAATTATACATCGATACGACTCTCTGCTAGAGTGACAGTCATCATTCGTACATCGTTGTGACGCTCTGCTAGAGTGACAGCAATCATACATCGATACGACTTTCTGCTAGAGTGACAGTAATCATTGGTACATCATTGTGACGCTCTGCTAGAGCGACAGCAATCATACATCAATGACAGTGATATTCTCATCCGTCTCCATCACTTATCCTTATTATCTTATTAACATACCCAAATGGCGTTAATTGCTACGCCGTAAAATGTATCAGTTGAATTTCAATGTCAATGCCCCGATAGACTTACAAAATATCCTATATTAACTTTTGTTTTCTTATTAGGAGTTCATCGTCCTTAATTAGTAATTAGATTAAATCGTCAAACTGACATCTTTCTGAACATTTAAGAAGCTATGCCATCTTTAAAACAACTTATTAAGATGTTTATGCATGCTTTCTCACGAGAGTAAATCTAGGGCTCACGAGGATCATGTGAGATCACGCCTGTAATCTTCTCTGGATTATACAGACGGACAAGCATGCATAGATGCCTATAATAGTGAAAAAGTCTATTGCTACCAACAAGGCCACATTTGTTTATTTAAATAAATCACTTACATTACTTTAAAAATCGAATGCATGCATCTAAAGCGCTCTACACACCAAAGCCGGCGACATAGCCCGCCGACAAAAACCGGCGGCTTATGTTGAAAGAAGCATGTCGGCAAATTCGCCCGCGTTTGTTGCCCGCCGACACGTCGGCGGCTTGCCGGCGGCTATCGTACGCAAGCGCTCAGTTGCCCGGCGACATTTCAGCTGTAGTGATGTGCTAGTATTTTAACTACCAAATAAGTTTCTGATGTCGAGCCGCCGACATATGTGTGTGTGTATGTGAAATTTTACGACTTGCAATGACAGGCCGGTGTAGAGCACTTAATTCTAATTGAAAGCTGCGCTGCGAGTCGCGGGTTCAATTCTCACACGGAGCAAATATTTGTATGACCTACAAGTAGTTGTTCCGGGTCTGGGTGTTTGTGTATGTGAGTTTATATATTAGTAAACGCACCCACGATACAGGAGAAATTGCTAGTGCGGGACAACGTTTAAAAAAAATTGACCTCAAATAAAACGTCGATAAAAATATATCTTGGTTGAAACACATCATGCAAAAACGGAGTTTATTTAATCAAACCATGTTAAAATATTACTCAACCATTTGAAAATAAAAGCGCGAGAAAACCAGCCCCACACATCACACGAGCCGCACCTACGTCAGCCCAAAATTAACCCCGAAGCATATTTCTAACTTAATTTGGCGTCTGAAATAAAGTGTACATTAAAATGTGGAGTTACGTGTGAACCCAAGTCTCGTTTTTTTTGTGTGGAGCTACACGGAGTAAGGAAAACATGGAGTTCGTTTACGTTTATCCTATTAAGAGGGGCCTCTAGTTGTGCTTTTTCTATACATTTCTTTTTAGATAATTATAAACTAGTGCTTGACTGGAATCCCTCCTGATGGTAAGCAGTGATGCAATCGTTGATAGTAAAGCGCGCAAGTTTATTAAGCCTATTCACTTAAAAATCTTAGTAAGTAGGAACGAAGACGTCAGTTGAGCGAGGTGAAGCAATGTTAACACGACCAACGATGCTGCGCTAGAGGGAGATTAATCTGGAGAACCTCCACGATCAAACTCGCGACACTAACCGACACTGCCGGGTACGATGCGCCAAATAACATTTGGCGCATCGTACCCGGCATACATCGCAATACAACTGCTCAGACCCGTCCTTCGTACGGCTTCACCAGACATCATGCCGGAACACGACGAATCGCTTGGCGGCAATACTTTGTCTGATGGGTGGTAACTTCTGCCGCAGCCGATATTATACCTACCAACTACTTACAGACGTATTCCGCTGTTTTCTTCGTGGATAATGCTTTTAGTGCGAATATTTTTTTTTACAATATTACACCATTATTATACGTGCCCCTATCATTACATTTTTTCCAAAACTTAACTAATAACAGAAATATGATACTTCAAAGTCCCGAAAAATAACCCATTTTTACCGTGATGTTCAGACGACTATTAGACAAACGTGATAAGTTTCTGACAAAAAATAAAATTATAGAAGCATAGGTATACTTTTCCTCTAAATTTTGATATAAAAATAATTGAGATCTGTCGTGTTTTGAAAAAGAAAACAGCAGAATACGAAACTTCTTTTGGTCAACGTTTTTGTAGGTAAAATCAGCCTGAGCTGCAACTGTCCTTTTCGCACTTCGCACTTTCGCACAGGGAGAGATTGAAAGCAGCGCGACGACAATAGTTTCTTTATAATATCTATTTTCCAAATTCTTCGGTACTAGAGTCCCCTCTTAATATTGTAGACGTTAAACTGTGTATACAAAGTTATTTTTTCATTGTACGTAACCTGAATAGACATAGTTTGTTCAGAATAAGCAACTGAATCGATTCCAATCATTTATACACCATGTTATATTTTTTCCCAAATATATTTAAAAAATGTTGCAGTGTGGTTACCGAGCGCACAACACAGTTCACGCAAGTATATGGTGGTCACTAGAACTGTGCGTACAATGGGACGGGTTCCCGCCCCATTGTATAGGGATGCAATACGTTCTAAGTAAAATTAACATGTGTTAAGTAAATTATACTACGCTTCTTTTATCACTTACGACTGATTTTTTTGACTGAAACAGCAACAGTCTAAAGCCAGCAAGTGTGATGGAAAATTTTATCACTAGTTAATTTAAGTGTCTTCAAGGCTAGAGTGAATAGGCTCTAATAAAATAGCGCGCTTTACCATCAACGATTGCATCACTGGTTACCATCAGGCGGAATTGCGGTCAAGCACGGGCAGAAAACCTAGTTTATTATAATAGAAAAGGAAATATAAATAATGTTTAGTGTTTCATCATTGGTTGGCAAGTATGTATGGATAAAATTCTTTTTTTCTAGAAGTGCTTGCAAATAATACGCCGACTTTCTCTGTCTTTACATTAATAATTAATCGGGATATATGCTAATATCGAAGTGAAAAGTAGGATTATCCTCCTGTCTGTATCTTAGTAAATTTGTTGGTTTGAAGCATTCATGCCAACTACAGTGTCAATCAATAATAGATACATACACAAAAATAAAAACTTTTTTACAAAAAAACAACCGACTTCTAAAAACCACTACAAAGTGAAAAATAACTAAATTTCGGAAGTCGGTGTCTTTGGTTTTGTATATTCGTTTTTTGACACCGACTTCTGAAATTTAGTTATTTTTCACTTTGTAGTGGTTTTTGGAAGTCGGTTGTTTTTTTGTAAAAAAGTTTTTATTTTACACTTTTTAGTTGTTAAAAGTATTCAGTTGCATCCGGTCAGACTGGAAGCTGACGCAAATATAGTTAGGAAACGACGTAATTTTGTTTACTTTAATGTTTACCCGTAAAAATTCCCTCAACTGCCATCATCTTCATCATCAAATTTACTGCAGACTATTATTTTAACCCAATGGGTGCAAAGGTCTCATCATTATAAATGAATGAAGTCCAACCACAAAGTAGCTACTGTAAACCATTGAGGAATTCCCGGAACTGGCCTTTGTTTTCAACATCAGCGCTCTTATGACAGTCACAACCCATCTAGGTGTAAAGTTCTTATCAATACAAATTAATCAAGCCCAAACACAAGATAGCTGCTGTGAATTGTTGAGGAGTTCCTTCGACTGTCTCTCGGCTCCATCATCAGCTCTACTTCAGACCTTTATTAAATTGTAGTGCTTTAAAATACTTAATGAAAATGCTAAGAAGTGCACTAGTCGCCCCTGCAATTTTTGAAAGTTCCCCTTGTTTTCTCTGGTCTTCCACCATCAAACCCTGATATCCTTATCATGGGACCACCTTGGGAACATCTTCTTTCCAACAGAAAAAGAATTATCAAAATCGATTCATAAACGACGAAGTTATGCGCGAACAAACATAAAAAAAAGCATATATACGGTCGAATTGAGTAACCTCCTTCTTTTTGAAGTCGGTTAAAAAACACATAATCACATCATTAATCTTTTTATCGTCCCACTGCTGGGCACAGGTCTCCTCTCATACAGAGAAGGATTGAGCGTAATCACCATGCTTGCTCAATGCGGATTGGCGATTTCAGACTTAAAGTCCAGGTTTCCTCAAAATGTTTTCCTTCACCTTTTAATCCGTCATTTTCGTCCAAGATATGCCTACTTAGAAAGTACACATAATCACATACAATTCAAATTACAAAAAATCGGTAATGTTTTGATTATTATAATAGTACTATATTTCAGATAAAAGCAGGACCATCATCCTGTCTGCTTAATCAAGATACTCTTTAAAAACACTTAAAGGTCCAAATTCCTAATGCCACCATCTCCCGACTTCGCCGCCTTCGGCATGCTCTCTCAGACCCCGATAACCCCATTACCCTCCTCCAAGAGGCCAATAGGGCCACCAGCACATTATACAAACACAGACCGACCTACCGACCTCGCTTTCTTCGAGGTCCACCGCGAATGCGCTCCACGTAGTGTAATCCCTCTCCCCGTCCCTTGTCCGATGAAGGCCAGCCCGCGCCGCAGCTGAGCCAGTAATACTCTATCATAATGTTCCAACAATAATCCCTGAGTTTGTTTCTGCGTTTCTTCCTCAGAGCTAATAATACTAGGAAACGCCAAGGTCATCAAACCACATATAACTTTCGATCCAGCCCTCCCCTGCTGTCCTCTCTAGCGACGCCCTAAGCCGAGGTTCGTACCCCATAGGGGGTGCCCTTAGTGCGTAGTCGCCTAATTTTAAGTTAGTTTTAAGTGCCCCTGGCTGGAGGCTTTGATTTTTAATTAAGGCATCCACAGGAAAGTCCGGTTAAGTAGTTACGGCCTCTAATGGCCACCTTCTTCTTCTTCTTCTTCCTCAGCCTATAGATGTCCACTGCTGGACAAAGGCCTCCCCCAAGGCTTTCCACGATGACCGGTCTTGTGCTGCCTGCATCCATCGGCTTCCCGCGACCTTCACCAGGTCATCGGTCCACCTTGTTGGGGGTCTCCCTACGCTGCGTCTTCCAGTACGTGGCCGCCACTCCAGAACCTTGCTGCCCCATCGGCCATCGGTTCTACGAGCAATGGCCACCTACGAGATGCTAAATTAAAAAAAGAAAAAAAAACCTAATCCGTAAAACTCTGTTTGGGCACAAACACTCCAGTCCTTCTTTCTCCGTGGTATAATAAAACAAAACATGTTATCTTCAGCTCTGTCAGCGAGGCACGAACTCCAACGAACTCATCCGAAATAAAAAATTAATCCTTCGGGAGCCCATCTCCCTGAGGATTACGAAGAGCTACTAAGGGTTCTCACACTCTTGTGCTTCTGTAGGTTTATTCGATAAATTGGAAAGGGTTACGTCGGATTCTGAGAATAGGGGTCATTGTAGTCAAGGAAATAATCTTGTTAAATTTACTTACATTTCCGGAAGCTCAGTAAAATTCCGTCTCGAGGATGGATTTCTGCAAATACAAACAAAGACATTGACTTATAAACCGTACTCAATCAAAATTTTCTATTCGATTATTGTAACGATTTGATTTTTTTTAATATTTAGATTATTTAGTGCTTTTTTATAATTATAAACTAGTGCTTGACTGCAATCCCGCCTGATGGTAAGCAGTCATGCAGTCGCTGATGGTAAAGCGCGTTAGTCTCATCATCATCAACCTTTTTTTATCGTCCCAGGCCACTGTTGGGCACAGGTCTCCTCTCATACAGAGAAGGATTGAGCGTCATCACCACGCTCAATGCGGATTGGCGATTTCAGACTTAAAAGTCCAGGTTTCTTCAAGATGTTTTCCTTCACCTTCAAGAGCGCTAGTTTATTGAGTGCCTAGTGCCTATTCACTCTAGCCTTGAAGACACTTACTTAAATTGTAGTCAGACTGAAACATCGCCGCTGGCAAATTGTTCCAGTCCCTCGATGTACACGGTATAAAAGACGAGGCGAAACTCTTGGTCCGGATCGTAGTGGTGTCAACAACGTAAGAGTGGTACTCGTCGTACGACGTGTATTTTTAGTTTGAAATATGAATCTGCTCTTGATGTTATTCTGTAATTATATCCAAAGTATTATTTTAAATTTTTTTAATATTTTGCGTAATAATTTTTGCGATGCGTTAATTACAGTATATACAGTAAGATTTTTTCCGTCCAAATTTTTTCTAGGCATTGGGTATAAATAACTAATTCCATTTTTGAAAAAAAAAATCGTTACGTAAAATTTTCATACTAAATAATTTTCTCGAAAGAATTATCCGCTCTGCGTGGTCACTGGTTTAGACCATCATCATCCCAGCGTTAATCCCAGTCGCATCCGAGGCCTTTTCACCACTAGGCCACCATGACTTTCGATTTCACGATTTTCGCCAAAGATTAATATATCGAAATTTTGACGGTTCTTAAAAACTCAGCCTGTATTTCAATTTTTACTTAATATTATAAAGAGTTTAAATTTGTGAGTGACTCTGTAGGTGACAATCTCCAGTACCGCTGATACGATTCCAATAATTCTTTTAAAATCAAATCATTTATTCAATTTAGACTGAGAATCAGTACTTTTGAATGAGCGACAGCCTCCGTGGCGTAGCGGTAGCGAACGCGGCCGCTGCGCAAAGCGGCGCGGGTTCGATCCCCGCACAGTGCAAGTATTTGTATGCATGAATATGAATATTTGCACTGGTCTGGTCCTGCCTCGGAAAGCACGTTAAGCCGTTGGACCCGGTTGCCATACGAACATCTAGTGGCAGTCGTTACGGGTTGTTGGAGCCCTCAAAAGTCCAACAATTGGTCTAACTTCAATGCTTCGATGTCGCCTTCGGGTTGTGGAGGTCAGACGGCAGTCGCTTCACGGAAAATGTCGAAGTTTAGCCATATCAGCAGTGGGACAGGTATGGCGGACCCCAGACTCCAAATTTGAAAAGGCCACGGATGCGACTGGGATTAACGCTGAGATGATGATGATGATGATGATTCAGTACTTTTGAATGTTTATAGGAAGTTCCCCACTTCCTAGCGTTTTCACTGAGAATAAGGGCCTGAACAGACTTCCCAGCAGGACAGCTGTCAGTTCAGTTAAAAAAACACCTGACTTTTTATATTAGTAGGCACGTAAAGTAACTAATATTACTAAACACAGAACATTAAATCAACTTATTTACAGTATGTCAGCTACTGACGCCAAATAAAAGGAAATTATTATTAAAAAGAAATATATAATTCTATAAAAAAAAAAAACGAAGCGTTGCCCGCACTAGGAATTTTTCCTGTATCGTGGGTTAAAATCTTATTACCTAAATAAAAACCTCCATTCAAACATCCTCCATGACAAAAAGAAAATAAATATTTATAGACACAGTGGGAAAAAAAGACCCATATGACAGCCAACGCCGCAAAAGACAAAGCGGAAAAAAGCGAATTGGCAATACTAACAACGCTAAAAAAGGATTCTTGCCATGCAAGAAATAGGGACACAGCGACCTGTGATGACGAGTGCATGTAAAAAAAAAAACCTCCAGGCATTAAGAGTGGGACTGCTTTCGCATACTTATTTATGCATTCTGGGTTCAAAAAATCAATTATTTGAACTCATTTAACCTCTCTCTCGTTCATAAGATACACAGGCAGTTAAAAACATCGACACCCAAACTGTCACTGAAGAAGTCGGTTAAAAAATTTGAAGAAGAAATAGAAAGCGGGATTTTTTGACGGGAAAGCTAAGATGAATGTCATGCTCATTTTTCATTGGACTTATAAATTAATTATAGTTTCGTTTACTACATAAAAGCGCGTGATTTATGTAGTAAAAAGTGCATTCAGTGAATAATTCATAAAGAACATTGAAATATCGCAGCATAGTGGCTACATCACGACTTTGCATAAAATCTTCCTCGTAGTCACGCGGCCGTTTTTTCAACTGTCATTGGCGATATCCGCCATTATTGTGAAATATTTTCTTTAAAGAATTGGTATAATTTGTTACACGTGTTATTGGCAAAATTGTGATATCTATCCACAGAGGCCATTCATCAAGAGTTCAATCAAATCAAATCAAATCAAATCATTTATTTCAAATAAACCAGTTACAGGCACTTTTGAATTGTCAGAAGGTCGGTCAGTCAATAAGATGAAGCTAGTCGCCCATTCCAAAGAGTAGGTACCTATGGAGAAGAACGGGCAAGAAACTCCATGGACACTCTTTTAAATTTTTAAGCTATTGTTACAAATATTTGATTACATCATTCATGTTGAAATCAACCGCGTGAGAACGATGCAGAAATATATTGTACGCTGAGAGCGTCCATTATGGAAAACATACAAAAATCAATTCAGAAATTAAAATACGCCGTGGCAGCTAAGAGATGACCAGTCCCCTCCGACGGCGTCCGTTCACGAACATGACGTATGGATCAGCATCATTCAGCTCAACCATATCGAAGGGAACCCAATGACCCAAAACACACGCCACCATCAGCGAGACATTTGAGTGAGCATGACATACTCTCAACAGCCAGAGCACAATTAAGTCAATAAAAAGACTAACCCAACAAATAAATTTAAAGTAGTAATAAAAAGTTGAAGTAGTATTCACTCTAAAGAAAAAAGAAATAGAAGGCTATTGTGTTATTATTTACGTATGTAAATAATAACACAAAATTGATACATTATGTAATATGTATATATTACATAACTGTATCAAAAAAAATCTTTCCAGGCACGTGCCACGTCCGTTTTAAAAACGCATTTCTCAAGTTTACTGGTGTGTACCAAAACCTACCCACTGCAATTTTTTCCCCCTTGGGCAAAGAGTCTATTAATAAGCCTATTATTAGGTGACAAATGGTGGAATCTTATAATCGCAGCTTCTTTGTTATTGGTATTTTTGCATGTTCCAAATCGAAATTTAAATCTAATGTATTGAAAATACACACATCAAAAGTGTCTAGGGATCAACATATATTTTTGCAATAACTTTTCTCCTGATTGATATTAATTAAAATTTTCTTTAAGGATTCATCAAATAAAGTGTTTTCGTTTGTCGCAGTAACGATAAACCAAGTCACCTTTGCATTAATAAAGAAATTTGCCATTTTCCTAATAAAGGGATATTTGACATTTGAACCACTAACACAAAAGTTCGAAAAAAAGACTGAAATAACAGTTTTCTCTAAAATTTTATTGGGTAACTTAAACAATTAATAATCCGTGTTTCTACCGCGAACACTAACAACACAAGAACATCGGTTTGGCATACTCAAAATGAGTTCATCCAAATCACGCTGTGGAATGGCCGCCCATGTTCGTTGCAACAACAAAAAAGGTCTTCTTGCGACTGGATACCCTCCATATTCGGCAGAGCTCTTCTCTGTAGCATATCCCATGCATGCTCAATCGGGTTCAAGTCTGGCGACTGAGCAGGCCAGGGCAGGACATTGATGTTAGCTGCGGCGAGAGTCTGTCTTACAACTCTTGCGGTGTGCGGTCGTGCATTATCATGCATTAACTGAAATAAGGGACCGATTTGCACTTGTAGAGGAACGATGACGTCTGATACAATCGTTTCAGCATAAATTTGAGCGTTGAGGTTGCCTCTGATCCAAATCAACTCAGTTCTTCCGCCGATCCAAATACCCGCCCATACCATGATGGTTCCACCACTATAAGGATGGACTTCCTGGCAGGATTTTAATCGCTGTTGGCGTCCAGGGGTTCTCCAGTGTCGTATACGTCTTGTATCCGGTCTCATACCAAAACGAGACTCATCAGAAAAGCACACGAAACGCCATTGTTCTTCTGCCCAATTTCTGTGTTCAAGAGCCCATTGATATCGAATCCTACGATTGTGCATTGCTATAGGTGGTACCCGTAGCGGTCTTCGGGAATGAAGGTTCACTTCATGCAAGCGGTTTCTGACTGTTTGGTCGCTAATTAAGTTCCCTGAAGAGTGATGAAGCCTCACGGCTAACATCATGGCGGTTATTGTTGGAGCTCTTCGAGTTAAGATTTGAATGTATCGGTCTTGTCTCCGTGTGGTGCAGCGATACCGTCCTCCATGGCGCTCAGCCACGGTACCAGTGCTTCGGTAACGTGTCCAAAGTCGACTGATAACACTCTGACTTGTATTCAGAGCTAAAGCCACAGTACGTTGCCGGGAACCAGCTTCTATCATTCCCACGGCTCTGAGCATTTCTTCCCTGCTTAAATGACGTCGCCGCTCCATAATAACGTTGGTTTTAATCAGTAGTAGGGAAACAGTAGCACTAATAATGTCTTCAATGCGTTGTATGTTTTTATAGGGAAAATATTGACTGCTGATTTTCATCTTTTACTCGAATTTGATTCACAGTTCCTGATTCAAATTATGAAATGCACCAAAAAGGATCCATATAAATTTATAAAATCATAAATTTATTACAAAGCCACATCTCAATCTCAAGAAATCCGCATAAAAATGCTTGATCCCTAGACACTTTTGATGTGTGTATTATCTAATGATGGTGAGAAATAGTGTCTGTATTATTCATAATTTAATTAATTTCAACCTTTTTATTTAATTTCAATATATGTATTAAGAATTTTTTGGTCTTAATTCTTGTTTGTGATAATAAGGAATTAATTCCAGTATTACTTAAAATTTATATTCTTTTTATTGTGTTCATTAACAACCTTTTTATCGTCCCACTTCTGTACAAAGGTATCCTCTCATACAGAGAAGGATTGAGCGTAATCACCACGCTTGCTCAATGCGGGTTGGCAATTTCAGACTTAAATTCCAAGTTTCCTCAAGATGTTTTCCTTCACCTTGTAATCAGTCGTTGGTGTGCGATATTCTTAGAAAGTACATATAACTTTAGAAAAGTTAGGTACATTGGTACTTGCCTGACCTGGAATCGAACCCGCACACTCATACTTGAGAGAGGCAGGTGTATTTCACCACTAGGCCACCACGACTACAACTACACAAGTCAACTATAATCCATACTAATATTATAAATGCGAAAGTATATCTGTCTGTCTGTCCGGCTTTCACGTCAAAACTACGAAACCGATTTTGATGAAATTTGGCACAGACAATCTTTAGACCCTGAGAAAGGACATAGGCTACCTTTTATCCCGGAAAAATTTGATGTTCCTGAGGGAAATCTAAAAAGCGCGATATAACCGAACTCCACGCGGGCGACGCCGCGGGCGGAAAGCTAGTTTACTTATAATTTGTTGTTGTCGATATTCTATTCGACATTGTTAAACGAGAAACTCAGCTCGTGTAAATAGAACTTATAATTCATTTATAAGTTCTATTTACCCGAGTTGAGTTTCTAAGGTGTATCTACTCGTACGTATAAATAATAATTATACAAGTCGACGTAAGTAGTTTTCTTAGAAAAGCCTCGACAGTAAATTAGTTCCGAGTCAAGAAATACAGCAAGTTATATTAACAATCATTACACTTTCATTTCAGTCTTAGGCTTGTTAGGTATCAATAACTGATTCTACTAATGCCTACAAAGTCGGGCTAAACAAAAAAAAACCTAAAAAAAATAAATATTATTTCGAAAAAGCGAGGTAACTTAATACATGTGCGGTAGGCAACACGGTAGGCATACATGCGCGGGTGAAGGGGACAGGGCACGTGGCACGTGGACGCATCACTACCTAATAATAATACTGTGATAACACTCTCCAAAATAGTGTTGTAACTTTTTTTAAAATTACCAAATTTTGGGGAAGTTGGAATTAATTCGCGAACAAAAAAGATTATTTCAAAGTCGATTAGTGTTGTTACTATGGGTCATATGTAGACCTAACCTTTGTTATCCTTTTGGGTAGGACGGGGTTTTCTTTACATATTGTATAGAGAAGAACGAAATCGAATGGGTTATTAAAACAAATCTTTGTTTGAATGACCAATCCCGTTTCGTTATTCAAGCTAAGCGGAGAAGATATGTCGAAAAAACTAAATCAGCACCCTAATAGCGTAACATACTATTGCTATTAATTCGAATCATTTTGAAGCATATTGCTAATCAATTGCTCCATAATAAAGGGTGTATCTGACATCGACGCACAAACGAGTACCATGGATCCAGTACATGATTCTGAACCCCCCAGTGGCGGAACTTTTCATCGGCTTTTTCATGATTTAACAAAAATAAATGTAGTTTTTTTTTCACTTCAGACCATTCACAATTGCTATACTTTTATAACCCAATGAGATTTTAAAGTCAAAATTAAATTATTCGCTAATTACATAAAAAAGCGCAATGAAAACAAAACCCGAAAAACTATCTTATCAGCTGATTTAATAGAGTTCACATCAGGGATCAACGTCATACCTACAAACTCGCAAGGCGGCACGCTTGCAACGTTCAAAAGCCGAGCCGACACATTTTAAACACTGTGTATTCTGTAACCGTTCATTAACGACATAAATGACTATCATAATTGTATTAGTGGCATGCGGTCTAGCCTTTTCGCGAAGTTTGCGTTACGATGTCAGATACACCCTGTATGTTCGAAAAATGTGTCTGGTCTGCTCAATGGGCTCAATACGTAAATAACGAAATGCATGCTGTTGGACTGTCATTGCTACTGATAGTGTGTTACACGGTTTTTTGGCGGGAAAGTCAAGCTGAGTGTCACGCTCAGTTTTCATTGGACTTTTAAAATTATTTATAGTGTTGTTTACCAAATAAAAGTGCATTGTTTATGTAGTAAAAAGTTCATTCAGTAAATAATTCATAAAGAACAGTGGAATATCGCAGCATAGTGGCCACATCATGACTTTACCTCAAAGCACCTTCGTAAGACGGTTCACGCGGCCGTCTTTTTCGACATGAATAATTCATTACGTGACATTGGCTAAATGCACAAACCATGCGAAGCCAAAAAAGAAAGAAAGAATACTGTGTTACACAATAGGCTATTTGACAGTATGAATTTTTTGTGATTATTTGCTTTAATTGCATAAAATGAGGGTTATTTATATTAGTTTTAATAAAAATAATCACAATTAATATATCCAAAAACACAAAAATATGTTTCGCTTTTTGTTTCTCGCGCCACATATTGTGAAACGATCCGGATTGGCTAATGTCACGATGACGTCATTTGCGCATCCACACTGTTTTCGTTCTATGTGTTCTCAGGCGTTTTTAGAAGGTATTTTGTTTTTTTTTTTTAGATAAACAACAACAAATAAACTCAAACACCACTGCGGAACCAAAAACCGCTTGTGACGTCACTTACAAAGCACGACGCCATATTGCTGAATAAAGCGTTTCGGCGGCTTATTTGAATTTTGAATTTTTATTTGCATATTTCTTACGAAGTACATATTTAAAATTTAAAAAAAAATACTTTCGTTAAACTTATTAACCGCAACCAAGTAATTCAAGATAAAAAATTATAAATCGGTCAAATAGCCTATTACCCAACGGATTGGTTATTCAAACACATCTCCTCTCTTCTCCGTTTTGGTAGGCAACTGGGCCTTAAGGCACGCGTTCGGCCATTTACAGTCTTTAATAAATTAACCTAATACTAACCACTATTCTAATACTTTCTTCTCTTTTTTCATTGCGCACTAAAGGGAATGGATGACCGCTATAACTAAAACGGTAAGTTGACCACTCTAATGGTTTTATTGTATAATAAAATTAAGTTTTTTTTTTATGAAAATTTAGCTTATTTAATATTTCACGTGTGAAAAGAAAATATACAACATGTAAATTAATTAACGCAATTCCTGAAAACTGTTCAGAATCGTTTACTGAATCGGTTTATATCATTTTTAATACTACAGGTAAGTAATTTTTTATCCCAAAAATAATTAAAACTACGGAAATTATTGTCATATTCACCCTGTTGTTTGTACAGGCTTTTAAAATCGCAGTTTTACTTGTATTGTATGTAAATAAGTAAATATTTTTCCTTGAGTTAAACAATATATCATGTGACTTGGAAAATAAAGTTGACTTTTCTTTGCAGCTGCCCGCGCCTCCTCACATCGAACTGGTGATGGCGATGCCTTATCTCCGCACAGCATTCAAGAGGCCCACAGTCAGAGTGAGACGTAAGTACCTCTCTTTCTAAATTGCCAAGATCTTCTTACACACTCTCACGTTAACTCGACACGGTTGGAAGGACAAGGAAGGAAGATTTGTATGGCCTAGGGGTAGTTGTTCCGGGTCTGGATGTTTGTGTATATGAGTTTGCACCCAGAATACAGGAGAAGTTACTAGTGTGTGGCCCGTTTCTTTTGCCACCTGGGTCAGGGTTGCCAGTTGTTTAAAAAAGAAACCGTGACCTTGGCGCCCAGGCAAGTGAAGAGAACTGCCAGGACCGCGGGCTGTTTGAAAGAGAACAGGCAAGTAAAGGAATACGGGAGGGTTTTAGTCAGTAAAAGTCTGACACGTCCTTCCGGTACACCCAGAGCGGGAAAGGTCATTTTTTTATAAATTACTAGCGGCCGCCAGCGACTTCTGTTCGCGTGGAGTTAGTTATGCTCCTATTGGTCGCAGCGTGATGTTATATAGCCTAAAGCCTTCCTAGATTAATGGGCTATCCAACGCAAAAAGAATTTTTCAAATCGGATCAGTAGTTCCCGAGATTAGCGCGAACAAACAAACAAACATACAAACAAACAAACTCTTCAGCTTTATATATTAGTATAGATAAGTCTATAGATAAATCTGTATGTGAGTATCTTTGATAAGTTTCGTAAGTTTAGATAAGTCGTGGTGGCCTAGTGGTTATAACACCAGCCTCTCAAGTATGAGTGTGCGGGTTCGGATCCAGGTCAGGCAAGTACCAATGTAACTTATATGTACTTTCTAAGTATATTTTGGACATCAATGACTGATTCAAAAGTGAAACAAAACATCTCGAGGAAACCTGGACCTAAAGTCTGCAATCGCCAACCCGCATTGACCAAGTGTGGTGATTACGCGTAATCTTTCTCTGTATGAGAGGAGACATGTGCCCAGCAGTTAAACAGAAGATGATGATGATGATGAGGCGTACCAACTACATGGTTTAATTGTTTTTTTTCATTTCAAACTAAATGAAAAAAAAAAAAGGAAACATCATTTCATCATTGCTCGTCCCTGACACCTGTCGAGCAGTGGACGAGCAGAAGTCATAAAAGTCAGAGTCAGAAGAGGCCTACCTCTTCCATGGCACGCCAACAAGCTCGATCCTGAGCAGTTCTCCGCCAGCCACTACCAGCCACCTTTTTGATGTCGTCGCTCCATCTCGCCCAAGGGCGTCCTACGCTACGTTTGCCGAGACGCGGTCTCCACTCGAGGACTCGTTTACCCCATCGGTTGTAGGTCCTGCGGCATATGTGACCAGCCCTTTGCTACTTCAGCTTGCTAATCCTTTCAGCTATGTCGGTGACTTTGGACGATGTCTAATATAATGTTTGTTGATTATACCTTGTGGCGCAACTCCTTTATTTTATTTTCTCTACGAACTGGAAATGCAAGCCTCTCATAGAAAGTAGGCTCTCAGGTAGGTAAGTAAAGTAATTTGGCAAAAATTTGTTTGTTGAGCAAGATCATAAGGACAAGTGTTCCTTCACGAGTCTCTTGAATTCCTGCAATGATTGCCGCTTTGTCTTTCAATTGACAATGCATTCTACAAACGAAGGACCTGAACAGTAAAAGACGTATCAAGGAACGTTGTTGATAAAAACCCAGCCAGACAGCCTCCGTGGCGTAGCGGTAGCAGACACGGCCGCTGCGCAAGGTGGCGCGGGTTCGATCCCCGCACAGTGCCAGTAATTGTATGCATGAATATGAATATTTGCACTGGTCTGGTCGTGCCTCGGAAAGCACGTTAAGCCTTTGGTCCCGGTTGCCATACGAACATCTAGTGGCAGTCGTTACGGGTTGTTGGAGCACTCAAAAGTCCAACAATTGGTCTAGCTGCAATGCTTCGATGTCGCCTTCGGGTTGTGGAGGTCAGACGGCAGTCGCTTCACGGAAAATGTCGAAGTTTAGCCATATCAGCAGTTGGACTGGTATAGCGGACCCCAGACTCCAAAGCTGAAAAGGCTTCGGATGCGACTGGGATTAACGCTAGGATGATGATGTTGTTGTTAAAAACCCGTGGCCTATAGCGTATCGGCAACTGAAGTAACACGGGTGGGTTTTAGTCAGTAAAAGTCTGACACGCCTTTCCGCTCCGCCCAGAACGGGAGAGGTAATACGATGATTTCCATCCCAAAAAAGAAAGGAACTTGTGGAGGGTAATTTGAGCTTCAAGTCTGATAATCTTAAAAAATTAACAGTATGTGAGTTGCAAAGAAATTGAAAGTGATTGTCGAGAAAAAGTTAAAAACTAAAACCCAACTATGACAAAAACGACGTTTCGAAAAAAGTAAAAACGATTTTCAGAATACTGAACTGAACAAAGTTGCTAATGTAGTTGGTATCGATCATTGTAATGTCATACAATACTATTCTGAAGTATGCAATATTCACTATGTAGAGATAAATTTTCATGTTTGGAAAGGCGTAGTCACACGTTGTCAAGGTGCTACGATAGGTAGGTATATGTAACGTGTGACTACGCCTTCCAAACATGAAAATTTATCTCTACATAGTGAATATTGCATACTTCAGAATAGTATTGTATGACATTACTACTGTGTCCATTTACTTGCAACTCTGCCACTGCACTGGGTTTTAGTTTTTTAACTTTTTTTTATTTGTACCATTTTGGTGTTAAAGTGTATTTGTGGCGCATATTATTAACAAAAGTTAAACTGATGAACTAAAAACTAGGTACTTGACATATTACATCTACACGCACATATAACAACATAAGCCCGAAGGTATATAGTGCAGAGGCCTTTTTATGGGAGATTTAGCCAGTTATCAAACTGTTTCCGCCTTCACCGCGTGGAGTTACTCCCAGCTTATGTCGTTTTCATTAGTGCATTACATATTCTAATAATGTTCACACTGCTCTACATTGCATAAAGCGATTCACAGTTCCCGTGATCCGCGCTTTACTCTTATCGCCCATATTTAACATCATTAAAGCATTCTTGTAATTATGTACAAGCATAAAGCACTCGTGAAGCTCTTTCACGTGATACCAAACACGGTATATTTATTTTAATTTTATATTAACATAGAACTTTTGTCCGCTAGAGGGCGCAATACTAAATTTGGTGACAAGCTTTATAGCTCATAACTAACAGAATATCAAGGCCCTTCTAATGGTACTGCAGTGGTCTTATTCTGATAAGTAGTAAAGAAGCTATGAACGAAAAGATGAGAATTATATGCAATCAGCCCATGAATACAGGTAAAGTCACAGAATAAGCAGAAGAAGAGAGAGAGAGAGAGACTAAAGGTATAAGTAAAGGCTTAAATGGTACCCAAACACGGGGAGACATGATCTTAACTTTATTTTTTCCTGTATGTTTTGTCCAAGCTAGAGGGCTTATAGATTTTGTGAAACCGTATATAGTCATAACCAGTGGGACAATTAAGACGCTTCTATTGAGAGCATCATTTACGAATTCTGATAAGAAGCTAGAAGTTACGAGGAACAGGGATGAATAAGCATACATACATAAGCATACATACATAGCCTGTCAAATCATTATAACCTCTTGCTTTGCAGGCTGCAGTCGGGTTGTAAAGAGGTGGAAGGAGAAAACGCACATTATACAGAAGAGAAATAAAATAAGCGTCACACACAAAAGAATAAGTGCAGGACAGAGCTTTAGACGCTGCTAGCAATAAAGTGTGAATCAAAACCATTAGTTACTGCAATTTGAGTTATTTTTCTAATGAAGATCCAACATTGAAGAGGATTGGTAGGGATTCGGTAAACAAATGCCATTGTTCATTCCAACGAGCAATGGAACAAAGCAATTTGACTAATTAAAAATTGCTTGAATTTGCGTTTTAATGACCGCTTTATTTTGATTGTTGTAATTTACTTTATATATATCTTCTTGAGAATATAAATGATTTGAAAATGGAGGAGTTATTCTGTTTCCTTCTTTACTAATTAAGATCTGAAGAGAACTGGGCCGCAGTTTGTTCGAAAGAGAACAGGCAAGTGAAGGAACACGGGTGGGTTTTAGTCAATAAAAGTCCGACACGCCCTTCCGCTCCACTCAGAACGAGAGAGGTTATTTGATGATATCCCATCCAAAAATAAAATGAAAAAAGATCTGAAGAGGGTTCAGGAGTAACGACTTCGTATAGAAAAACATAGTTTTGAAAGACCTCCGACAAGATGAACATTACGAAGGCTGCAGGAATCCACTGGATGCGAGAATCATAGAAGCGGTCGAGGTGGCGGTGCTTGGAGGAGGTCTCCTGATGGAGATAGGACCTCCCCCAAGCATCGCCACATCGCCGCATGAAATGATGATGATCATTTTTCGTAAGACACATGGGACAAAATAGGTTCCTGGTGGCTCTGTGGGAGATAACTGCAGTTTGATCTATAACTGTCTTCTTCTTTTTTCAAAGTGAGATTCAACCTCAACTCTTGATCAATGACCTCTGTGGAATAGATACCACAATTTTGCCAATAACACGTGTAACAAATTATAGAAATTCTTTGAAAATTTTATTTCACAATAATATGCGGGCAGCACAATACCGGTCATCGTGGAAAGCCTTGGGGAAGCCTTTGTCCAGCAGTGGACATCTATAGGCTGAAGAAGGAGAAGAATGGCAGATATCGCCAATGACAGGTTGAAAAGACGGCCGCGTGAACCGTCTATGAGGGAGTTTTGAGGTAAAGTCATGATCTGGCTATGGCGTGGTGCACTCATCATCATCATCCCAGCGTTAATCCCAGTCGCATCCGAAGCCTTTTCAGCTTTGGAGTCTGGGGTCCGCTTTAGCAGTCCAATTGCTGATATGGCTAAACTTCGACATTTTCCGTGAAGCGACTGCCGTCTGACCTCCGCAACCCGAAGGCGACATCGAAGCATAGACCAATTGTTGGACTTTTGAGGGCACCAACAACCCGTAACGACTGCCACTAGATGTTCGTATAGCAACTATGGCGTGGTGCACTATGCTGCGATATTTCAATGTTCCTTAGGAATTATTTACTGAATGCACTTTTTATTACATAAATCACGCGCTTTTATTTAGTAAACGACACTATAAATAATTTAAAAAGTCCAATGAAAAATGCGCTTGACACTCTTCTTAACTTTCCCGCCAAAACTCCGATTCTATAACCATCTCACTGTGTAAACTTAGTTGACGTCAGCTGCCATTCCAACCAATGCCAATGATTCCCATTATTAACAGTTCACTCGAAGCTCACTTCATCTAACTTTTTATAGTGAGCTGAATAGCTACAGTGATAAAGTCAGAGCGAATTATTTACCAAATTGACTATCAACCTATAATTACGTTATTTTTGTACATGCAAAAACCTGGAACACGTGTTTTTATGCAAAGAATTTATGTACAAAATTTAAAAGATATCATAAAAATCACAAAGTTATGAGCTTGTTATTACATCTGGTTGTCCCAACAAAATATGGTCAACGCAACGCTCGCCCGCGCGCCTGTAGTAGGTGTCGCATAGCGTCGATCTAAACCTGCTATAAGGCGATAAAGCTGAAGAGTTTGTTTGTTTAGTTTGAACGCCAACCTCATGAACTACTGTCGGATTTGAAAAATTCTTTTGCGTTGGATAAGTTCATTACTAATCAATGGATAATTAATGGTTTAGGCTACGTAGCATCAAGCTGCGACTAATAGGAGTGGAGCATAACTAACTCCACGCAAACGGTGTCGCTGGCGGCCGCTAGTTGATAATATAATTTCCTTTTGTTTGTTTGTAATTAACTTGTAGCGGTACCTACAAACGCCACAAATAACACGTCATACTGACGTTACACAAATTCTACATCTCGCAATCAGAGTTTACCGTGTAACTAGCGTACATACAATTCCCCAACAGCAACCGTTGGGCAAGTGCCCGCTAGACATAACACTCGTCTGGTCGGAGGATCCTCCCTTTTCTACGGAGCATGACTGAACGTTACTCCCTGTTCATCATGCCTCCACAAACTATTGATATAATTTTCCATCACACTTTCAGGCTTTGGACTGCCGTAACATAACATTCATGCAAAAAAGGATTTAAGTTACTGTATGAAAGATTACGCGGCATGGCCATGCCTTCTTCATTTGTCCACTGCTGAAGTGCAAGGCTCCCCAAGGCTTCTCTACGCTGACTGGTCTTATGTTGCCTGCATCCACGGCTTCCCGCGACCTTCACCAGGTCATCGGTCCATCCTTGCTGGGGGCCTCCCTACGCTGCGTCTTCCAGTACGTGGCCGCCACTCCAGAACCTCACTGCCCCATCGGCCATCGGTTCTACGAGCAATGTGCCCTGCCCACTGCCACTTAAGCTTAGCGACTTGCAGAGCTATGTCGGTGGCTTTGGTTCTTCTGTGGATCTCGTCATTTCTGATTCGATCACGCAGAGAAACTCCGAGCTTAGCTCTTTCCATTGTCCTTTGTGTGACTCTGAGCCTTCGTATGCGACCCATTGTGAGCGACCACGTTTCAGTTCCGTAAGTCATCACTGGCAACACACACTGGTCAAAGACTTTAGTCTTGAGACACTGTGGTATCTTGGACGACGAGAAGATGTAGCGTAGCTTCCCGAACGCTGCCCAACTGAGCTGGATTCGCCGAGACACCTCTTTCTCGAAGTTGGACCTACCTAGTTGGACTGTTTGTCCCAGGTATACATACTCGTCAACAACTTCGAGTGCAGAGCAACCAACTACAATTGGAGTGGGTGCGACATGAGAGTTCGACATGATCTTCGTCTTATCCATGTTCATTTTAGACCCACTTGTTGGGAAGCTCTGCTGAGGTCATTGAGCATTTTGCCCAAGTCTTCCAGGGTCTCAGCCATGACCACGATATCATCTGCGAAACGGGGATTAGTGATGTACTCGCCGTTGATGTTGATGCCAAGTCCTTTCCAGTCCAGGAGCTTGAAGACATCTTCCAACGCAGCAGTGAACAATTTAGGAGATATGGCATCTCCTTGTCTTACTCCACGCTGCAGTTGGATCGGTTTCGAGTCCTGATCCTGGAGACGGACTGACATGGTGGCGTTTTTGTACAAACACTTTATCACCTCAATGTATCGATGGTCAATTTGACACCGCTGGAGAGACTGTAGCACCGCCCAAGTCTCAATCGAATCGAAGGCCTTCTCATAGTCCACAAACGCCAAGCATAGTGGTTTGTTCTACTCCTCGGACTTCTGTATAACTTGCCGCAGCGTATGAATGTGGTCTATGGTGCTAAAGCCTTTTTGGAAGCCTGCTTGTTCGGGAGGCTGGAAGTCGTCGAACCTGCGAGCGAGACGATTCGTGATGACCCTAGAAAACAGCTTGTAGACATGGCTCAGGAGGGATATCGGTCTGTAGTTTTTCAGGAGGGTATTGTCACCTTTTTTGAAAAACAAATCCACCACGCTCCTGTGCTACGCCTTAGGCGTTTC
>JADWQK010001993.1:600000-772562 GCA_017933935.1 Sesamia nonagrioides
GAAGAGTGTAGTGGTAGCCAAACTTTTAAAGATTTTATTATTTGTTCATCATGTTTTGATGAATAAATTTTGAGCAACATTGATATTTTTAATTACTATGTAGTAAGATAAATAATATTTTGTTTATTAATCAAAGGATCATAAAGAAACAAAAATGATATTCTTAGATATAACAGATTTTTTGCGTAAAGATGATTTCCGAATGTGTTTACGCCTTGGTTTATTATGGCCTTGGTCTTCTACACATTTTATTGCGGCACCACAATGTTACGGCTGTGGGTTTATTCCAAATTTGTCTGATAAACCTCTTCATTTTGTATCTACTATGAATACAGAACAAATAAAAGTGTTAGTGAATTGTCAATTCTTTTGGTGCCAAAGATGCAACTTTGCTGTATATGACCATTATCCAACTGATGAGTGTGAATATTGTAATTAATTATGTTTTTATTGTTTATGCTACTACTCATTAAATTTTAATATTTGGATTTATTGCAGCGATTACAGTTATAGTTTAACGATATTTCTGTATAACCGAGGCTGTTGTTTCTGTATGATTGTTTTTATTTTTGTAACCAAATAAACCTTATTGTGATTTTATAGACTGTTAAACTTATGAGGCTAAGATACGAACTTTAGGGTACCTACATTGTTACTTAGGTTTAAATTAGCGATTTTTTTACATTAACTGAATAAAGTGTTGTGTATTAGGGAATTAAAAATATAGGAAAACGAATATAAATTATTACTAAGATGTTAATATGTAGAGATTGATTCTGAGGAATATTCACGCTTACAATGTTTACTCCTAAGTCCTATAATTTTGAAAACCTTAATTATCAAAACTCTTTTATTTTTTCATACGAACCAACAAGACTCAATTCATGGAAACGAATAAACTTATTTTAATGAAACTTGCTACCCAAACGGTTTTAAGTTTGTTAGGAAACTTTAAATTGTCTTTCTCTATCTCTCTAAACTCTTATTTGAAATAGTTTTCTAGTAACTATGTAAAACTTGATATATCGGATTTGGGTATCAAGTTTCATTAAAATTGGATTATTAATTCCCATAATTTGGAACTTGTAAATTTAAATGAAAAACCGCATGAACGATTCTTATTATTAAATCTTATCGTTACATTAACTTTAATAATAATAATCGTAAAAAATGACAGTGGTTTTTTTTTTTCTGTTGTATCTTTGTGTGTACGTAATTCTGTAACACTTTATAATATGCATGTTATTGGTTTAATTCTCTTAAATTACTTTGTAAACATACTCTGCGGAAACAATCACTCCACACATACACAAATCCACACGGTAACTTTATTTTTTGACAAATCAATTTTATTTATGCCAATACAAATGATCAAATACATATTTTTATTATATAACATTAATTGTAGAGGTATAGAAGTCCTTTATCCGTCCATAAATGACCACAGTGTTTTTCTTGTATTGCAAAATAATCTCTTTACCTGTGTTGCTCTAAGGTTGAAAATCATTTATTCTAGGTCATTCCTACAAGGTACTTTGTTATTTTTTGACAGTAAAAATGGTTGATTTGGCTTCTGAAATTGATAGCATATCTATCTCAGAGTCTAGATATTGTGACGTCGAGGACTGTAGCAGTTTACTGTCGAGAGCTGCTGGTGGTTTGACGGTGTTAACACAAAATATTCGAAGTATATCACGAAATTTTGATGATTTTGTTGCAATGTTGGGTAGATTAAAAATATATTGCGATATTATTATCCTAACTGAGTGTTGGCTGTCGTGCACACCGGTGGTTCCGAGATTGGATGGTTACAGCAGTCACGTTACTGAATACTGTTTTAACCAAAACGATGGAGTTACAGTATTTTGTAAATCGAATCTCAGTGTCACCTGCGAGGAACCCAGCTGTGAAGGATTTAATTGTCTTATAGTTAGAATTGGTACAGAGAGTGTTATTTTAGCTATTTACCGTTCGCCTTCAAATAGAAATATTAGCAGCTTTCTCCAATTTTTGGATAATATTTTAAGTAAGCTAGGCAGTTGCAAAAATATCTCCATTATTGGGGACATCAATATAAATATCAGCCCCGGTTTCTATGAGTCAAGGACGCTGGAATATCTTAATCTGTGTTCATATCATGGGCTCTTACCAGCACACTCTCTCCCGACTAGACAAAATAAATCATGCCTTGACCATGTCATGCTAAAAACACAGAAATCAGCTCTCGCACTGGTGTTAAATTCAACTGTTACGGACCACCAAGCAGTCTTACTCTTCCTGCATCTTAAACAAAAGAGAACCTTCACTCATGTATCTGTGAACCGGATTGAGACGAAAGGATTGACGTCATATCTCACTGAAACCGATTTTGAACCTATCTATGGGTCAACCGATGCAAACTTCGCAATGGAATACTTCTCTGTGTCAATTCAAAGGGCTATACTCCTAAACACTGTCGTAGTGAAGTATCCTAGACGTCAAAAAATTATTAAGCCATGGATTACACCAGGTCTGTTACGGTGTATTCGACATAGAGACCGGCTTCATAAAAGAATGCGACATTCACCTACTAACGAGACTCTTAAAGTTATTTACTCTAGGTATAGAAACCATTGCAATAACCTATTAAAAAAGGTCAAACGTATATATGATAGAGACTTATTAACAAAAGCAGGAAATAACAATAAAAAAATTTGGGAAGCGATCAAAAATATCACAAATACTACTAAAGTGAAACATAGCGGTACGGAATTATTAAATCCATCAAAACCAAAAGAGTCTGTAGAGATGGTGAACGACTTTTTTGCATCGGTTGGTAAAAGGTTGACTGATAATACCCATTCCTGTTTAATACCTTCACATGGTAAATTTAATAAATCGCCGTCACAACTGGTTTCTAGCTCCTTTGTATTGCTCGAAACTGATGAATCTGAAGTGGAACGTTTAATATTAAACTTGAAGAATGCGTGTTCTGTTGGCTGGGACTCTATAACAAATGATTTCCTAAAAGAATACAGACACATTTTAATCCATCCCTTAACGTACATTTTTAATCTCTGTTTAACTAAAGGTCAGTTTCCTGCAATGTTGAAGAAATCAGTAGTATACCCAATCTATAAGTCTGGTGATAGAGACCGTGTCAATAATTATAGACCCATCTCCATATTGCCCTCAATCTCAAAACTTCTGGAACGTATAATAAATAGTAGACTGATTGATTATCTGGAAAAAAATAACCTTTTATCTGACAATCAGTTCGGTTTTAGAGCAGGCAAGTCTACTATTGATGCCACCCATGAGCTCCAAGACTATGTGGTAAAAAATATCGACTCGGGTAAAATGACTATAGGCATTTTTCTTGATCTGGCCAAAGCATTTGACACGGTCTCCACGCCTTTGCTGATTCTAAAATTAGAACGGCTCGGAATAAGAGGTAATCAACTTCAGCTTTTTAGGGACTACCTCAGTAATCGTTTCCAGTGCGTTAAGATTAATGACAGTATCAGCAGTTATTTGCCAATAACCCATGGAGTTCCGCAGGGGAGTATTTTGGGACCGACACTCTTTCTTGTGTATTTAAATGACCTCTGTAAACTGGACCTTGTAGGAGGTAAACTTGTGTCGTATGCAGATGACACAGTACCGTTGTTCTCGGCTGATACCTGGGACAAAGTATTTCAGGAGGCGCAGGATGGTTTCAATGTGGTGACCCATTGGCTGCAGAATAACTCTCTGACTCTTAATCCGGATAAAACCCAGTGCATGTTATTTTCGATGCGTACTCATTTAAAGCAGCTTACTTATACCCCTTCGATTACTGCACATAGTTGCTGTAATAGCTTAGTATGCTCATGCCCAACCCTAATAATGACAGCGTCAATTAAATATCTTGGAATTATACTAGACTGTAACCTCTCCTTCAAAGACCATATTCATCTTCTTACTTCGAGGACAAGAAAACTAATCTATGTTTTCAAAAACCTTAGGCATGCTGCACCTCCGAAATTGTTAAAGCAAATATATTTAGCGCTTGTGCAGTCTGTTCTACAATACTGTATCACCATTTGGGGAGGTGCACATAAAACTATCCTAAAGCCCTTGGAAATAGCACAGAGGGCTGTACTAAAAGTTAGCACTTTTCGCCCTTATTTGTACCCAACTCATCTTCTATATCAGTCGTGTGAGGTCCTCACCGTTCGGCAGTTGTTTATTTTTCGTGTGATCTTAAAGCAACACTCATTATTCAAATTCACAAAAGGTGATCTTACAAGAAGAAGAAGAAATATTATTAGTAATAATGACCGACCATCTTTCAGACATGCTTATGTAAACAATTACTTTTGTTTCTTGGGACCGTACTTATACAATAAGATAAATGACGCTTTGCATATATACCAGTTAAATAGACTAGATTGTAAGGATAAAATATTTAAATACATTAGTAAACATACGTATGAGGAAACAGAAGGATTTCTGAAAATATTAAAATAAAGTATCTTTTAACACTCACCCTCTCACACTCTTTCACGCACTCTCACAACTACTCACCGAGAGGTTAACACTCCACACAACTTTTGTTTGTTTTAAGTTTAATTTTTTCTATCTCTGTGTAATTTACTTAATTGAATTTTATTTAATATTTTATTTAATTAAGTAGTCATTAGGCTACATTTTTTTTTTTTTTTTTACATATTATAAACCAGCGCTTGACCGCAATCCTGCCTGATGGTAAGCAGTGACGCAATCGTTGATGGTAAAGCGCACTAGTTTATTAAGAGCCTACTCACTCTAGCCTTGAAGACACTCAAATTGTAGTCCGACGGAAACACCGCCGCTGGCAAATTGTTCCAGTCCTTCGATGTACGCGGTATAAAGGAGGAGGCAAAACGCTTCGTCCGGATCGTAGTGGTGTTAACAACGTAAGGGTGGAAACCAGCCGTACGACGGGTCGTCCGCTGGTGGAACGGAGAGGGGGGAATTAAATCATGCAATTCCCTCGCACACTCCCCGAAATATGATGATGTAGATGTCTGTTTAGGGCAAATCAAAGGGAAATCTTTACGTTATACAGGGGAGCAAATGTTTTCGCATAAAACAATTGTCGCGGACAATTTATTGTTACGTTGTTATTCAGGTTAATGAATTGTGTTATTAGGCTACATTGTTGTAGATGTCTGTTTAGGGCAAATTAAAGGGAAATCATTACGTCTTTACGTTATACAGAGGGGCGCTTGACCACTACTGGGACGGAAGTGGATGCGCGCTTTAAAAATATCTCAAATTACCCTGCATGAAATAATAGATGATAATTTGGTGATGCAATAACGTAAAGAATTCCCCGAAGTATTCTGTGAGAAGTCAGGGACTTGTAAACAACGTATCCGATTGCAGCTCACGGATAACGAGCCGGTTTATGTGCGAGCGAGACCGATGCCGCTGGCGCTCTGCGCAAGAGTTGAAAGGGAATTAGAGCGTCTAGAATCGGATGGCACTATCTACCCCGTAGATTATTCAGAGTACGGGACCCCAATCGTACCCCAACGGGACCCCGGTCGTGAAAGCAAATGGGGGCATACGCATTTGTGGTGACTACAAGGTCACGATCAATCCAAAATTAAAACGGGATTATTGTCCTTTACCGTGAATTGAGGAATTATTTGCAAATCTTAGCGGTGGGGAACAATTTACAAAAACTGATTTAAAACATGCATATGAGCAATGTTTTTTAACAGGGATTCCCAACCTTATACAGCGATTACAACACACATGGGCACATATATTTCAAACGTATACCGTACGGTTTATCATGTATCCCGGAAAAATTTCAAAAGATAATGGAGGAAACTATGCGCGGGGTGCCCGGTTGCGTAGTGTTTTTAGATGACATTTGTGTCACAGGCTCTGATAAAGTAGAACATATTAAGAATCTGCGAGCTGTACTCAAAAGATTAGATAAAATGGGACTTACGGTCAAGCTAAATAAATGTTGTTTTTTGCAAGTGTAAAATATTTGAGATTAATTATTAATAAAGATGGCTTGCGGCCTAATCCAGAACAGCATGAGGCCATTTCCAGTGCACCGAGACCTAAAAACGTAACGCAACTTAAAAGTTTTCTCGGAATGGTCAATTATTATGGGCGATTCATTCAGAATCTGAGTACTTTATTGCAACCAATGCATAATTTATTAAAAAAGGAGTTTCACTGGAACTGGGACTCACAAGTGTGGAAGGGTTTTTGTAGAAGCAAAGCAAATCCTTCTGAGTGAACGCGTCCTAGCACACTATGAGGAGGGGGCGAACTCGTATTATCAGTGGACAGTAGCGCGTACGGACTGGGGGGCGCAGTGCTGGCGCACCGGTACGAGGATGGCAGCGAGCGGCCCGTCAGCTGCGTCTCGCGCACGCTTAGTGCACCTGAGCGTAACTACAGTCAATTAGACAAAGAAGCACTGCCTATTTTGTTCGGTGTCACAAAACACCATCAATACCTGTTTGGTAGGCGTTTTACGCTGCGTACGGATCACCAGCCCCTGACCGCCGTTTACAAAGGTGGGCGGCACGATTAGCCGCATATGATTTCTGCATACAATACGTGCGATCGGCGGACAACGGTCCGGCTGATGCTTTGTCACGATTACGGTTACCACAGGAGGGTCGCTCTGCGGCGATAGAAACAGTACTTAAATTTAGTCGTGGCAGCACTGGCCAGTCATTATAAGGATATTGCAAAAGAGACTGAACGCGATACTTTACTAAGTAAGATTAAAGGTTATGTACTTTCTGGCTGGCCGTCGGCCTCGAGCTGTGAGGCAGAAAAGCCATATTTTGCTAGGAAACAAGATTTTGTGGTGGATCAGGGGTGTGTCATTTTTAAATACAGAATCGTTGTACCATAAGCCTAATAAAGAAAAAAATTAGAAGAAATTTATGAAGGTCATTTAGGTATAAATAAAATGAAAAGCTTATCACGAAATTACATATACTGGGCTAATTTAGATAAAGATATAGAGGAAATGGGTAAGTCATGCGACGCGTGTCGTATAGCTCGAGATGCGCCACCGCATGCACAGTTACACCCCTGGGAGTTACCGCTACACCCGTGGCAGCGCGTACAGGCCGACTTCGCGGATTGTGGAGGCGTCCGATATTTTGTTATGGTAGACGCACACTCGTGGATAGAGGCGGTATTAACGAAAAGCACAAATGCAGTTTTAACTATATTATTGAGATGTATTTTCGAGCGTTTTGGTTTGCCATCAGAGCTCGTGACTGATAACGGTCCACCATTTTCATCACACGAATTTAGAGTTTATTGTGAAAATAATTGTATAAAGCATACAACGTCGGCTCCTTATAGACCGCAAGGAAACGGTGCAGCGGAAAACGCGGTTAAAACAATAAAAAAAGCTATCAAAAGAGCTTTATATGAAAATGAGGAAATAAATGCGGCTCTGTGTAAGTTTTTACTGCAATATCGCAATTGTGAACACGCGACGACTGGTATATCACCAGTGCCACTGCAGGCACTGCAAGGGCGGCGGCTCCGGAGCCGACTGGACGCGCTACGGCCAGACGTGGCGGCCACGGTGCGCGCCAAGCAGGAGCGCCAAGTTGCGCGCTCTTCCGGCACCGAAAAGAATGTCGAGGTAGGGGACCTAGTATTAGCTCGCGACTATACAGCGAAGGGGGAGAAATGGACCGAAGCTAATATCGTTAAAAAGACGGGCCCCGGTTAAGAATGGCGCCGGCACGCCGGTCAAATTATCCCAATACAGAACAATAAAAGCAGATACTCTCTATCTTGTATGAGCGGTGTTGCCATAGAAAATAAAAATGAGAGTCTTAATCCAGAACCTTCGGTCCATAAGGACGCCGACGGTGGTTTATTTGAGGAAGCATTGGGCGATAACGGTGAGGTAGCGAAGGCGCCAACAACAACAAACAAAGTCAGAGCACAGGCAGCCACCTATGTCAGAACCGTCAATGCCTAGTGTATCGGCTCGAATACTGCGTGCCCTCAATCGAGCTAAACGGTACAATAATATAGAATAAGAGTCTATGTTTGATAATTCAGCATGTTCTAGTTTTGTTTAGTTTATAAGGTTATACTATGTTTGATAATTCAGCATATTTTACTTTAGTTTAAATGTTTTTGAAATTAACTGTTAGCTTAGTGAGGAGAGGTGTAAAGAGGTGAAAAAAATAGCTGTGTCTAACCTACAAATTGAAAAGTTAGCCGGGCGAGAAAATTATTCTACTTGGAAGTTTGTGGTAAAATCATATCTTCAACATGAAGATTTGTGGGAATGTGTCGATCCCGGCACCGAAGTCGACTCTAAGAAAGATATAAAAGCCAAGTCGAAAATCATTTTGTTGGTGGAACCAATAAACTACTTCCATATTGAAAATGCACAGTCATCTAGAGAAGTATGGATAAACCTCCAAAATGCTTTCGAGGACTCCGGGTTATCAAGAAAAGTCTGCTTATTGCGATATTTAATCAACACAACACTAGATGACTGCGCCAGCGTCGAAGAATATGTGAATAAAATTATGAGTAGGTACCGCATATAAATTACGAAATATCGGTTTTCAAGTCGATGACGAATGGTTGGGAACACTCATGTTGGCGGGTTTACCTGATAATTATAAACCAATGATCATAGGTCTGGAAAGTACCGGCTTAAAATTTCATCAGACTTCGTTAAGACAAAACTTTTACAGGAAGTAAAAGATTCCGCGTCTTCAGCGTTATTTACAAAGCACAAGAATACCTCAAATAACAATGCCAAGCCAAAAGGAAAAGGCCCGCGCTGTTAATAGTAATAAATATGGACACCTTAAAAAAAAATCAGTGCACAGAGAAGAAACATAATCAAAACAGTTTTTCAGCAGCTTTTTCACCTTATAGCAATGTAAACAAAGATGAGTGGTACATTGACTCAGGTGCTACAATGCACATGACGAGACGTTCTGACTGGATGTATGACATGCAAGCATCTCCGATTCAGCAAATTAAAGTGGCTAATAATGATACAGTCCCTGTGCAAAATATTGGTAAAGTAAACATTCAAACTATTTTTTGCAGAATGATTATCCAATCCAGGTAAGAATTTTTTTTTTTTTTTTTACATATTATAAGCCAGCGCTTGACCGCAATCCTGCCTGATGGTAAGCAGTGACGCAATTGTTGATGGCAAAGCGCACTAGTTTATTAAGAGCCTATTCACTCTAGCCTTAAAGACACTCAAATTGTAGTCCGACGGAAACACCGCCGCTGGCAAATTGTTCCAGTCCCTCGATGTACGCGGTATAAAGGAGGAGGCGAAACGCTTCGTCCGGATCGTAGTGGTGTTAACAACGTAAGGGTGGAAACCAGCCGTACGACGGGTCGTCCGCTGGTGGAACGGAGATGGGGGAATTAAATCATGCAATTCCCTCGCACACTCCCCGAAATGCATCCTATAGAACACCGAAAGGCTGGCTACTCTACGCCAACCGTCGTGCGTCGTACGTCGTGGAGAGGGGACCGTCTATGATCAAGTTACCACCGATTGAATTAATGGGTTTTGACAGTGACATTCGCTCATGGCCATTGTTCTACTCAAATTATAATTCCGCCGTTCATGATAATCCATTTCTCTCGGAACATCAAAAATTACATTATTTACAAGGCAAGCTAGTTAGCTTGCCTTGTAAATGTATTTTTTTTTTTTTTTGCCAGTTGGCAAAGCGCTAGCGGCCTGTACCGGCCTTATGCCTACCGCTGAGAATTACGAACTCATTTTTAAATCGCTAGTGAATAAGTATGAGGATAAGCGCACGCTAGCGTCCACCTATTTAAAGCAAATCTTATAATTTAAACCGTTAACTTTCGCTACTTCAAATAATTTTAACATATTTAATGTTAAGTTTGTTAACGCCGTCCGCGCGTTACAATATTTAAAAATTCCAGATTTATTGAATCTCATCTTCGTACAATTAGCTATTACCAAATTAGACAGTGAAACTGTATGTAATTTTGAAAACAGTCAGGATCAGTCTAATGTTCCTGCATTTGATGATTTAGTAGACTTCGTCAATAAACAAGGTAAAATATGGGAACTACGGATCCGACATGAAAAATTCTTTTTGCGTTGGATAGCCTATTAATCCAGAAAGGCTTATGGCTATCACGCTGTGACTAATAGGAGCAGAGCATAACTAACTCTATGCGAACGAAGTAGCTAGCAGCCGCTAGTATAAAATATAAATAATTATAATTGCATAAATTGATAAAAAATGCTATGCAATAGCTTTATTGCGGCAGTCCCCGAGTGCTACACGTTTTTTTTTTATTATTAGAAAGATGATATCTTCAAGGTAGTCTCATGTTAAGGAAATTAGGGTCTGATGATGGAAGACTAGGGAAATTTAGGAGACATTTAAAAAATAATAGGGGCGCCTAGGGCATTTCTAAGTTTTTTCCGTTAAGTGTTTTAACGCACTACAATTTAGTAAAGTTCGGAGTTGATGAAGGAGCCGGGAGACAGCTGAGGGAACTCCTTAACGATTCACATCAGCTGCCTTGTGTTTGTGCATATCGATAAGAACTTTTCACCTAAATGAGTTGTGATTGTCATTAAAGCTCTGATGATGAAGACAAAGGTCAGTTAAGGGAACTCCTCAAAGGTTTACAATAGTTACCTTAGTTATTTATATTGATGAAAACTTTACACCCATATAGGTTAAAATGAAGGTCTGCAGTAGATCTGATGGTAGAGCCGAGAGAAATTCGAGGGAACTCCTCAACGATTCACAGCAGCTACCTTGTGTAATCTCTTGATTAATTTGTATTTATAAGAGCTTCACACCTAGATGGATTGTTATGATCATTAGGAGTCTGATAATGAAGACGAAGGTCAGTCTGTTGAGGGAACTCCTCAAGGGTTTACAGTAGCTGCTTTGTGGTTGGACTTAATTCATTTATATTGATGAGAACTTTACACCCATATGGGTAAAAATGAAAGTCTGAAGTACTATCAGCTGTAGAAGTCCTATTCCACCTTAAAGACTACCGCCTGCATTAAACCGGCTACGCACACTAACGCATTATTTTTTTTTTTATCGCATTCTTCGTCTTTCTTTAAAGTAATGCAAAATTTCATTACTTCGTTTGAAGTTAAGTTAGCGGCCGCACTTAACAATGGTGCTATCAAAAGCGTGCGATTGTAGGTTCGATCCTTAATAACAGCAAATCTTTTTGTTGTTTCATATAATTTAAAATTATGATAATTGATTTGTATTCTGAAGTAAAAATGTTTGCAAATAATATTTAAACGAATAGGAAAATTTATTAAATATTTATACCAAAAAGGTTTTTATTATGTGCTTTAGTTTACTACAGAAATGAAATCGTTTATCAAGCAAGTAGGATCACTGATCACTTTTACACGCCATGTTTATTATTTTTTTTTTTAACTAGATGAAGCCGGCATTTCCTAACTGACTACCTCTGAGAAGAAATAGCCGCAACAAACTCAGGGATCATCGTCTTTTTTCAAGTCCAGCCATTAAAAATAAAAATGTTTACAAAATTTACGTTATAATTACGCATATTGCTTAATAACAATGCTTAACAGACCGAGCAGTTCAGTCCCAAGCTTTTTTGTGTTCTAAATAATCTGTGATTTTATAATACCCCTTTTTGCAAAGTTTGGCCTTTATATGATTTTTAAATCGTTCAATGGGTAAGTTTTGAATGTCCATGGGAAGCTTGTTACGCGTTGATATGGCAGTATTGTAATATTTTATGTAAAAGTAATCCCTGACAAACTTATGATATTGTTATGCTAAAAACAATAAAAAAACATTTTTGGTTTTTAGATATGAAAATCATAAATATTACCTATATGTTATTGTTTGCGATATTGTTTTGACTCCAAAATAATAAAATACGTGTTCTTTGAGTTTTGTACTTTAATACTTTACAAATACAAGCTAACGGTAAAACAATATAGCTTTAAGAATATAACAACTGTATGACGCTAGTGTTCGTTAGAGGTCGAATCCAGCAACTGTCTTGATGGACGAACGCGCGCCCCGCGCACACCGCACCCTGCCCCGCTGCGGTAATACTATTTTTTGTTGGCGGCGGTGCTATCATTGTTAACATCCCCTTGAAAGCCGAGCTTTCAAGAAGTTCATGGGATTCTTGATCCAGAAGGGCGCAAATTCTAGAGAGAGCGCGTATGATGACTCCCTTTTTTGTAGTAATATCTACTACTCGAGTAACTCCATCCTTTCCTGGATGTAAAGCCACTTTATTGGCGGTGTTTGATCATCCTTGACAATGACCAATTCTCCTATTTTAACTTTTGCACGTGGTTTTCCATTTGACTCGCTGCTGAAGATCTGACAGATATTCTTGTGTCCATCGCTTCCAAAAATGTTGTCGAAGACGTTCTAATAATTGATAACGGCTGATGCAAACTCTTTGCGAGTCAGGTGGTGATGGCAGCGACGTTAATGGTCTGCCAATCAGGAAGTGACCGGGAGTAAGTGGAGATAGATCAGAAGGATCTACTGACGTTGCTGTCAGTGGTCGCGAATTTAATATTGCTTCGATTTGTGCAAAGAGCGTTGTAAGTTCCTCAAATGTGATACTAGAATTGCCCGCGATTCTTTTGAGATGAAATTTAGCAGATTTTACACCTGCTTCCCAAATTCCACCGAAATTGGGCGAGTACGCAGGATTAAATTTAAAAGAAGATTTTGTTTGTTTAAAAATACTTACGCTTCCATCCCTCTATATTTATGAAACTGCAATTTTTGTTAAGGAGAATGTATCTAAGTTTGAAACACTTAATACTAGACGTCACCAAAGCACACTAAAGACAAAAAAACACAGCACTGCACTTTTTTCAAAGAGTTGCCTCGGCATGGGTCCAAAAATTTTTAATAAACTACCAAAAACTTTAAAAAGTATGACTAACATAAATCGTTTCAAATTACAACTAAAGAAATTATTGCTTGACAAAGCTTACTATTCTATCAATGAGTTTTTAGATGATAAGAGTTTAAAATAAATAAATGTTCTATTGTTAATTTAAATGACCATTGTTCTTAAATAATTTGTACGCCTCGCAAGGCAAAACATAGTGATACATACAATTTTTTTTTATACCATGTACCATATTACCTATGTTTCACAAATAAAATACTTTGACTTTGACTTTGACTTTGACTTTGAAGAAATACCTTCACCAGCAACGAACTCATCGATAGCTCGTTGACTCGATTTCAAAAGTCTGTCTAACTCTCTATCCGCTCCTACGAAATTTTTTCCATTGTCACAGAATATCGTTTGAGGTTTTCCGCGTCGTGCAATAAAACGTCGCAAACATAAAATGAATGCATTTGAAGTGAGATCGCTTACTACCTCAAGGTGTAATGCTTTGGTGCAAAAGCAGACAAAATGACACAAATAGCATTTTGTTGTACGAGAACCACGACCCTTGCGATTAGAAATAAGAAATGGACCAGCGAAGTCAATTTCGCAAGTTTGAAATGGTGGAGCCGGATTTACACGTGGTGAAGGTAAGTTTCCCATTATTGGTTGCATTGATTTGGCTTTAAATCTAGTACACTTAATACATCTATTAACAGTTTTAGCTGCTAAGGCCCTACCACCAATAGGCCAAAATTGATCTCGCAAGGAGCTGAGTAATTGTAGAGGACACAGTGCAACAATTTTAAATGTTCATTGATAAATATTAATTTCGTAAATGGATGCTTAGAATCTATTAAAATTGGATGTTTTTTACCATAAGGGCAATGATATGCGTTTTGTATGCGACCCCCTACACGGAGGACGCCTTGATTATCAAGAAAAGCATTTAGTGATAGAAGGTTGGACTTTTTAGTTAATGTCTGGTAAGTAGATAGTGAATGTATGTCCTTAGAAGAGAAATCCTTTTGTGATTGTTCTGCAAGTATAAGTAACGATTTACTCAATTCATCACTTGTAAGACTACCTTGCAACTTTGTATTATATTTTTTGCTATTATTTATAAATCGCATGACATACGCAACTACTCTTTGTAATTTATATATACTTGAAAATCTTTCAAATGGTATTACATTTTCTCGACATTGTATGATAAAACTTAATTTTGTTTCAGGTAGCTTAACATGACTTACACTTTCTGCAGGCCATTCATCAGGAGACGTCATCAGGAATGTAGGCCCGTGCCACCACAAGTGATTATCTTTTAACTGTTGCGGAGCTATACCACGGGAAGCTAAACCAGCTGGGTTACTTCCCGTGGATACATGTCGCCATTCAGTCCTCCTGGTAAGTTGCCTGATCTCCTCAATCCGGTTACAGACAAATGTTTTGAGTGTTTGAGGTTGTGTTTTTATCCAACCTAGCACTATGGTTGAATCACACTAAAATATTGACTGTGATATTTCAACTCTTAGTGAGTTCATCACCTTTGCGTACAACCGAGCTCCTAATAACGCGCCTAAGAGTTCTAAACGAGGAATTGTCGTTTCTGGTTTAATAGGTGCCACTCTCGCCTTGGCGCATAACAGATTGACTTGAGTTTTTGAATTTATTTGATCTGTTGATTTTATATAAATGCAGGCGCCATATGCGACTTGCGAAGCATCAGTGAAACAATGAATTTCAATATTAATGGGATTTGGTGACATTACGTGCCGTGGCACTTCTACCGTAGATAAGTGATACAAATTTTGAATGAAAGCCTCCCACAATATTTGAATATCTTTAGGAATGGGATCATCCCACTTCATCTTTAGATTCCACATTTTTTGTAAAATTGTTTTTGGTAGTATAGTTGTAGCAGATAATAGCCCAAGAGGATAAAATTTTTTACATGACATAGATAAAATGATTCTTTTTGTTATCTTTGAGGTTGTCTCGGGTTTTGTCGAAAATTGCAGTTTGTCTGTGCTTGGTATCCATTTTAAACCAAGTACAGTGGATTCTTTACTAAAATCTTGACTTTCATCAACTACTGGAAAGTCATCAAATGTGCAGCCTTTATTGAGCATTTCAATGATACCCTTAATAACTTGCTTTAGTTTATCTTTATAATTTGACCCAGTATTCAAATCGTCTATATAAAAATCATGTCTGATTATATTGGTAACCATTTCATCTGTATACTCATCAGCCAGTTGTATTAAGTATTTTGTACTTAAAAAGGGAGCTGAAGCTGTCCCGTAAGTAACAGTGTCTAACTGTAAAGTCCTAAGAGACTCGGCTTCGCTATTTCTCCATAAAAATTAGTTGAATATGACGCTGTGATTCATCAAGACTGATCTGTCAGTACATTTTTTTTCGATATCAGCTGTGACTACATATGTATTTTGTCGAAATCGCAGTAAAATCGATAACAAATCATCTTGTACCACAGGACCAACTAGCATAATGTTGTTTAATGATTTGCCTGTAGAAGTTTGCAAAGATGCATCAAAGACTACTCTCAGACGAGTAGTTTCACTTGTTGCGCGAATAACGCTATGATGTGGAATATAGTAACCAAATTTAGGTGGTATTACTTCATGTAAATGACCTAAATGTTCGTATTCCCGAATAAATGCAGAATAGTCATTTTTAAAATAATTTTTTGACAGCCTTTTTTTCTAATGAGTATAAACGCTTTGTAGCTATACTGCGTGATTCACCCAGAACGTCTTCGGGTGACTCACTCAACGGTAATTTGACCGAAAATCTACCATTTTCTAATCGCTTAGTATTTTCGACAAAATGGCGTTCACAATATTACTCTATGTCTGACAACAGTTTGCCAGACGAAGGCAGTTCTTCAACCTCCCACAATTTAGTGAGAGCCTCCCGTATTTCTTGGGAGAAATTACATTGAACCTTGGAAGTAGACTTAGTATTTTGTCCGGTTGGGCCAGCAACGAGCCAACCAAATTTTGAATCTTGCAATGTGGGTTTGTTTCGCCCTAATTTTATTTGATTTGAATTAACGATATCCCAAAATACATCGGCTCCTAATAATATATCTATTTCAGAGGGACGAAAGAAACTTGTATTCGCTAACTGCTCGTGTGTAATCCTTGCTCGTGTGTGTGCCGTGGCGGTCTGATTACTTGCTATCGCTCTATGTTTCTGCGAATTTAACTTGACCTATTTTAATTTGTTCACATTATGGTTACATTTTTGAAAAAAACATTTTACAATTACAACACACTTTACACATTTCTTTTTTTTTTACTATTATTATTTTACCTTTTGTTATATCTAAAATAAATGTTATTACAATGCATTTTAGTTGACAAAATGTTATTATAATACTTATGCAATACAATTTCACTTTAGCTTACCTCTGTTATACATCCTTTTTTTTATATATATAATATATGCATACATATGTCTACGTTATCAGAGCCATGAGCATGACTGAATACTCGTAATTATTCGATACGTTTTTTATTCTTTCTGTTGTTGGTACATTCATTACACTGTTTGGGCCTGGACTTGTTGCTGAATGACTGTTCCTATTTCTTTCCGAAGACCACTTTGTATTCCTCTTTTACATTTTCTACACGACACATAGAAAATAACACATACTATGATCATTAATATAACCAATAGCATTATACTTGAAGTTTTAATATGACTTTCTACGTTAGTCCAATCCGAATTGTTAGCTCCATTTTGGGCAATTAAAATTTCCTCTTGCTTACTGTAAGTTTTGCCCATTTTGAATATCATTAACAAAATATATTTTTCATTTATATTTGTCTACTCTTGATGGTTTACAAATTATGATCATGAATAGTAATCCTTTGTCCGCAGTGATCAGAATCAAGTAAATTTAAAACTTCTTTGTGGCTTGGTATTATGTTTGTAAAAATATTATCTAGGCACGTGGCACAAGTAGGTGTTATTCTTGTGGGCTCCAAAAATAGGTTTACAAGATTGTAGGACTGAAATAGACTTATAATTTTATTACAATGACCAGAGTTCTCTAATAAATTAATATTAAAATCACCGCAAACGATAATGGCTTTGTTTGAAACACAAATCTTGTGTAAGACTTCATCCATTACCTTTTACCTTTTTTTGGGTGAAAGCTCATGTCGGGATCCCCGGCAATGAGCGCGCCGACGAGTTGGCAAGGCAGGCGGCGGCTCAGTCCAGGGTCGCCCCAGCGTATGACAGGTGTCCGGTCTCATACGTCAAGCGACGTTTGAGGGAGGGCACAGTAGCTGTCTGGAATGGGAGGTACACCGGCGGGGCCACGGCTGGGGTCACGCGAATGTTCTTCCCCGACGTGGCGTGCGCGCGCAAGGTCCTGAAGTGCCTCGACAGGACGTCTGTCTGGGCGCAGATCCTAACGGGTCACGGCGGCTTCGCCGCGTACCTGCATAAATTTAAATTAAAAGATAGTCCGGCCTGCGTGTGTGACGCGCAGGCATCCGAGACGGTTCAGCATTTGTTATTTGAGTGCCCGTGGCATGACCGCGCCAGATACGACCTGGAAATAAGTACTGGAAGAACATTAAATGAAACAACTATCGCCAACTTGATGGCTGACAAGCACTCCAGGCCGTATCTGGAGCGGTTCTGCCTCCAAGTTGCAAAACAGGCAATAGAACGCAATAGGACGAGGGCGGCACAGCCAAGCGCGGTGCCGTCGGCAGGAATTATTTAAAAGATATTAACTGTAAGCTAACTGTTTTAAGAGTGAGATAGATTATAAGTAGAATAAGATTAGTACATAAGTAATTGTATATTGCATGATAAAAGATGACTAAGAAAAGAAAATAAAACAGACATGGGAAAAAATGAGACCCAGAAAAAAAAAAAAATAATAACGACAAGGCCAATGCCGCAAAAGAGCAAGCGCGAAAAAACAGAATTGGCAGAATGAATAAAACAAGTGAATAATGATTCTTGCTACGCAAGGAGAAAAGAGACGCCACCATTTAAAAAAAAAAAAATCATAAGATGAAAGATTTTACACACGCAAGAAATCAGAGAAATCGGCCTTAATTTAATCTCACTATTGACATTATTTGTAGTTTTGGGTATGGGAATAATTTGAATATTTCGCCATTGGTGAGGAACAATACCGAATCTAAAAATATAGTTATATATCTTCAGTAAAAGATACTTTCCTGAGTCTGGTAAATTATACAACATTGAATAAGATATAGCATCCTCCCCGGGGGCCGCATCTTTTTCTTTAAGACAATGTTCTAGTTCAGGACGTGTAAATTCGACTTCTAAAATTTTATTTTTAGACTTAAAGCGTGGAATCAGATTTGGAGCATAGTCTTGAGTCAGAGAACGTAGAAGATCAACTTGTTTGTCAATAGGCGGGGACCATCTTTGTTGTTTAAAACCTTTTATCCACTTCATACGGCGCCACATTTCCTGAGTTGACGTAGCTTCGTCTATAGAATCGCAAAATTGTTGCCAACCATGAGATTTAGCTTTCCTTATTAAGGTTTGAGCTTCTAAAGTTTTCGATTCTGATTTATTAAAATTATTAGGGGTCGAATTTTTACGAAAGTTTGATAAGGCCAGCCTTCGCTGGGCAACTATTTCAGATAATTTAGGGGACCAGTAATTTTTATGTTTAAATTTTTCATTTGGCTTCAAACTGAATTTAAAATAGGGTATATGTTTGTCAGCCGCATATTCAATATAGTTTATAAAAGCGTCATACATTTTTTGTATGTCACCATTAAAATATTTTTCATTAAACGTTTTAATATTTTCAAAAATCGTCTGTCGATATTCACTCCAATTTGCATTTTTAAAATTACGTTTTTTAACAATATGTACGTTATAAGACAAGTTAGCCGTTATTTTAATAATCAGGTGATCACTTCCTAAATTTTACATATTTCTGGAATCGAGGTTAGTACTTTACAAATTATTTCTGTTTCACAGCAAGGAGTTGCGGCGACAGAATAGGATATACTCGTGTCACAGAGATAGTGATCACTGTTTACGATTTTACAATTTCTTAATTCGTCAAGTTTACAATATGTTAATTTATCTTTAGTTATTCCAACATATTTAGAGGATGGAATTATAGTTGAATAAGATACAGGGTTGTCAACCTCGTACGGCACTGAACAAGGTAAGTTATGATACATTGAGAAATGTTGAGGTTTAATCAAAGGTATTTCAAGGACAAACACTATTTGATCCTTCCTTGCTATAGTAACTAGATATAGTAGATATATTTAGAATAATATGTACATTTTCTAGACTTAGGAGAACAGTCTAGAGTTCGAGATGAATCTGTAGTTATTCACTAATTAAGTATAAAGTTCTATTGGTGAAAGAATAGATGGATATAGAATGTTTGATCTATCAAACATAACTGAGTTCACTATATCCTCGACTTTGAATGATAAAGTTAGAAGGCTATTTTCTATCATAGACGTTAATTCTAAAATACGGGATCGTATTCCTAATTCTTTAGAAATAAAAGTTAGGTTTTTAATGTCTTGGTATAAAGCGTCGATGGCGACGTTTAATTCGTGTTCATTGGATTTTATGGCTTTTAATGTGTTGTTATAAGTTTTAAGGGTGGAAGTAGTAAGGAGAAAATTTTCTTTAAGCATTGATGCTATTTTGCTGGTATCAGCTTGAATTTCCTGAATGACGTTATTATAGCGGATGGCATCTTCTTCATCCATAGTTCCAAATAGTTTTTTCGGCAAGGTTCCAATAACACTCAGAAGTGCGGACCTTTTTACTTGATGAGACATGAGATAAGAGATTGCCTCGTTATCGCGTTTAATATCTTGAAAACGAGTTTCTAGAGGTAGAAAAAGATTATTGCATTCTACATAATCAAGAGCTTTGCTTTTTTCGCATAGTGATTTTGAATTATCAAGTATATGATGTAAATTAATAATATGTGGGTCAATAAATGAGATTTCTAAAGGAATTACTACACTAAGATAACTATCGACTAAACTCAGGGATCCTATGGGATCGAAGTAAATCCCAGAAATATTCTTCAGGGGTTTGACGAATTCTTGACCCGTTGAGGGATTACTGCAAGGAAATAGAACTAGTATTAGTGTAATATTATTAATTACTATGCTTATATACTACTATTTAAAATAAAGGTTTATGTATAAGACCTAGGAGTTAGTTTTACCTCATCATAGTGATGGGTGAGATGTTGTATATTAATTAATAGGCTTAAAGTGTTGCGGCCGTTAATTTTGACCACTTTATATGGACCTTTCCATACGGGTGATAAGGCTTTTCGCAATCTTACGTGATTCTTTAGGTATACGTAATCCCCTACTTTGTACTGTACGGGACGAGAGTGGTTATCATAATATTCCTTCGACTTTTCTTTTGATTTTTGAATACTTTTAAGGGTTTTTTCCCTTGAGAGTTTTAATTGATGGTGTAGGAATTCGGGATAAGTCGTTTGGGAATGTAATTCGTAAACAGAATCAGGGATGAAGGCTTTATGGCCGAAGAGTAGTTCGTATGGAGTAAAATTTGTAGAAGCATGGACTGACGTGTTATAGGCATGCATTGCGGTATATACGTATCTATGCCAGTCTGTATGGTTTTCATTGACATAAGACTTAAGGTATTCTTTGAGTGTAGAAAAAAGCAAAAGGTGCAAAGGTGCAGGTGGAGGAGCAGAAGGTGTCAAGCGCACCTTGAGTTTGGGGATGATAAGGGGATGACCAGATTTGCTTAATCTTTAAGAATTCGCAGGTTTTCTTGAACTTATCTGCAGTAAAATTGGTTCCTTGATCTGTAAGGATCATTTTTGGAATTCCAAAAAGGGAAATGAAATGGACGAGGCACTCGCACGTGTCCTCTAAAGTAGCATTAGCAATGAGATATGCAAAGGAAAATTTAGTAAGGTCATCTTGCATAGTTAAGATGAACTTAAATCTTTTTAGGCCCGCCTCCGGAAGTGGACCTAGGAGATCCACGCTAAGACGCTCAAAGGGTTTCGTGGAAGTCAGTTTCGTCGTTTCATCTGCATGGGTGAGCGATTAATTTGCCTTAGGGCTTTATTCGATTGGAATTGCGAACAATTTTTTATATATAATTTGATGTCTGATCGCATGTTTTTCCAATGATATCTTTCTTTTATTCTATTTAGCATACGAGCCGTACCTAGATGTCCAGCGATAGGGAGATCGTGATTTTCCTTAAGGATTTTCTTTATTTCAGATGGAGTTGGAAATATTAGTGAATTATGATAGATGTCAATAGATACATTCGAGTTATTGAAGATATAGGAGAACATATTATATAATTTTTTCCAGTCATGTTTATCGAAAGGGTTACGGAAATTAGTAATAGCTAAATGTATGATTTCCTCCCTTGATGTCGAGAGTATTTGATGTTTTAGGTTTATTAGACTTTTATAGATGTCTTCGTAAGAGCAACTATCGAAATGGTGGACTTTTGTAAATAGGAAATAGAGGGTTTTAGATTTGTGTTCAAAGGGTAGGCAAGTAAACAACATCCTTTCTTTACCCAGGAGATCTGAGGAATTTTCAATTTCACCTAAAATTTCCTCTATAAAAGGGTTAGCCGTATCAAGGTCAATAGAAGTAGGTAGTACTATCTGAGGGCACGGGAGTGCCCTCGCCAAGTCGAGCGCGAAGCAAACACTGCCGTACCATCTTTACCCGAACCATTTCGCTGCATTTTCAGGTCCCTAATTAAGAACCTCTGGATAGTACCAGAATGCTGAAATTTTGGTCATCCAGTAAGCTGTATTAACACACTTCAAATCTAAAATTTCAAGTCTGTAGCTCATCCAGTTCTGAAGTTAACCGAAAGTAAATTTCCGTGTTTTCGACACTCACTCACTCATGATCATCAAAATAGAAGTAGTACTTCCCATAAACTCAGAGAGCTGAAATTTGGTACACAGCCAGGGTTTAATGGTCACATAAAGGGAAAAATATAAAAACTAGAATAATCGAAGATCTGAAGTACCTGGTGACCTTGATTAGAAAGCAGAAGAGCCCAACCAAACTAGTAGAGGTTGACGTACCACCGTCAATAAAATATTCAACTTGGTGGGCCGCTTCATCAACTGACTTCAAAAAAAGGAGCGGGTTCTCAATTCGTCGTAATCTTTTTTTTTATGTAGGTGTGTTCACCGATTACCCTAAGACGCCTGGATCGATTTTCAAATTTCTTTTTGTTTGAAAGGATATACTTTCCAGGTAGTCCAATAGTTACCAGGTCAGGATCTGATGATGGAAGACCAGAGAAATCAAGGGTAACTTTCAAAAAACGTAGGGGTGACTAGTGCATTTCTAAGTATTTTCAATAAGTATTAGAAAACACTACGATTTAATAAAGGTACGGAGTAGATCTGATGATGAAGCTGGGAGACAGTCGTGAGAACTCCTCAACGATTCACAGCAGCTACCTTGTGTTTATGTTTGATTAATTTGTATTGATGAGAACTTTACACCTCGATGGGATGTGACTGTCATAAAGGCTCTGGTGATGAAGACAAAGTTCAGTCCCGCGTACTCCTCAACGGTTTACAGTAGTTACTTTGTATTTGGACTTATATCATTTATATTCATGAGGACTTTGCACCCAGTTGGGTTATAATGAAGGTCTGAAGTAGATTTGATGATGGAGTCGAGAGACAAACGAAGGAAGTCCTCAGCGATTCACAGCAGCTACCTTGTGTTTTTGCTTGATTAATTTGTATTGATAAGAGCTTTATACCTAGATAAATTGGGATTGTCATTAGAGATCTTATGACGAAGACGAAGGGCAGTTAGGGAATTTCCAACGTTTTACAGTAGCTACTTTGTGTTTGGAATTAATTCATTTATATTGATGAGAACTTTGCACCTATATGGGCTAAAATTATGGTCTGCAGTAACCTTTGAATTAGATCAGAAGGAAGAAATGTTCGTCGTTCAGTAATCTATAATCAAATCTACTATTGCTACATAAAAAAAAATGATTGTCATTGCAAAAATCCAGCGTAGTGGGACACATATATCTTCTAATTTAATCTAGCTTAGAGCGCCCCACTGCTGGAAATGCCTCCCCTTCTGCTTTGATAAAAACTGTGGCTAAGACTAGACTGGCTTTTATACTTTTTAGTTTACACGAAGAAATAGTCGAACGATTACTAACTACTACTAACTTTTCAACTCGAACATAAACATTACACAAATGAAATGAACAAATTACGCTAAAATAAATTTCACTCAAAATTTGGTCAAAATATAATCCACTAGCTTTAGGTAGGTTATATCGCTTTTTAGATTTTCCTTGGGAATATCGATTCTTCCGGGATAAAAACTGCCCTATTATTTAATCCGGACTTCGATCTTTCTGTCTACAAAATTTCAATGAAATCGGTTCAGTAGTTACGGCGTGAAAGCGGAACAGACACACTTTTCTTTTTTTTTCATAAATATAGAGAAATTGGATGCATTTTTGACATATTGAGACAGAAATCAGGAATATATAATCCGCCAAAAATATTCCCACTCCTAGGACACATGCCTCCTCTCGATGAGATAGAGTGGGCCGTAATCTACGTGTAGATTACGGCCCACTGCGGCCCAGGCGGGCACAGTGCGGGTTGATAAATGTCACATGCCTTCGGAGTTTTTGCTTCTAAAACATGCCGGTTGTCTCACGAAGTTTTCCTTCACTGCACCGTTTTGAGAGCAGTAGTGATGAAATAATTGACACAAATTAAAGCACCTGATAGGGTTCTAACCTACGGCCTACAACTTGTAAATCGCGGACGATACTACTAGTCCACCGCTGCTCTATCAGTGTGCAAGGGAATTGCATGATTTAATTCAACGACGAAGCGTTTTGCTCCCTCTTTACCGACTGGAACAATTATATAATAATAATAACGTTTATTCAGAAATTATTTCATTGTTACACAAAATATATTATAGGCCATAATTTATTTTTACAATCGGATTACACATCTGTAACCGAACTAGACAAAAGCCTGTGTTTCAGTTATCAGCGCCCAATCCCTTAAAAAGTAGACACTAGATATATTATGTAGGTAGCCATTGAGTACAGTCAAATTTAATGAAATAAAATAAAATAACATCATACCAAACAAAATTAACATTTTTATAATTTACCAGAAACAATAAATTAACTTAAAATTAGATTAAATTAAGAATAAGCACTGAACAGTACGTGTGTCCTCTATTTGTGTGATATGATTATGTGTGTTTGAATGTAAGAGGGTGTGTGTATGTGGTAAATAGTCAATTACTGTGGTATATGTAGTATTAACTCAGTCTTTTCGTAATTAAGTTTTTGTAAGTATTTTGTAACCTTTTCCTTACATTGAGTTTTCGTTAAAGGGTAGATATTGATTGCTTTATTTATCTTATTATAGATGTAAGGTCCAATGAAGTTTGTAAATTTTCAGCTAAATTTAGTTGTATTTAGTATTTATATAATTTGCCAGCGGCGGTGTTTCCGTCACACTACAATTTGAGTGTCTTCAAGGCTAAAGTGAATAGACTCTTAATAAACTAGCGCACTTTACCATCAACGATCGCATCACTGCTCTGCTTACCATCAGACGGGATTGCGGTCAAGCGCAAGTTAGAGTACCACAATCATATGTATTTAGAAAGCTTCAACTTATAGTGCATTGGACTTACGAGTGGCGGTGATACCCGCTTAAGGACATACTTAAAAACTATCGAACTATTTATTATAGGTGAATTGTCTATGATATCTAATTAACCTACATAAATCTTCGTTTATGCAAAATGTTTGATTCTTCTGATCTAGAAGATGGTTGGTTTGGAAAAAAAACATATTTTAGTGCTTGAGGATCTTTTGCAACTCAAACCAGCAGTGTAATTACGTAAAACGCCATCAGTACCAATGGGTTTCATTTTGACAGATCAACAACATTCATTGCGTTATTAACATTTTTGAGCACTCATTTTTTAAACATAGGGAGCAATGGATTAGCAATATACTTCAAAATGATTCCAGTTAATATCAATAGTTTGTTACGTAATTAGGGTGTGGTCAGAGAAAAGTAGCTGTTTAAAAAACTAATCCTCTTAGAAAGGTGGTAGGCCTTGCCATCAGCCGCCGGCAGAAGTTACCACCCACCAGAGAAAGTCTTGCCGCCAATCGATTCGTCGTAGGCATAATGACTGGTGAAGCCATACGGAGGACGGGTTTGATCAGTTGTGATGCGATTTATGCCGGGTACGATGCGTGAAATGTTGTTGTTTCGGGATTTTGGTCGTGGAGGGTCTCTAGATCAATCTCCCTTTGGCGCAGCATCGTTGGTCGTGTTGTTGGGTTTAACATTACACCACCTCGCTCAACTGCCGTCTTCCTTCCTATTCACTCAGTTTTTTTGAATGAATAGGCTCTTAATAAACTAGCGCGCTTTACCATCAATGATTGCATCACTGCTTGCCATCAGGCGGGATTGCAGTTAAGCACTAGTTTATAATTATTAAAATAAATAAAATTCCAATCTTTTGTAATGATTTTTTTTAAACAATGATCTTAGGTTGTATATTAGACCGCTGTATGATTCTACGTTTCTTGAGATATCAAAAAGAACCAAAGTAGGATTGACAACTCAATCAGACAGAGATATACTGCCTAATCGATTGATACCTCTGCTCTCGCATTCCAATGAAGGAATGTTTAATGGAAATATATAACACAATGTTTAAGGGACGTATCAGAAGGTAAGTACTGTTTGTTTACTACCGTCGAGAAATATGTGTATGCATAAAACTATATTCAAAGCAGTCCCGCAATCCGAGATAAAGTTAATTGCTAAAAATTCCTTGGATTGTTCAAGATGTATGATAACAAAAGCCCGGGCTTGTTAACAAAAATATGAGGATGATGCGACGATGACTGCTGAACTGGAAGAAACTATAATCATTGAACAGGGAGCTAAAGTAATGCTTAAGAGAAACATTGATGTTTGGTTTAGTTAATGGTTCGACAGGCTAGTACAAAAAGTGAGGTGGGACCCGGAAGACCAAATAAAGCCTAAACAATTGTTAGTAAAACTTGCTTATAATTTGATTCATGAATTATTACTTTTTATGTAAGTTATAATTTGAGATCATACCCTGGGCATGCTTGTACAGACAACAATTCCCAATCTGTGTGGCGTATGACCTAACATTTCACAAGAGCCAAGTTCTAACTCTAAAAAATGGACATTGGCACTTCCATATTCTCTCGTGGCCAAGCTTATATGGCGCTTTCACGAGTAAACAATTTTCATTGGGCGCACCTCATATTGATTAAGAAGTAAACATAAATGTTGACTTCAAGAGTATAAAAACTCAAGCTTCAGCGATCACTGAATACAACCACGCACGCCACGGGAATGGGCAATACATAAAATTATTGCTACTGTACAAGAATCAGAACCGGAAAAAAGAAAAGGAAGATTTGTAATAACTACTTCTAAAAAGAAAAAAAAAAAACTGTGTTAAATAATAAAATCAATATAATACGCTTCTACAAAAAGAAGTGAAATCCAACCAAAAACATTCTGTAAAAAATGCCAAGCCTCGCTGGAGCTGCTGGTTTATCTCTAAAAAGTAATGAAATCTAGACAAAGCCGTGCCAAGTTAAAGGTTCCTTATTGCGATTTCTTCAATATTATTATAGTTAATATTGTGTGACTTGGCCGTTGAAGGGTATACCAGGCTACAAATTCAGGTGCTCCATGACACCATTACACCAATCTGTCGCCAGAACCGACATTTTCCAAGTGGTAATTTTCCATGGTCAATGGGTACATAGACCATGGAAAATGTTGATTCAGTAACTAGGGCTTGATAAAGTTGCGCATTTCAAAAATACTTATATATAGACGAGCCGGAAACGAACAGCAAAAAAGTCATTTCCAGTACAGATGGACTAATCATTCATAGAAATCCGTCTGTACGTCTATTTTATATTAGATAGGTGGTCGATTTGACGCTCCAAAAAGAACAGAAGTCATCATTGTCAATGATTAATATATGTGTTGCACAATGTCTTAAGTCCAATTACAAATACCAGTATGGGCTATTATTCTCACATAACAAACATAGGTAGTTATAACAGATATAACATTACGTGTTAACAAAATCGCACTAACGTATAATGTTCAACGGCCAAGTCACACAATATTAACTATAATAATATTGAAGAAATCGCAATAAGGAACCTTTAACTTGGCACGGCTTTGTCTAGATTTCATTACTTTTTAGAGATAAACCAGCAGCTCCAGCGAGGCTTGGCATTTTTTTACAGAATGTTTTTGGTTGGATAATATGTTTACAAATAAAAAGAAAATATTTACATTATGTTCTATAATTTTAGTATTACTATTAAACTGTTTTCCGGACATTGTTTTTAGGAATTTGGAATAGTTTTCACCGGAACTAGAAGTTAGTGATAGATGCTCCTCGGCATTATTATCAACCGTAGGATTTGGAAGGTTTGGATTTTCAGGTAAGTCATCTCTATTTTCAGGACCAAGAATATCTGTGAAGGAGTCGTCATTGTCTAACAACTCTACCGGCGGAACTTCGTCAGAATCCAGAGGTATAGAAGGTAATTGTATATCGAGATCTTCTAAAGTTAAAGGACTAAAATTAGGCGATTGATTTTCGTCATTCCGCCTAGACGTAGAAGGAATAGAATTATCATCTTTATTTTGAACAGGGTTTACGGGGAATCGAGACAACGCATCAGCGTTTCTATTGATTTTACCTTTTTTGTACTGGATTTTGTAGTCGCGTATAGTTCTTCTAGTTTTAAGCGCCATCTAACTAGGCGGGATCCAGGATCTTTGCATTTGAATAACCATTTTAATGGTCTATGATCTGTTACTATAGTGAATTTATGTCCATATAGATATGACCTAAACATTTTGGTACCAAATACTATGGCTAGACATTCTTTTTCTGTGGTGGAGTAATTGGTCTCCGCTTTATTCAACGTTCTTGATGAGTAAGCGATTGGGCGATCCTACCCAATTTCGCCTTGGGATAGAATGGCTATATTGCATAATTTGATGCATCGCAGGTAAGCACAAAGGGCTCAGAAAAATCGGGATATAGAAGTATAGAAGCGGAAATTAGTTTTCCTTATAGTTCTTCGAAAGCTATTTATTGTTCATTCAACCAAGAGAAAGGGACATCCTTTTTTAGTAATGTAGTGAGAGGTTTAGCGGTTTTAGAAAAATCAGGGATTAAACGGCGGTAATCGGGTACTAGACCTAGGAATGATTTAACGTCCTTGGGACATTTAGGAATTGGAAATTGAGACACGGCCTTGACCTTTTCAGGATTTGGGCTTACTCCTTTGTCACTAATGATGTGACCAAGGTAACCGACTTCTTTGCGCAAGAATTCGCACTTCTCGGGTTGTAGTTTAAGGTTATATTTGCGTAGTCTATCGAAAACTTTTAACAATTTATCGCAATGTGATAAGAGATCGTGTGAATAAATTACTACATCGTCAAGATAGACGTAACAATGAATGCCTTGAAGTCGGAAAAGTATTTACTTTGCCCTAATTGGTCTAGTATTTCATTGATTTGAGGGATAGGATAACTTTCGCCGATTGTGATGTCATTCAGTTTCCTATAGTCAATGACAATGCGCCATTTTTTCTGGCCAGAGGAATCTGTTTTCTTAGGGACGACCGAAACTGGGAATGACCAAGGGGAAACAGAGGGTTGAATGATGTCCTGGGACAACATTTTAGAGATTTGAGTTTCAACTTCTTTTTTGTGAACCTCGGGAAACCTGTATGATTTGACATTGATAGGTTCCAAGGGGGACGTATTTATTTCGTGTTTTAAGAGATCGGTGGTCGACAATTTATCATCGGGTAAATGGAAAATGTCAGAGTATTGAGAACAGATATCGAATAAGCACGACTTTTCTTCGTCGTTGAGATGATTAGCCCGTAACATGTTTAGGACTTCTTCTTTTCTGATTGTGGAAGATTTAGAAGAATCAGAATTTGGTTGGATTTGGAAAGAGTTCACCTCGAAGGGTTGTATTTCTAATTTTAGATCAGAGTTGATTGTGACTTGTTTTTCAGAGGTGTTGACAACCGATATATTTATTCGGTTGTTATCCTTAACTGTAACGATGCAGTTAGCTATCAACAAGGATTCGGAGATATGTTGATCAAGGATAAGTCCTTGTCGATGCTCAGGATTATCAGTACATTCTATAATAGTTTCAGTACGGGGTGCGATTTTATATACGGGTTGGCAGTATTCTAATTTTGTTATGATATTACTAATTTAAAACCGTCTAAATCATTCAGGAGGTCAGTTCCAATTATGCCGTCATAATTTAAATCGATATTTTCAACTACGTGGAAACGATATGCAATATCAGAATTTGGAAATAATTCCAATTGGAAATGACCTAAGGTGGGTATGGTTTCGTTAGTGTTGTGAATACCTTTCAGTTGAATGATTTTGTTTTGAAGCACGGGCATTGATTTGATTGAGTTTCTTTTTATCAAGCTCACAGCGGATCCGGTGTCGACTAAGAAATTTAAACTACGGTTACTTAACTGAGTTTTAAGGGTAACATGAGGTACGTATCTTTTCGTAGAATTAGAAGTAATTTCGTAAATAATACTTTTTTGTGTTTCAGGAGTTGAACAACCAGCAATTGGATTCAGAGTAGGCTCAGTAAATTTAGAAGAATTTGGTACTTCAGATACAGAAGATTTAGAGGATTTCGAATAGGCTGACTCTTTAGGTACAGCTGATACAGAGGATTTAGAACAGGCTGACTCTTTAGGTACAGCGGATACAGAGGATTTAGAATAAGCTGACTTATTGGGTACAGCGGATACAGAGGATTTAGAATGGGTGTCTATTAAGTGCGAAGGCGGATTTAGAATTTGAGGGCTGGGCCCCACGTGACACCGTCGTGAGCCCACTACTCGTTTAAATGATTTTCATCGCTTACGGAACCTTGGGGTTCGTTGTCGTAATCGACGTGGTTGACATGGTTTTGTGTATTACTTTGTCGTGGAGTGGAATCGTCATTTTGATTGAATTTGTATTTTTTATTATTATTATATTGGCGTTTTTTGCAATTTTCAATGGTATGGCCCTCAAACTTGCAATATCGGCATATAGGTGGAGAAGACTGGGGTTTACCTGAATTATGAGTCGTATTAGATTTAGAGCGATTTTGAGTAGTATTCAGTTTTTGCGGAGGACGGTTTAAATTCCTTCTCTTTGATAGTAGGGCCTGTATTTTCTCCTCCGAGATAGCAAAGTTAATGGCTTCATTCAAGGTGGAAGGATTTTTCATGCGAATTAAATTACAAATTTTGGGTGAAAGCCCCATTAAAAATGAGTGGAGGGCTAGTGCCTCCACAGCCGATATTTTTCCGACTAACTCGGTTCTCTTTTTATTGGAAAATGTAATTTCGGTAATTAATTTGGCTAGGCAAGACTCAATTTTGAGAGAATATTGACTTACAGATTCGTCTGGCTGCTGTTGGAGTTCCTGTAATTCGGATAATAGATGTGCGTAATGTTTCATTTCCCCAAATTGGGATTGTAAAAAGGACTTTACCTGTTCCCAGTCGTTAAAATCCTTTATGGATGCTGCTGAGTCGGCATAGAATATAATTTAACAAAACAGGTTTTTGAGTTGTTGAACCAAGTTTGTTTGCATTGTCGCAGTTATTGAGAAATGATTGAAGTTTCTCTCGAGACCCGTCAAAGGGTTTAATAAACTTGAATAGAATACTTGTTTTTCTGACAGAGTAACGAGCCTCTGGCCTTGATTCAGATTTTTCGGTTGGCATATAGGCCGGACAATAAAACGAAACAAAGCTAATAAAAATAGAATACAAAATAATAAAGTACAACGTTTACAAAGTATGCTAAGAATGCTAGCAGGCGTCGTCGAGTCGAGCTTTTTTGATATGACATCTCGTAGGTGGCCATTAGAGGCCGTAACTACTTAACCGGACTTTCCTGTGGATATCATAGTTAAAATTAAAACCTCCAGCCAGGGGCACTTAAAACTAAATTAAAATTGGGCGACTGCGCACTAAGGGCACACCCTGTGGGGTACGAACCTCGGCTTAGGGCGTCGCTAGAGAGGACAGCAAGGGACGGCTGGATCGAATGTATTCTTAATGGTTTGATGACCACGACGTTTCCTAGTACTAGCTCTGAGATGAAACGCCGAAACAAACTCAGAGGTCATTGTTGGGACATTATGATATTACTGGCTCAGCTGCAGCGCGGGCTGGCCTTCATCGGACAAGGAGTCGAGCTGATAAGCCCTCCGCTACGTAGAAGCTCGGATGTTTTGACTACGGATTTTATCACGACGTCTCACTGTAACTTTGCACTGGATTATATTTTATTTATGATTTTGAACACACGGTGTATGATGACACGCTGTATGATTGTTATAGCCGCACACACTACACTTTACCGACGATGTTGCCGGCCTTGCCGCTATCTTGAACACATCCGTGCTGGTTGCGGTCGATGCTGCTGCCGTAGATGACTGTCGCGCTGCACGTTTTGCACTATTGACAGCCATAGGATATAGAAAATATGGGGTTTCACAAAATCTAATGTGGCGCCCTCTAGCGGACAAAACATACAGAGTAAAAAAATAAAGTTAAGATAAATATGCCGTGTTTGGTATCATTTGAAAGCGCTTTACTTGTACATTTTGCTAGCATTCGCCTGTGACTTTACCTGTATTCATGGGCTGGTTGCATATAATTCACATCTTTTCGTTCATAGCTTCTTTACTACTTATCAGAATAAGACCACTGCAGTACCATTAGAAGGGCCCAGATATTCTGTTAGTTATGAGCTATAAAGCTTGTCACCAAATTTAGTATTGCGCCCACTATCGGACAAAAAATTCTATATTAATATTAAATTAAAATAAATATACCGTGTTTGGTATCACGTGAAAGAGCTTCACGAGTACTTTATGCTTGTACAAAATTACAAGAATGCTTTAATGTTAAATATGAGCGATAAGAGGAAAGCGCAGATCACGGGAACTGTGAATCGCTTTAAGGAATGTAGAGCAGTGTGAACATTAATAGAATATGTAATGCACTAATGAAAACGACATAAGCTGGGAGTAATTCAACGCGGTGAAGGCGGAGACAGTTTGATAATTGGCTAAAACTGCCATAAAAATGTCCTCTGCACTATATGCCTTCGGGCTTATGTTATTATATGTGCGTGTAGATGTAATATGTCAAGTACCTAGTTTTTAGTTCATCAATTTAACTTTTGTTAATATTATGCACCACAAATACACTTTAACACCAAAAAAGTACAAATAATAAAAAGTAAAAAAACTAAAACCCAACTACGACAAAAAAACGACGCTCAAAAAGTATAAAACAAGATTTTCAGAATACTGAACTGAACAAAGTTGCTAATGTAGTTGCAAGTAATTGGACACAGTAAACTCTACCAAGATGCCTTCGTTGTAAATTGACAATAATGTCATACAATACTATTCTGAAGTATGTAATATTCACCATGTAGAGATAAATTTTCAGGTTTGGAAAGGCGTAGTCACACGTTGTCAAGGTGCTACGGTAGGTAGGTTTATGTAACGTGTGACTACGCCTTATACCCCCTTTATACTTTTTCAGCGTCGTTTTTTTCGTTAATACGTTCTTCTTCAATCAGTAATCTTGCGAAGAGATTTTCCAGCGTTTGTTTCCAATTCAGCGTTTTGACCAATTTACAAATACTCTGTCTTTAAATATCAGGGCTTTACGTATCTGTGCAGATACTTCAATTATAAAGTTACGGGTGTCAGCATCCTTCTTACCTGACTTGTGGCTCAGCTTAATGGAGGACAAAAACGTCTCGAGGCTGCAATCCTGAAGTTTTTTAGCTAAGTTTTGGTTGTACAAACAAGTAAAAACTTCCATCTCCTGCAAGGATGAGGGCACACCGATAATTACGACTCTAGGTTTTCTTTTCTGAGGTTCGTCTACTGTAAGGCCTGTATTTGTTGACTGCATCGATTTCTTTACCTTCTCAATGTCGTCTTTGGTTTCAGTGCTGATGATGACACCGCCATTTTTTGTCTTGCGTAGTCCTCTTACTTGTAGTTTCAACTGTTCTGGGCATATAATCTTTTGTACAAGCGACTTTGTCTCCTCACTGGATTTTAGTTTGTCGCTAGGATATATGGCCACTGAGCTTAAATTTAAGGGCTGAATAAATTTGTTGGTACCTTTTTTACCATATCAGCAAAGGAAGATTCCGTTTTTGGCTTAGTAGATGTCATCTTGAGTTCTTGCAGTTGCTGCGACAGGTCAATTTGGTCCTCAAGTCTTTGTATGGTAGAATTGGCTATGACAGCTTTCATCTTGACAGACTGGTACTGGACAGCCATCTGAGATGTGCCGTGCCCAATTTTTCGACATAAAGCACTTATGCGCATCTTTTGTTCAGAATTTAATTTGCTCTCTGATGCAATAGCACACACTTCACCTAGATATTGATCGATGATTTTCATCCAGTTTTGTATTTCCAGCGTTGAAATCACCTCCATCTCGTGTCTTTGGGTGGGCATCTGTATGCGATGTCTGTGTGGGCTCGAGTTTAGATGTATCTGTGGGCACGGGTGTAGGAGGTGGACTCCGTACACATCGGTCAGCCCGGCTGAAGGGGCTGCTCGCCATTGTGACGCAGTTATTCACTTGGTATCACTTTACACATTTCATTACGTAAAATAAATTAGCAAATATTATGCCTACGTTTGACATAGTTATTCGGCCAGTAGGTAAAACTAGGTCACGATTCAGCGAGTTTTTATTTATTAATTTTATAATTCTTCAACACGTTCGTTCACTACTTGTGTACTCTTAGTTTATTAATAATGAACGTAGCTATGCTTTGATACACTTATCAATATTTTCAGCTTTCACGACTTTTATTGATAAAAAGAAATTAAAACATGTGTCCAAATGTTGTATTTAAAATTGCGAGATGTTAAATGTGAGATGTTGTTAAAAAGATATTTTTTGTTTAATCTTTGATAACAATGAACAAAAACCAAACAGTTTTATTAATAAGACACACTTTTTTAAGGAACTCAAAGAATATTTTGATCCACAGCATCCTTTACAATCATTTGAATGGGAAGATTCACATGAGATGCATCTAGTCAAAGTATAGCGACATACTATCTGTTTGCTTGGACACACAAGCAAATCTGTTAAATAACAATGAACAAAAACCAAACGGTTTTATTAATAATGAAACACTTTTTTAAGAGCCTATTCACTCTAGCCTTGAAGACACTTAAATTGTAGTCCGACGGAAACACCGCTGCTGGCAAATTATTCCAGTCCCTCGATGTACGCGGTATAAAGGAGGAGGTGAAACGCTTCGTCCGGATCGTAGAGGTGTTAACAACGTAAGGGTGGAAACCAGCCGTACGACGGGTCGTCCGCTGGTGGAACGGAGATGGGGGAATTAAATCATGCAATTCCCTCGCACACTCCCCGAAATGCATCCTATAGAACACCGAAAGGCTGGCTACTCTACGCCTGTGCTCTAGGCTTTGTAGACCAACTCGAGTTAGATCAGGGTCACCAATCAGCCTCCTTGCACGTCTCTCCACTGAATCCAGAGTGGCCAGGTGACACTTGGCAGCACCAGCCCAAATGTGGCTGCAGTACTCCACACACGAACGGACCTGTGCTTTGTATAACATTAGAAGCTGCCCAGGTGTGAAGTACTGCCGGACCTTTGCGATAACGCCAAGTTTCCTGGCAGCCACCTTAGCCTTGGACCCAATAAACCGCCCAAAGTTAAGGTCCGAGGAAATCTCAACTCCCAAAAGCTGAAGGCGGTCGGAACACTCCAAGGACACATTCCGAAAAGTAGGAGCCAAGGTGAACGGGCTCCTTTTGGCGGTGAAAAGACACGCATGTGTTTTGGCGGCATTGAATGCTACAAGATTGGCATTTCCCCATTCGGAGACTGCCTGCAGCGCAACACTCGTTCGCTCAACCATGGTCTCTCTCATGGTGGAAATAAATAATGGCGTTTTTAAAATTCTCAAAGAAGAATATAGGTTAGCACATGTGGTTTTGAATAGATGCCTTTGCCACTCTATCCAATTGACTGTAACACACGCTTTGCAAGAAACTATACTAAGAAACATTGAACTTTTAATCAGGGAGATGTACAATTTGTTCTATTTATCCTCATCAAGGCAAGAAGCATACAAACAAAGAACAATGCTTGGTCTCCATAGTAACTATGGTCCAATATTGATTTGTCATTGACAGTGAATATTCTTACGCTTGTTTGTATAGTTTAATGTCAAAAGTATTTCTGTGATTTCCATTTTCACATTTTAAATTAGAGGTTATATATTTTTACGGAGAGAAAACAACAAATAAATTGTTGAATACTTTCAATTCTTTTTTACCATAATCATTCATTATTATCATCATCAATTTCGTTATTAAACCCTATTACCAATTCTCAAGAAACTGTGCAGGGGTGCAATATTGTTTTGGTGCCGAACGCAAACTTACTATCATAAAATGGTCATAATGTTAGAACAGCATGCCACAGTTCGTTTGCCTACCTTACAATTGCAATGAGATTGATTTATTGTCTTTCTCCCGTTTAAATTGTTATCAATCAAAACACACAAAATATTCTTTTGATCTTCGTGTCGGAATATTTTAAACCGCTGTGTAAAAATCTCATTCATAACTTCAATCACCCATCTGCAGATAGTAACAGCCAGAGTTTTGTTTGCTGGTGTTGATACAAGAGAGGCTGTTAAATAAGGAAGGTTGATAAATATTTCATGATATGGGGTGTAGTGTTATGTATACCTACATATACTCACGCTTCTTATTTATACTGATACTTATATATCATTCATTTCTCCAGGTCATAATACACATTCCAGTATTATCAGGCACTGTTTTGATAATATTCTACTACACCAGGAATCATTATTAAGTTCACAAACACAGTCCTCAACTTTAAGCTCATGTTTCGGGGACTTAGCGACATCTTAGCGTAGGAAGCTGTAATAGGTACAGCTTGTTTGAAGTGGCCCATGACCACTATTTAGTCGGTCCTAGTTGCCTAGGTAACTTGTTGTTGCTTATTAATGAATACGTAACAGTAAACTAAAAGCGAAACGAAAAAACTACCTACCAAAAAAATGACTGTCGTAAAAATTGAACCCTTGAATGAGGACAATTACGACACTTGGGTAATACAAGCGGAAGCAGTACTGGTGAGACACAAGCTAAGGAAATATGTGGAAAAATCCCCAGCAGTAGAAGTAGAAGGAGACAAACAAGCAAGAGCCGAACTCATACTTACAATTGCTCCTTCTCTACTCAAAGAAGTAAAGAAATGGAAATTGCGAAAGCTTTGTGGCATAAACTCCGAGATATACATGCAAGTAAAGGACCGGCATGTAAAGCAACACTTCTAAAACAGTTGATACTGCGCGTTGATGTGCGCGCTCACTTAACTTCATGGACATAGTCGACAAAGTGGCAGACATGGATGTGGCCATAAACGAGGATCTGTTAACAATTATGATACTCTATAGCTTATTCTCCGAATACGAAAACTTTCGTGTAGCCATCGAATCTCGTGACGTCCTCCCCAAACCAGAAGAACTTCGAATCTGGTGAACATGACACCAGTGAAGAAACCGCCTTTAATGCTACTTGCAAAATCTGCAAAAAGAAGGGGAACAATATTTTTAAAAGGAAGACGCACCGAATATACATGAACTGCTGGAAGAAAAACAATAAGAAACCTTCTAAACGATCGTCTCATCAAAATAATTACGCCAAGTAATGCCTATTCACAGCAAATGACAAATCAATCGACATTGACGATATATGTGGTCGTAGATAGTAGCTGTATCTCTCACATGACCTACCAACATAATTTATTCAAGAATATGAAGGCTACGTCTAGAAAACTCAAGTTCGCTAAAGACTAACACTCGGCTAAAATTAAAGGAACAGGCAACGTTTCTTTCGAAACCAAAAACGGAAATGGGATAGCCCTAACTGAACTGAAAGAATCTATCCGTGCCTGACCTAGATACCAACCTACTGTCAGTAAGCAAGATGACAGATGCTGACTGCTCTGTACTTTTAAAGAAAACGAAAGTGACCGTACAGAATCTTAAAGCCAGCATAATTCTTACAGCCTACAAAGAAAAGGATTGTCTCTACTTGTCGGCGCATGACATATGCGCGTGATTGGCCGAGGGGACGGCACGGGGTGCGGGGCAGCGAGCTCGGTACGCGCCGCCGGAGCGGTCGTCGCGCCTCACCACTAGCTCACAGACGCGCTCCGCCACGGGCATTTCCATTGTTCTTGTTTATTAATTACGCTAATAAACCTATTTTTAACACAGTTCGCTTCATTTATTGCACCACTGAGCCCATCCAGTGATCTGGCTCGAAGGACCACTGATAGTTAAGTAGTAGTGTCGGTGCATATGTCGCGGGCAGATACTACTACTTAAAGCCACTCCAACAAAAACGATACGAAAGTGCCAACGTAACGTAAGGGAATTGCATGATTTAATTCCCCATCTCCGTTCCACCAGCGGACGACCCGTCGTACGGCTGGTTTCCACCCTTACGTTGTTAACACCACTACGATCCGGACGAAGCGTTTCGCCTCCTCCTTTATACCGCGTACATCGAGGGACTGGAACAATTTGCCAGCGGTGGTGTTTCCGTCGGACTACAATTTGAGTGTCTTCAAGGCTAGAGTGAATAGGCTCTTAATAAACTAGTGCGCTTTACCATCAACGATTGCGTCACTGCTTACCATCAGGCAGGATTGCGGTCAAGCGCTGGTTTATAATATGTAAAAAAAAAAAAAAAGTAACTGCTGAATAAAGCTTGAGGCGCTTTGTGCCATAAGTTTGTATATTAAGCGCGTCACGCTTTTTTTGTTTATATACTATTATCATAAATTAAATTTTAAAATTATTTTTAACTCTTTAGTTTGATATTCTTTACAAGCATGTTTTTTTAGTTTTTTAAACTATATTTATTTTCAACTTTTTAGTTCGATATTCTTTTTTTAAATAATATACTGATAACACGAACGCTTAAGTGGTGCTCATTTCTTTTTACCAAACTTTTCTTGATCTCCAACAAGTAACTAAATCTAAACTAAATACTTTGCCTGCACAAACTAATGTAAGGTAAGGTTGAAAAAATTTTGAAAATTTGTATCCCTGGCTCGCTTTCAAATAATCAATTCCGTTCTAGTGACGATATTGATTATCCAACGTATCAAAATCTAAAGGATATTTCTTTCTGATGTTGCAAAATGTTATACTTGTTTTTATTCTATAATTTTTTTAATATATAGCAACCCTATGTACATTTTTGGTTAAAATATTGTAATAAGTAATACGGCCAATATCATTATGCTCTCGATCATTTTTCATATATTTTATTAATCATTTACAACTCTTATGAATTATTTCTTAGTCGTTCCATTTCGCCTAATGCTTCGTTGCTGCGTGGGATCTTACCTGTCAATTTGGAGCAATCAAGTTCTTCAATCTGAATACCGTCCAAAGATCTGCACCGGCTAAGTGCTACATATGCTTGCCCAGCAGCAAACGGCATGACTGCATGATCTCGGTTTCATGGTTTCTCGATGGTAGGCCATAACATCGGCTGCCGACAGAAGTTACCACCCACCAGACAGTCTTGCCGCCAAGCGATTCGTCGTGTTCCGGCATGATTTTTGGTGAAGCCGTACGGACGACGGGTCTGAGCAGTTGTGTTGTGATGTGTGGCGGGTACGATGCGCCAAATGTTGTTGTGTCGGGAGTTTGATCGTGGAGAGTCTCCAGATCAATCTCCCTCTAGCGCAGCATCGTTTGGTCGTGTTGGTCTTGGGTTTAACATTGCATCACCTCGCTCAACTGCCGTCATCCTTCCTATTTCTAAGTTTTTTAAGTGAATAGGCTTAATAAACTAGTATGCTTTATTATCAACGATTGCATCACTGCTTACCATCAGGCGGGATTGCAGCCAAGCACTGGCTTAAAATTATTAAAAAAAAAAGATCAACTGTAGAGCCTTGCATTTTATGAACAATCGATGCCCAACTTAGGATTAATGGTATCATTCGTCTCTCAGCAGTTCCATAGCTATATTTTGCTTGAAATTGAATCGACTTTGGATTAATTATGTTGAGTATCAATATGCACGACTGAAAACTCCATGGTATTCATGGTCTTTGATGTACTACTACACTCTGTCAAATGTTTAAAATGATTGACGTAACGGTTTTTTCAAGCTAAACCTAATGTAACATACATTATTCAATACAGTAGTTTATAAAGATGATTCTGTTCTTTTAATGTTGCTCCATAAACCCCAATGACCTAAAAACATAACAGGTTATGGGCCCAGGTCACGATTACAGCTGCGAAATTAATGGAGAGGTGCTAACAGAATTTTTTCGATGTTCGACGGGTTTATAGAAGACAGAAGAAGGCACCTATAATATAGCAGTTTTTATAGAAGATTTATTTTCATAGAAGATACTATACAGAAATATATAGAAAATTTTACAGAACGTTATACAAAGGAGAAGTCAGAATTTTATGTAAAGGAAAATTTTTGAATCACTAAACGATAGAATATTCAAAATGGCTACGAGTTAGATAGATACCGCAATTATTATAAAAGATGACAATTGGTCTGTATGGTGATTCCAAATAGGCATTGTTCTAAAATCACGAGGTCTGACGGAAGTTCTTACATATGAAAAGAATGAAAAGATTGAGAATTTCTTAGAAAAAGATGCCAAAGCGCAAGAAATACTAGTGACAAGAGTAAGTCAAAATGTTCTCCAATATTTAATTGTGCTAAATTAGCGCAAAAGACATTTGGGAAAAATTAAATTAGATTTACGAGTCAATGTCACACGTGGGTATTATATACATCTGATACAGTAGAAGTTTTTAAACCTAAATAGAACGATAGTTCGAAGCGGCCTTGGCTAGCTTTTTGGCAAAATCAGAAGAGCTTGTTTTAAAATTAGAGAGGCTGGAGAGATAGTACACACATCAAAAGTGTCTAGGGATCAAGCATTTTTATGCGGATTTCTTGAGATTGAGATGTGGCTTTGTAATAAATTTATGATTTTATAAATTTATATGGATCCTTTTTGGTGCATTTCATAATTTGAATCAGGAACTGTGAATCAAATTCGAGTAAAAGATGAAAATCAGCTGTCAATATTTTCCCTATAAAAACATACAACGCATTGAAGACATTATTAGTGCTACTGTTTCCCTACTACTGATTAAAACCAACGTTATTATGGAGCGGCGACGTCATTTAAGCAGGGAAGAAATGCTCAGAGCCGTGGGAATGATAGAAGCTGGTTCCCGGCAACGTACTGTGGCTTTAGCTCTGAATACAAGTCAGAGTGTTATCAGTCGACTTTGGACACGTTACCGAAGCACTGGTACCGTGGCTGAGCGCCATGGAGGACGGTATCGCTGCACCACACGGAGACAAGACCGATACATTCAAATCTTAACTCGAAGAGCTCCAACAATAACCGCCATGATGTTAGCCGTGAGGCTTCATCACTCTTCAGGGAACTTAATTAGCGACCAAACAGTCAGAAACCGCTTGCATGAAGTGAACCTTCATTCCCGAAGACCGCTACGGGTACCACCTATAGCAATGCACAATCGTAGGATTCGATATCAATGGGCTCTTGAACACAGAAATTGGGCAGAAGAACAATGGCGTTTCGTGTGCTTTTCTGATGAGTCTCGTTTTGGTATGAGACCGGATACAAGACGTATACGACACTGGAGAACCCCTGGACGCCAACAGCGATTAAAATCCTGCCAGGAAGTCCATCCTTATAGTGGTGGAACCATCATGGTATGGGCGGGTATTTGGATCGGCGGAAGAACTGAGTTGATTTGGATCAGAGGCAACCTCAACGCTCAAATTTATGCTGAAACGATTGTATCAGACGTCATCGTTCCTCTACAAGTGCAAATCGGTCCCTTATTTCAGTTAATGCATGATAATGCACGACCGCACACCGCAAGAGTTGTAAGACAGACTCGCCGCAGCTAACATCAAGGTCCTGCCCTGGCCTGCTCAGTCGCCAGACTTGAACCCGATTGAGCATGCATGGGATATGCTACAGAGAAGAGCTCTGCCGAATATGGAGGGTATCCAGTCGCAAGAAGACCTTTTTTTGTTGTTGCAACGAACATGGGCGGCCATTCCACAGCGTGATTTGGATGAACTCATTTTGAGTATGCCAAACCGATGTTCTTGTGTTGTTAGTGTTCGCGGTAGAAACACGGATTATTAATTGTTTAAGTTACCCAATAAAATTTTAGAGAAAACTGTTATTTCAGTCTTTTTTTCGAACTTTTGTGTTAGTGGTTTAAATGTCAAATATCCCTTTATTAGGAAAATGGCAAATTTCTTTATTAATGCAAAGGTGACTTGGTTTATCGTTACTGTGACAAACGAAAACACTTTATTTGATGAATCCTTAAAGAAAATTTTAATTAATATCAATCAGGAGAAAAGTTATTGCAAAAATATATGTTGATCCCTAGACACTTTTGATGTGTGTATCATGATACTAATGAGTTTACCGGAAGAATATAAACAATTTATATCTGCCTGGGAATCAGTACCCGAGACAGAACAGACCGTAAGAGCGCTAACTTCAAGACTATTAGTCGAGGAAGAAAGAATGTCTGCTCACAATAATCTACTACGTCCCCAGCACGGACAGCTCTAACAGTGAAAGTGGGAACTGATAGCTTCGTGTGTGGCAAGTATGGGCACTTCAAAGCAAATTGCCGACAGAGAAAATGTAATTATTGAGGAAAGATGGGACATCTATATACAGAATGCAGACAGCGGACAGCAAGTAATACAGAGGATGTAATAGTAACAGAGGATCTCTGAGTTTGTTTCGGCGTTTCTTCTCAGAGCTAGTACTAGGAAACGCCGTGGTCATCAAACCATTAAGTATAACTTTCGATCCAGCCGCCCCTTGCTGTCCTCTCTAGCGACGCCCTAAGCCGAGGTTCGTACCCCACGGGGGGTGCCCTTAGTGCGTAGTCGCCTAATTTTAATTTAGTTTTAAGTGCCCCTGGCTGGAGGCTTTAATTTTAATTAAAGCATCCACAGGAAAGTCCGATTAAGTAGTTACGGTCTCTTAGTAGCCACCTACGAGATGCCATATCAAAAAAAAAAAAAATGTAGCAGAGGATGTAACAGTAACAGAGGAAGGAGTAATAATAGTAATAGACAGACACATGCGCAAAAAAAAAATGGAACAAATGCTTACATTACAGATGTTAAACAGGATGACCGATTTATAATGGGCACAGGGGCGACGGAGCATATGAGCAAGGATAAAGGATTGTTTGAGGACTATAAAGGAACTACAGAGGATAGATATATCACAGTAGGAGATAGTAGAAAACTAAAAATTCAGGGGAAAGGTAACGTTAGGTTTGATGCCATAGAAGGTACAGAATCCATTTCGTCTATTTTATGAAATGTTTTATATTGACCAGAGCTAAAAGCTAAATTATTTTCAGTTACTTCCGCTATAGACAGAGGTTACAATATAAAAGTAAAGACAGATGGTTCTAATTGTAAATATAATTGAATTTTTAGTCTGGTCGTTTCTTAGCGACCGCGCTCACACCGGTACCCCGTAAAGGGCTATGGACCGCACGACCCCCGCGTAGAGCTTCCGGCAGGGGGCGTTTGGTCCCCCTAGATTACGGAGGAGCCGCCTCAGGGCAGCCCTGGCGGGCCGGGGTTGCCCAGTTCCAGTCTGGGTGCCAAACGTCGGAAGTGCTCCTCGAAGTTCCACCAGCTGATGCAACTCCAGGGTAGGGTGTTAAAGGCGTTGGCGATGTCTAGAGACACCGCCAAGACAACCGCACCCCAGGCCACAGCATACCCTGTCGTGAGAGCTTGCACGCGTATGACGGCGTCCACCGTAGAGCCGCCCTACGAAAGCCAAACTGGCTCTCCCCCAAATCCGGGCCCGCTCGCCAGAGTTGCCCGACGAGGCGGTCTGCAATGACTCTTTCGGAAAGCTGGCCCACCTCGTCGAGAAGCACAATGGGCCGATAAGCGGACGGAGAGTCCGCATGGCGCCTTGGCTTCTTTATGAGGACCAGTTTCCCCGTCTTCCAGCGAAGTGGGAACTGGCGCCTCTCCAAGCATGCGCTTAGTAGCCCCTGTAGTCGAGGCCCGAGAGCCCCTAAGGCCAGAACAAAGGACTTTCCAGGTAAGCCGTCGGGTCCTGAGGCGGTATTTTTGGCATTCAGCCTACGTACCGCCGCTCTCAGCTCTACCTCGGTCACCTCTGGAGCATCGTCGTCGTCGATGGTATGGTCCGCAACAGGCACCGCAAGTGGCGGAGCCATGGGTGGAGAAGTATGTTCCTGAAGAAGATGAGGGAAACAGAGCGCTCACCAGGTCCTCCACGATTAGCCCTTAAGACTTAGATCCGGACACTTTCCATGGGCAAAGTTTGAATACTTAATGAAGAAGACAAGTTACACAATTGTAACTTGTAACAAAATTGAAGATGTTCAACATTTGCTGATGGAATGTTTTCAAAATAAAGATAAATGTGACTCATTGCTGAGTGAACTGAAATTAGATAGATTAAATGTGGGTCTGATCCGAAGTATTTTATCAAAACCGAAATCGGAGGCAGCCAGAAAATTATGTCGTTTGGTAGAGGTCGCTCAGCAATGATTCGTCATATTGAATCAATTGTTTGTTTACTTTTTTTTTAGATTATAAGTTTAAATTTGTCAAATAATTTGTATAATAAGGCACGATGGTGCTGACATATCCACATTGGACAAAAGCCCCTTAATAAAATGTAGAATTAAAAAAAAACTCTTCTCACTTTTTCGAATTGTTTTTTTTTTTTATTATTTTATAACACAAACGTTTTATTTTTGTCTTTTACTCTATTCATCGATGTACTCCTTAAAGAAAATCGTTCTGCTGCAGGAAAACAACCATTAAAATTCCAGCGTGTAGTGTGTCAGTACGTAGGTACTGACACAATACAAATAATACACAACAATAATTTTTCTCGTGCCTTTTTTTTATTTTATTAGTTATAAACTAGTGCTTGACTGCAATCCCGCCTGATGTTAAGCAGTGATGCAATCGTTGATGGTAAAACGCACTAGCTTATTAAGCCTATTCACTTAAAAAAAACTGAGTGAATAGGAAGGAAGACGGCAGTTGAGCGAGGTGATGCAATGTTTAACCCAACAACACGACCAACGATGCTGCGCCAGAGGATGATCTGGAGACCCTCCACGACCAAACTCCCGACCCAACAACATTAGGCACATCGTACCCGGTACACATCGCAACACAACTGCTCAGACCCGTCCTCCGCACGGCTTCACCAGTCATCATGCCGGAACACGACGAATCGCTTGGCGGCAAGATTTTGTCTGGTGGGTACCACCGAGCCTTTTTTTATTTCAAAAATATTCGGGGCCGCCCGCGCAATTAAGCCAATCAGAGCGGTCCGTCTTTTTCCGCCATTATTTTTATTTTTGATAAGCTATTCTTTAGTAGTTTATGTACTTGAAGAAAATAATGACTTATACTACACGAGTTTCTGTAAACAGTAAACAATTATGTCTTCATCAGACGAGTCAATGAATTTAATGCCGCCCGACATTGTAAACGCTGCCCAGTTGTTAAAAGAAAATTTACTGCCGCCAAAATCCAAAGAAAAATATATGGCGGCTTACAAAAATTTCATAGATTGGAAAAATGAGAAAAATGTGAATTCATTTTCTGAGAACGTACTTTTTGCATACTTCGGGGAAAAGTCCGAAAAGTATCAGTCGTCTACATTGTGGGCAATTTACTCTATGGTAAAAAGTACGTTAATGTGCAACAATGGGATCAATATTAATGAATATGCCAAATTAAAAGCCGTTCTGAAGCGGCAGTCAGATAGCCATATGTATAAAAGGTCGAGTATTTTGAGTGGCGAAGAAGTTGAGCGATTTATTAATGAAGCTCCCGACGAGAAATATCTAGCGACAAAGGTAATTTATTATTTAAACAAACAATTAATTTAGATTTTGTACATTTCTAAAATAAAAGAGGAGAACCTTTGACTGTAGTTAGTTATGTATCTATTTCATTTGATTTTTAGCCTAGCAAGCACTATAGATAAGAACTTGTGGGTTAACTTTTAACCAACTAAAACATATTAATTTCATGTTGCTCTTATCTTAGGAATCTCTGGTGCGCTTAAAAGACAGGAGATATGTGACATTACTATAAACGACGTAGAAAACCATGGAGACATGTTGCTAATAAAAGTATCTAACACAAAAAACAAAATACCACGATCTTTTGTGGTCCACGGCAAATATTACAAAATTGTAAAAAAAAAACAAGAAATACGTTCGAAAATAAGCACATCGAACAAGTTCTTTCAACAATTTAGAGGCGGTAAATGTACCGCCCAAAATATAGAAAAAAATAAAATAGGCAATATGCCTAAAGAAATAGCAGAATTTTTAAAACTTCCAAATCCTAAGAGCTACACGGGTCATTCATTTCGCAGGACATCGGCGACCCTGCTGGCAGATTCTGGTGCTGACATTTTAAATTTGAAAAGGCATGGGGGTTGGAAATCTAACGCTGTTGCCGAAGGGTACATCGATGACTCGGTTAAGAATAAAATTCAAATTACATCTTCGATTTTAAAGTCCTGCGAAATTCCTGCAAGCACCTCAACATCACATGAACCGGTTGCATCAACATCATCCTTCCAGACAGCATCTGATACAATCCAGGAACAATGCAATGAGCCCGAAAACTTTTTTACTACAGTGACTGAAGATAAAGCAGCAATAACAAATAACTTGTCACATACAATTAAATTACCAGAAAAAAATACTTCCCTCGTATTTAACAACTGTAATGACACTATTAACTTCAACAATTAAATATCTTTTGTTATTTAAACTGTCATTTTTATTTATAGTTTACTCGCAAATGTGATAATAAACATTGTGTTTGCCTCGGGCGAAATAGACATTACAATCAAATGAAATGTCTTACATCCCGCCGTAGAAAAACAATGTACTATTTAAATTATTTGAAAATTTGTAACTGTGCATAACGTATATAGGAAATGGAAGGAGTGAAGAAAAGGAAAAATATGGATCCCTCTGATCCTTATACAGACAACATAACGACGGACACTTCGGACTCAGACGGTGATACAAGCAGAAAATATCTGGTGTATAAGGTACCAAGGTACTCTCGAAAGTACCCTGAGAACTCAACAAAATTGATTTCATTTTCATCACATTTTTCTGTCGCATGTAATCGAAAAGAGTTTTACTGACAAGGATAGGCTGACTCTTTCACATGCTTTAAGGAAATACAGCATAACTAGTATTTCGCACTTGAAATCCATAAATAAATTTAAAATACGTATAACTTTCGACGCCAATGCGTCTTTACAAAATAAAAAACTTTTGGAAGAATTAGGCTTAAAAGCTTCCATACCAGCAGGTGACACCGAGGTGACTGGGGTTATAACCTCAGTTCCTACTGATCTCTTAAATAAACAGATTTTTACATTTGTTGATAGTTCATGCACCGTCATTCAGGTGTGGCGCTTCATGCGTCGTGTCGGTAGTGACGGTGGTGAGGTTTCATACCTTCCCACACAGACTGTACGACCACCCTTAATATAGATAACGGTAGTACTACCGCCATATAGGCGCATGTACATGCGCCTATATGGCAAATTAACAGGACATAAACTAAGACCTATAAGCCCTACAGTCCCTACGACCCTAAGTCCTATAAGCCCTACAGCCCTGACCTACCATATAGTTCGTAATATATAAATAACTGCGGGATATCTGCACCAAGAGACCTAAGGTAACAAACGGATAGTGGGTAGGATTTCCAGGTAAGGGTGAACTCACTGCCAGTCCAGCAGACTCACAGGACTGAACAGAGATGGCTAAGGGTGTCCTGGCCACAGTGAAGGGTAATGAGACAAGTATAAATTCTAATCTGATTTATTTACACAATATTATAATATGCTTACTTCTTTTTTCCAACCCACACAAATGTACAAACATCTTGGTATTCTATGAGTGAAATCTGCAATTTTAACAATATTTGAAGTAGGCCGCGCGTTAGCTGCCGAAATGCTGAATCAATGTCCAAGGGTAGCATTGAACATCCTGGCGACTCTCAGGGACAGGACTGAAATTGGTACAGCTCGACGGTCTCGTATGGGCCGGCTTGGCCTTGTCCCGTTTGTTATGGCTGCGCGAGCACGCTGCGTGGTATGCGGTATTGCTGCCGTGTACTCGTACGTTGTTGGTGTGTTGTCTTGGTGACGCTGAAATCTGAGAAATTGCGTTACCTCCGGATGAAGTTTATGTTGAAAATTTAGATAGGATACTATAACTTTCTTGTCAGTGGTGAATAAATATTAAATATGGTAGCAAAATAAGCGTAACCTTAATTTACAAAGGCTTACTGTACTGTAGTTTTCTATTATTGTTTTTCTCCTTTATTTTACTTTTGTTTTGGAAAAAGTGGTTAATGTTACAAAAGGTTTTTATCATCTTATGAGATGCACAGTTATAATGAATTATCCCTGATGTTTACACTATTATTTGGACAACGGGTTTCTGATTCCACTTGCCCTAATAACTTGTTGTATATATTTTTTTATTTATTATTATTTGTTCTCTAGTCAAAGGCTATGCTTTAGCATATGTGTGATATATTTTAACAGCTGTGGATATTATTACAATCACTTGTTAAATTATATGTAGTTCACCGTGTAGTGATTGTTTATTTATTTATATTTTTTATTATTCAAAGGAGATGTTTCATTTTGGGTCATCATTATGTACGCCATATTGATAAAAAGGAAAAATAATAGAAGATTTTCATAAAAAATACTACTAAATTAATTTGAATGAAAATACAAGTATATATAATTAATTATATGAAACGTTTTTAGTGAGATAACCCTTTATTATGGTTGCCATGACACTTTTTATGACTTTTGATTGGCGACTTTGACAGTTCTCTTTTCCCGTTGTGTTCGTGTCGAGTGTTCATTTGAGTTGATTGTGTTTGTTTGTTGGGCCGTATATTCGGAATTCGTGTTTTGTTTTTACCGCAGTCATATGGTAGATAATATAGATACGATAGCCTTAGATACATGACACGGCAATCAAATGTCACTGTCAAAATATTCTTTCGCTTATTGCTGACCACCATATTTGTTAGTAGTTGTGTTGCACTCCTTGGCCGAGTTAAATTGAATCTGTATAAAAACTAAACCAAAATATAGGAAATTAACATTAAAAACAGTTAACTATAGCGTAACTATACCTAGCATTAAGTGTACAATGTGCTGGCCCAGGCTTCATACATTTCTGAAACATCTCCTTTGGTGTTCATTTGGTGTCGAACTCCCTTCAATATTTGTGATTTCTTATTGTGTGCAAATATACAAGGAAGTAATTCTTTGTAAATTAATTTACTTTTAATGTTTTCGTGTTCATTAAACCACTCTAAAGTTGCGACTTATTCTCCTGTGTAACGATAAAAGATAGGAAGTAAGACACCTTTATCACATTCGCTCCTCAGTTTACTGCGCGTTAAATGTTTCACATTACAGTGGATCAGCCTGGAAGAAACCTTACACGCCGTCGCGGCCTACGGGCGGGGACGCCGTGATTCAAGATGGTGAGGCAAAGGAAACTCGGAGCCGCAGGTGCGACAGCCGCGATGGTGGTAGCCACCGTTCGCGCAGCCGTGGCAGTCGTCGCTCCCGCAGCCGCGGAAGTCGCTGCTGCCGCAATAGTTGCAGCCAGCGTTCGCGCAGCCGTGACAGTCACCGCTCCCGCAAGCACGACAGCCAGCACCCTGGCACCCACCGCTCCCGCGATCGTGGCAGCCAACGCTCGTGTCACCGTGGAAGCCGACGCTCTTCAAGCCGCCGCTGCCGTCGCTCGCGGGGCGACGACAGCCGCCACTCCCGCAGTCGTCGTCATCGCTCCGGTAGCGAACGCAGCCGCAGCGTCCGCCGCCCTCTCGCTCACGACAACCGCACCTACCAGAGCCACGTCAGGCGCAGTCACAGTTGTGGTAGATGTCCCAGCAAGGACCGAATCGCATGAGATACTGGTGAGATGCATTCAGCTAATGCGAACTTGACACGTAGTATTCTCGAGGCGATTAAATCATCATCAAATTATGACGCGTCAGAAAAACTAGGCAATATGCAGAATACAGTCCCTGAATTTGATCCCGCGGACAGGGAGCAGGAGCAGACGATGACCATGTGGCTCCATAAAGACGTCGACCCCAGATAGATCGTAGGACAAGGAAGGGTCAATTTGGCAGCAAGGCTAAAGATTCAATTAAAACGGTAAATAAGGAGCCTATAGCTGAAGAGGCTCGCTGTTTTAATTGCAAACAAGACGGCACTTTTCTTTTTTTTAATAATTATAAACAATTTTATTATAACTGTGTTTCTTTTGTTTTTCACTGTCATAATATGTTGTAGTGCTTCGACGTAAATCCAATTTAGCATCCAAGACTTAGCATACATTAACCCTTACATCTCTCATCACTTTCAGATGTGATGATCGATCTTAACGGGGGGGTTGTTATATCGGATTAACTATTACTTAGAATATAAATTAAAAATGCTGAGTTTCCCATTGCATTTACGCGAATGCAATAGGAAACCGTTGTTATTCTCGTAAGCGATTCTAACAGTTTTTCCCATCAGTTTGGATTGGACTTCCGTCGGGCACAGTAACTTATAATACGTGTTAGGGCAACACTAATGACATATTACTAATGTCAACATTGATTGATTTTCCTGTCTCCTGTAATCGATCTTTAGATTATGCTAGCACATTGTTAATAACGCCATGTTCGGTATTTATAATTATTACTGTTTCATTGATTGAGATTACAAATAAAACAAGTACAATCAATTCATCCTTTTATTCAGTGTACATACATAACAAACTGGCGACGAGGATTGTAAAAATGTGTCAAGTGTTGTAAAAGTAGTAAGTGAATACCCATGCGTTCCACATAACCCTACATTCCCATGATCCAGGGGCTCCCATTCCTGTGATGAAAGCCCGTTTCACAAAGATTCCTTCTTCCTACTTATTTATACCGACAAAAATCCATTATGGAAAAACAACTAGCACAAGTGTTGGCCCAAATGGCCGAAACCATGCGAGGATTACAAACGCAACAAGCGAATTTACAACAGGCACTAATAATTAACCAAGATAAACAAAATACTAACATAAGTGGTATCAACTTACAACCATACGATGAAGTAAATGAAACTTTTGAAAGTTACATACAGCGTCTGCAAAATTACATAACCTTGAAAAATGTGTCTGACCCGACTGTTAAATTACAATTATTCCTAAACTGCATCGGACCCAAATACTACCAAGTGCTAAAGAATTTGACAGCACCGGAAACTCCGGAAAGCAAAACATATGAAACTTTGATAAATACATTAAAAGATTACATAGCTCCGGAACCAGGAGAAGTTGCCCAGCAACATAAGTTTTGCCTTAGAACGCAACAAGAACAGGAATCTCTTTCAAATTACGTATCAGCATTAAAAGCGCTGGGTGGAAAATGTAACTTTGTATGCGGAAGCTGCAAGAAATCCACATTTGAAACACACTTACGTGTACAATTTATTAGAGGACTACGGAACTCAGAGATTAAAGAGAGACTATTACAAGAAGCTTCGACAACATCATTTGATCAAATTATAAAAACAGCAATGGCTATAGAAACTTCTAAATGTGAAACCAAAGAAATGGAAAGTGAATATCACACAAATATTAATAAAATTTCATTTAAGAGAAAGAATACATACAAGCAAAATTCTAATGAAAATACATACAATACTTCAAATAAAAATACATACAAGAAAAATACAGATAATAAGAATAAAGTACAATATGAAATAAAATGTTACAGATGTGGAAAAGATAATCATAAAGCTCATCAATGCCGTCTGAAAAATAAACTATTTTGCAAGAATTGTAATATGAAAGGACATATAGAGTCTGTATGTTTTAAAGTGCAAAAGCAATTACAAATATATGATACATCAGCTTCAAATGAAAGTGATAATGAAGAGATTTTTGAAATACATAAAATACATACAGAAAATACTAATACAGAAAATGATAAATTTAATATTACACTTCAACTAAATGGAAAAATACATACCTGGGAACTCGATACAGGAGCAGCAGTGTCTACATGTTCAGAACAATATTATAAAGAACATTTCTCTAACCTGAAACTACAAAACACAAAGATAAAACTAAAAACATACACAGATGAAATCATACAACCCATAGGAACCTGCTTAATACAAATAAAATACAAAAAAAAAAGAAGTAAAAGAAAGATTATTTATCATAAATAGAGATGTAGATCCAGTAGTTGGAAGAGAATGGATAAGAAAATTATGCATACATTTTGAAATACATAAACTAAATAAAGAAGAAAATGATATAACAGAAAAAGAGTTCAAAATAAAATTAGAAAGTTTACTTAAAGAATATGAAGACCTATTCGGAGAACAAATTGGAGAAATTAAGAACTATGAAGCTTCTTTCAAACTAAAAGAAAATGAGAAACCTGTTTTCATGAAGCCAAGACCAGTACCATTCGCTTTACGAGACATGGTGGAACAAGAGATTGATCGCTTAGAAGAAATTGGAATTCTGGAGAAAGTCACATATTCACAATGGGGTACACCAGTAGTACCAGTGGTTAAACCATCAGGACAGGTACGATTATGTGCAGATTACAGATCTACATTGAATAAAAATTTACAAAGCGATAATTACCCAATTCCACGAATTGAAGAGATCTTCTCAAAGCTAAGTGGTGGCAAACATTTTTGCACCTTAGATATAAAACAAGCATACTTACATATGAAAACAGATGCAGCTACATCTGAAATGCAAGCCATAAGCACATGTAAAGGGACCTACAAAGTTAAACGACTGATGTTTGGTGTTAAGATTGCTCCCAATATATGGCAACGATACATGGATCAAACTCTTCAAGGACTTCCAGGTACGGCTTGTTTTTTTGATGACATTGCCCTACAAGGAGAGACATACTTACAGTTACTTCAGAGAATAAAAACAGTATTTGAAAAACTTCAGAAATGTGGACTACATATAAATAAAAAGAAGTGCCAATTTTTCAAAAAATCAATAAATTATCTCGGACATACGATAAATGCAGAGGGGCTGCATCCCACAGAGGAAAAGGTAAAAGACATAAAAAAAGCCCACGTCCCACTGATGTTTCATCTCTACGTACATTTCTTGGTATGATAAATTACTACCAACAATTCATACCCAACCTTGCTTCAAAATTGAGTCCTCTTTACCAGCTACTACACAAAAATACCAAATTTGTTTGGTCAAGAGAATGTGAAGAGATTTTTCATAAATTGAAAGAAGAAATTTGCAGTGAGAAAATACTTACACCATTTCAAGTACACTTACCCATTACACTGGCTACAGATGCATCACCTACTGGATATGGAGCAGTGTTATCACATATAATGCCGGACAAGTCAGAACGACCAATAGCCTTTGCATCAAGGTCATTAACAAAAGCTGAAAAAGGATACAGCCAACTGGACAAAGAGGCAGCAGCTCTGATATGGGGACTTAAAAAGTTCTTTCAATATTGTTACGGACCAAAAATCACACTAATTATAGACAATCAACCCTTGGCAAGAATATTACACCCTGAAAAAGCTGTTCCAGCTACAACAGCCATAAGATTAGTACACTATGCTAACTTCCTAGCCGGATTTGATTACAATATTAAACTAAGGAAAACTACAGAACATGCAAATGCCGATTACTTTTCAAGATTGGAACATAAAGAAGAACTTAAAGAAAACTTAACAGATGATGATATATTCTACTTAAAACAAGTTTCAATATTACCAGTAACATTTCAAACAGGGTTCGAAGGATATATATCAATTGATATATATCATGATATATATCCGATATATATCTGATATATATCAAACCATTTTTTGTGATATATATCACAATTTATGGTATGTTGCATTTAAGTACTTTTACCGACGCGCTGCTGGCATATTCGTCGTTTTTTCTGTCTTCAGACTGTAATACTTCGAATTTATCAAGTAGGTACTGCAGTCAATAATAATAGTGCAACGTAAATGAGCCAAAATAATTTTCAATTCTATCATCTGCAAACATACCTACTCCTTAAAAGTCAAGTGTAGTGTTAATCCTTTAGGAATGTCAACAGGCGATTTGACAGTTCTAGCTGACTAGAAAAAGACTAATTTGTTATTTGATTATAACTCTACTGAGTACAAATATTACGATTTTTAAGATATTTTAATTTTGTTTTCCTAATATTTATAGACTTTGTTTTCGCAGAAAAAGATACTTATTTTTAGCTGATTTTTGTGAACTATAAGATTTTATGTTTATTTTGTTAAATAAAAACTAAAAATATGTTGTTGTGTGTTGTATATGTTGTTGTATGTATGTTGTTGTGTTGTTGTATGTTGTATATTGTAATAAATTCAGAATAATAAACTGTCATGTACTTGTGGAAATCGTATTAGGTAGTAATAAGATAATAAAATGGCAGTCTTAAGAAATGGATATAAATATCGGATATATATCCGATTTTGGATATATATTGGATATATATCATAAATATCCGATATTTTGATATTTATTATAAATATCGGATATTTTCGAACCCTGATTTCAAACTATTCAAAAAGCTACAGCAAAAGATACAGAATTACAACAATTATATCAAGAAATTCAATCAGGCAAAGGAAATAAGAAAGAGTTGCATGAATACTCTTTACAAAATAATTGTATTTTCTATGGGATAAGAATAGTTATTCCCAGATCGCTACAACAACAAATTTTACAAGAATTACATATGGCACATACTGGAATGGTAAAAATGAAATTCCTAGCAAGAAGTTATGTTTGGTGGAAAAATATTGATGTTGATATCGAACAAATGGTAAAAAAATGCAAAACATGTTGTCAGTTACAAAGAAACCCGAATAAAGTACAGACACATAGTTGGGAATATCCGAAGGAACCATGGAATAGAATCCACATAGACTATGCAGGACCATTTATGGATAACTACTTCCTAGTTGTTGTTGATGCCTATACGAAATGGCTAGAGGTAATTCCTACTACATCTATTACTTCAGCAGCAACAATCAAGATATTAAAGAATTTATTCACTACATTTGGATTACCAGTCACTATAGTGTCTGACAATGGCAGACAGTTCCGTTCTGAAGAAATGCAGATGTTTTTAAAAGAGAATGGTATACAATCCAAATTTACTGCACCGTTTCATCCTTCGACGAATGGACAAGCAGAAAGATACGAACAAACTTTTAAACGAAAACTGAAAGCTATGATGAATGAAAATGGAAGCCTACAAGATAAATTATCGAAATTTCTAATAGCCTACAGAAAGACACCTAATACTACAACTGGAATCAGCCCTGCGGAAATGATGTTCAAGAGATAATACAGGACAAGATTAGATATTTTGGTAAAAAGAAATTTATGTACAGAAATCAATAACAAGAGAGAAGAAATATCAGATAGAAAATATTTTAAAGAGGGAGACAGAGTACAGGTAAGAAGCTACAATGATGACACTAAATGGAAATTTGGAATTATTACTAACAGAACAGGTAAGTTGCACTATGAAGTAGATATTAATGGAAAGAAATGTCACAGACACGTGGACCAAATGTTGAAGACAACCTGTAATGAAAACTACAATGATAAGACCTCACACAATAAAGTTTACCAATACAGAGAACAAACGGCTCCACCTACACCAAAGACAGATGAAAAAGCTACTGAAAAGGATGTCGTACAAATGACACCTGAAGAACCTGAAAAGGAAAGACCTACAATTTGTGATGAACAGCCTATACAATTTGAAGAAAATAGACAGGGAATACACAGCGAAAATATAGAGCAGTCACCTGGTTTGCGACGCAGTACACGCTTAAAGAAAGCACCTACAAGACTGGACCTATGAACAATTCTATATAACGTGGGAGAGTGTTAGGGCAACACTAATGACATATTACTAATGTCAACATTGATTGATTTTCCTGTCTCCTGTAATCGATCTTTAGATTATGCTAGCACATTGTTAATAACGCCATGTTCGGTATTTATAATTATTACTGTTTCATTGATTGAGATTACAAATAAAACAAGTACAATCAATTCATCCTTTTATTCAATGTACATACATAACAATACGTGTTTGATAATTGAATATATCTTTCTTTTAGCTAATTAAATAGTTTTTTTAAAAACCATCTTCCGACCCGCTCCGTAACAGTTCCTTAATGTATTTGGCGGTTCTTGCCAGACCTGATATAGTATTTGCAGTGGGCTTCTTGAGTCCGTTTAACAATTCCTATAACAAACAGCATTGTTCATAATATGTTAAACGAATATTACGATATTTAAAATTGACCAAACATCATGTCTTAAAATTTTCTGCAGATGGAAAGTCGGTCATTGAAGGGTTTGTGGATGCTGATTGGGGTGGGAATATTATTGACAGGGTTTATCCTACACGGGTTTCTGTTTCACTTTGTCATGTTGTGTAATTTCATGGGAGACAAAGAAACAGAAGACCGTGGCTCTGTCAAACAGTGAAGCCGAATATATGGCGTTAACTGAAGCCTGTAAAGTATCCCTCTATCTAAAAAACTTACAATTTAAAATTACTCAGAAAAAATACACCATCCATACTAATATTATAAATGCGAAAGTAACTCTGTCTGTCTGTCTGTTACGCTTTCCCGCTTAAACCTCTCAACCGATTTTAATGAAATTTGGCACAGACAATCTTTAGACCCTGAGAAAGAACATAGGCTACCTTTTATCCCGGAAAAATTAGTTGTTCCCGAGGGAAATCTAAAAAGCGCGATATAACCGAACACCACGCGGGCGAAGCCGCGGAGGGAAAGCTAGTAGAATTATATAATGATAACCAGAGTGCTATAAAGTTAACTGTAAATCCTATTTTCCATAAAAAGACGAAAAATATTGATATCCGTTATCATTTTTGTAGAGACTGTGTAAGTAATAATATTGTAAATGTTAAATATATGCCATTAGCTGAGATGCCAGCTGACTTACTTACGAAAAGCTTATGCTCTAATAAGCATTATTATTTATTAGATAAGTTGGGGGTTCAGCATATTCATTAAGTAATTTTTTTTGTATTTATTTTAAATTTTTATCAGTATAACATTGTTAGATATAGTGGGGGTGTAGAAAAGTCATAATATCTAATATGTTATATTATCTGTAAATTCTCTTAAGTGCTGCCATTTGTGATGGCTTGGTAACATTTTTAAAATAAAATTATTGTTCTGTTCTGCACTACTAAACGAGTTGTTTTATTAGAGTAATAAAGAAATCTGACAAATTGTAGTAGGTTGATGTGCTGTCGTCTGTACAGACATAAAATACTTTTTTTTAAATATGTTTAATTGTAAATAATTTAATTTCACATTGTAATAAAAATTCTTTGGCAAAACTTTAAATGTATAGCTATAAGCAATAAGACAGCCCATTGTTTTACACTCTTCTTTCTTGTATACTATAAGTTCACAGTACAGTTTATGTTGGTATGTAATTAATAATAAGGTACCTGGGTCGAATATGGCCAGCCGAAAAATATGGCCACATGCCATTATTTCAAATACGAAATAATAAAATAACCTGAACGCGACCATAAATTGTCGCTAGTGTAGCGTGTTTCCGAACGGCGTACCTGTCACTCCTCCCGCGCGCCCGCTAGTCGCCCAGTGTTTATTAAACGGAAACGAGTTTTAAGGTTATAAAAACATCAAGTAAGTATTGTCCTGTATTTTGTTAGTTTGAATTTAAGAATCTTTGTTAATCACATTATGATTTTGTGTGGCGATTGTTATTTGATATTTCTTTGTTAAATTACCAAAGTAATAATGAGTTTTTCATTCCTGATATGAAAACGTAAAAAATGAATGACTGCAAATATGGCCACCGTGTGGCCATATTTCCGATATTAAGTAAGCAGAAACTTTTTTTTTTGTTTTAGACCATGGCACGCTATAAATCTAAAGGGATTAGAGGTAATTGGTCAGAAGAATCAATGAAACAAGCATTAACTGCAATAAAAAGCGGTAAGATGAAAATATATACGGCTTCAAAGCACTATGATGTGCCAAGACGTACTTTGAGGCGTTATTTAATAGAGAAAAAGGAAACAAAATCTACATTGGGTCGGAAACCGCTTCTTAACCCTGAACAAGGGAAGATTTTAGCATCCCGTATTATTCGCCTGTGCAACGTGGGATACCCATTGACACAACGTGTACTACGTACATGCGTAAAGACATTCTGTGGTCGAAATAACATTTCAGCGTCAGATGGAGACTCGATGGTGGGACGAGATTGGCTGAGAGGATTTTTAAAACGTCATAAGAATATCAGCAAGCGAAAGGCACAAAACCTAAACCCCGCAAGGGCGCAAAAGTTGAATAAAACCGTTGTTTCTGATTATTTTGCTAAATTAAAAAAAGTCTTGGAAGATAATGACATTATGAATAAACCAGAACACATATTTAACATTGACGAAAAAGGTTGCCAACTTAAATTGCACAAATCACCAGAAGTTTTGGCTGAACGTGGATCTAAGAGAGTACATTTAGTAGCATCAGAACACGGCGAGAATGTTACAATAGTTTCATGTGGCAATGCCTTAGGCCATGCCATTCCGCCTATGATTCTCTTCAAAGGCAAACGCATGAAGCCAGAATGGATAGATTCCTTACCAACCAGCTCAATAGCCCAAATGACACCCAAAGGGAGCATGAACTCTGAAACGTTTGTAAACTGGATTCAACATTTTTCGAAATTTAAATTGCCCGGACCTTGTCTGCTTATCTTCGATGGAGCCAAATGCTACCTGGACTATTCGATTGTGGAAGCAGCAGAAAAATTTGAAATTAAGCTTTTTTGCCTTCCTAGTAACACCACGCATGAATTACAGCCGATGGACAAATCGGTATTTCGATCCTTTGAATATTACTGGGACGAGGAAGTCTTAAAGTACTGGTCAGTACACGAAGACAGGAAAATAACAAAACAACGTTTTGGGATGTTATTTTCCAAGGCGTGGGATAAAGCTGCAACACCTGCTAATATCAAATCTGGATTTGAAGCCACCGGAATTTTCCCATTTAATCCAGAAAGGATACCCGAAGAGGCATACGCTCCTAGCATACCTACCTTTGATTCCACAATACCTGGCCCTTCTCAAAATCAAGAAAATAATTATCCCAATGATAGCGATAGTATTACTAGTGAGAATCTGTTGATTCCTTCTCAAGGAAATGAAAATAATATTGACAGCGATGCTACAAATGCTAGTGAAAATTTGTCAATTCCTCCTCAACAAAATGAAGATATCATTGACAGCCACGATACTAATGCTAGCGAAAATGTGTTGATTCCTTCTCGTGGATATGAAGATCCTTTTGACAGCGATGCTACTAATGCTAGCGAAAGTATCTTAATTCCTCCTGAAATCCACACTGAAAGCAATGATGCTGTTGCTGGCAAAAATCTGGTCATTCCTGCTCATGTAAATGAAAATTCCAATGACAGCACCCCTTTTGATGTCAGTGGAAATCATTTCTTCTCTGTTGAAAACCCGGTGCCTATACTGCATCCAGATCAAAAAGATTCCCAGACACGTGGACATCTATTGCCAAACACTGCAAATCGTTCGAATAATAATTCAAAGCACCCAACTCAAGTAGATAGCGTTTATGATGATTTCGATAGTAGCGAAGAGATTCCTTTATCCAAGTTAAAACAGCACAAGAATAATAGAGACTCGAAAACTGAATCAAAAGTCTGCTCCACTACACTTAATGAGTCATATTCATCTTTTTGTGAAATTTTAAAAACCCCGGAGAAGACGTCAAGTCCAAAAACTAAAACTAGAGCAAAAGCTATTAATAGTCTGGCAGAGGAGCTAACAAAATCAATGTTTACAGAGAAAAAGAATAAGCCAGGACCATCCAATGCAAGTAAACAAAAAATTGAAAATAAGCCAGGTCCATCTAGAGCGTCTTCTCAAAAAAGGAAACAATATTCTACTAAAATGAACAAGACTGAAGCAGTCACTTCTAAGGTTAATCAAAAAGGCAAAGGACATACTAAAAAATCTAAAAACTCTTGGTATTGTTACGTTTGCGATGAGGATAGAATAGCAGATATGAGAATATGCTTTTTATGTCAAACATACGTCCATGAAGACTGTGTTGGTTTAACAAAAGAAGACACTAATAAATTTATTTGCACTCGGTGCAGTCAGGACTAATTCTAAATATTTATTTCATTAGATTTTCCTACTTTTTTCTAGTTTAACATATCAATGTGATTTATCTATCAAGGATCTCAAAGTTTACTACGTTTTATTTTTGATAATTTGGTTGATTATCTATAAGTATAATTTACTTAGCATTTTAAGTTTGAAATTAAGAAAGACTTGTTGATTCTCATTGTTGACTTTATCTTTTAATTTAAATTTTTGTTAAGGTACTTAGTTCCTTATTTGTGATGAATATCGCCCAAAGAATATTTTTTAAATAAATCTTCTATTAAAATATAATAACTATTTTTATTTCATTTTATTTAGAAGTTTTTTAAACTAACTGATTCATACAGTAAATATGGCCACATGTATGGGCATATTTACCTCCCCCGTCGGAAATATGGCCAATTTCTATATTTTTAAAAATGTTGCAAATACTTTTTTATCATTTGAAGTCTTTATATTTTCTTGCCTTTTTTGTAAAGATAAATAACCACTCTTTAGAAATGAGTGCTAAAACTTTGTTTAAGTTTTATTATTATTAAAAAAGCATACCAAACCTTAAGGTGGCCATATTCGACCCTGTTTTATTGTTAAAAAAATATATTATACCTCTCCTGGACTATTGGAAAGGACTTGGCATCAACATCAATGGCGAGTACATCACTAATCTCCGTTTTGCAGATGATATCGTGGTCATGGCTGAGACCCTGGAAGACTTAGGCAAAATGCTCAATGACCTCAGCAGAGCTTCCCAACAAGTGGGTCTAAAGATGAACATAGATAAGACGAAGATCATGTCGAACTCTCATGTCGCACCCACTCCAATTCTAGTTGGCTGCTCTGCACTGAAAGTTGTTGACGAGTATATATACCTGGGACAAACAGTCCAACTAGGTAGGTCCAACTTCGAGAAAGAGGTGTCTCGTCGAATCCAGCTCGGCTAGGCAGCATTCGGGAAGCTACGCTATATCTTCTCGTCGTCCAAGATACCACAGTGTCTCAAGACTAAAGTCTTTGACCAGTGTGTGTTGCCAGTGATGACTTACGGAACTGAAACGTGGTCGCTAACAATGGGCCTCATACGAAGGCTCAGAGTCACACAAAGGGCAATGGCTTTCCTCCGAGCATAGCTCTTTAGCTATGCTCGGAGTTTCTCTGCGTGATAGAATCAGAAATGAGGAGATCCGCAGAAGAACTTAAGTCACCGACATAGCTCTGCGAGTCGCTAAACTTAAGTGGCAGTGGGCAGGGCACATTGCTCGTAGAACCGATGGCCGATGGAGCAGTAAGGTTCTGGAGTGGCGGCCACGTATTGGAAGATACAGCGTAGGGAGGCCCCTAACAAGGTGGACCGATGACCTGGTGAAGGTCTCGGGAAGCCGATGGATGCGGGCAGCAGAAGACCGGCCGGCGTGGAAAGCCTTGCGGGAGGCCTTTGTCCAGCAGTGGATATCTATAGGCTGAAGAAGAAGAAGAAGAGCCATAAAACCTCTGTTGTACTTAGGTTTTCTAAGTGAGGTCTCAAAGGATAATTGGACCAAATAAAAGCGTCATGGTTGGCTCCGGGATGACTTTCATCTACACTTATGATGTCCATGTTGTAGTATCTGTAATTGTGTGTATCTTTTATAAGATACACACAATTACAATACAATACAACATAGACACAACACAATACAAACACAATACAATACAACACACACAACACAACAATACAATATAGAACAACATTTTACTCAGTAGTGTACTAATGAATCCGAATGGTAACACTGTAGGTACTCGGTTGTACAGCTCCCGCAGTCTGTCAATATACGGCCTATATCCAAGTTGTCGTTGTTGTTTCATTTTGTTATCCAAGTACTCCTCAGTGCCGATGAGTAGTATCGAATCACACGTTAAAAAAAAAAACAAGTAGTGTTGCTTGCAAAATGTCAATCGGGAAGATTACAGAATTTAAATTTAAATTGTATGTAGAACGCTTAGAACAATATTTCCTGGTGAAAAAAATACCAGTTACAAGTACCTACATTGATCACTGTGATGGGAGCAGAATCTTACGAACTTTTGGTAAATTTATGTACACCAGCCAAACCTAAAAACAAAACATTCACGCAGATTACCGATATTATGGAAAAACATCTGCAACCCAAACCTAGTGAGTTGGCCGAACGTTATAAAGGAGGATGGCGAAATTTGACCAAACTATGAAATGTCATATACAAGGTTAATATAGGACTTAAATGGTTCGCCTAATCATCATTAGCAATTGCACATTGCAAATATATATTAAAAAAGCAGAGGAGCTTAGAATTTTTACATAATTTTCAGGTCTATGAATACAATACTAATCTATATTGATTTTCGTTGACAGATAAGAAGCGATCTTTGAGAATACCTACTGCGACAACTGTAACGAGAAGTTGGAGTACTACATGAAGAAACATCAGTAGTGTTATTGTGTGTTTACGACACGGACTTCATAGACGCAAGGGAAGAGACTTCGGTGCGACATCAGCTACATTCTACTTGTCATTGCCTACGATCGACTGTACCTTCGTTGCCAATAAACTTCGCAACCCTTAACCGGCGTTTTAGTACCCCTAGCCCGTAACAATAATATTGATGTCAAGATAACTTAAAGTACAAATATATTACATTTACAGTCAAGAAAAAAATATGTCAAATATATTACCTAAAGTCAAAAATAAATTATATCACAGTAGGTATATTCAATTATGTTAAATAGGTATCTAAGTTACTGTTGTATAGGTGCGTATTCAACCGCTGTTTCACTCTTCCCCTCGCTCACGTACACAACATTGGCGACGAGGTACCCTCACAGTGAATTAATACAAAAAAGTGCAGTATCATGGCTCTTTTTGGATTACTAACGAGTTTTAACCATGAATCACAAGCGTGGCAAGAGTATAAAGGGCGATTGACACAATGGTTCATCGCCAACGACATCAGCGGGCCAACGATTCTGCTGGCATCAAACGGCGGGCAGTCTTGTTGAGCGCACTCAGCGAGCCAACATAGAAACTGGCAGCAGATCTGGCGCTGCCTAAAGATATACAGGTCGTGCCTTTTGAAGATATATTGAAACTGCTGGACAGCCATTTCCACCACAACAATGTGGGTTTGCCGAAAGATATACTTTTTATACAGCGGGGCAAGTTGAAGGTGAAAGCTACCCTCAGTTGGCAGCGAGGTTGCGCGGATTGACTGCACATTGCGGATTTCTAAACGTGGAGGAAACATTAAGAGACCGTTTTTTTAATGGGAATGGTGCCGGGAGCGTAGCGAGATAAATTATTCGCTCAGAATCTGGAGACATTATCGCTGGCAAAGGCAGTGGAACGGGCGGAGAGCGTGCAGTGTGCGCGCCTGGCGGCAACGGCCGCGACGGCGGCTGTAGCGGCATCCGCGCCCGCCGAGCAGCTCTTCAAGATCGCGTCGAAAAACGGTGGTGGTGATAAAGTGTCGTGCTCAGTTTGTGGCTTCAAAAATCATACATCAGTGCAGTGTCGGTTTGCAAATTATAAATGTAAAAAATTTAATACAAAGGGCCATTTGCGGCGTATGTGTAAAAAAATGAACTATGTTGCAAATGAGAGTGTTGATGATAACGGCGAGGACGGTAAGCTTTACAATATTTGTACTTATGACGGCGATCCAATGACCGAAGTAGTGAATGCCCGAGGAGTGCGAATGAAGTTTCAGATCGATAGCGGATCAGCTGTTACTGCGATTTCCGAGAAAACCTACTTTAAACTATTTAAAGATGTGCCATTGATCAACACAACCAAGTATTTATTTATATATACAGGAAATAAAATTGAGTGCATAGGAGTTGTACGGTTGCCTTTTACTTACACAGGCATTAAACATACATTAAATGTTAAACATAATTCGCGACGGAGGCCCTCCACTTTTAGGTAGGGATTTTATATCTAACAATGCTTCCATTAAATTATTCCGATTATTCAAGCACCATTTGTAAACAGTTACAAAGTAAGTACCTATCCCAGTGTTTTTGTTGAAAGGTTGTCTGTAAAAGATCGCTCTTAGCGATAAGACCGTCTATTGTGTCACCCTTTGTAAAATGTTTTTATTTATGTTCTGTAATCTATATGGTGTACATAATAAAGAGTATTCTATTCTATTCTATTCTTTTGCAGATAGCCTTGGGGCATTCAATAAACACAAAATTAAATTAAATTTGAAGGTAAATGCCAAACCAGTTTTTTTTTTCCAAACCACGGCTTTTGCTTTACGCGATAAAATAGCTAAGGAGATCGACCGTTTGGTAAGTGCTGGTATATTAAAACCAGTCTCATATTTAGAATATGCGTCACCTATAGAGCCGGTGTTGAAGCGTGAAGGCTCGATACGTCTGTGTGCCGATTATCCAGTAACGATTTATAAGCAGTTGTTAGTTGATCAATATCCTTTGCCTACCGCGCACGAATTGTTTACAAAGCTGCACGGGGGACAGCAGTTCAGTAAGTGGGACTTGTCTCAAGCATATTCCCAGTGTACTTTGGATGATGAATCACAAAAAATCACATGCATCAATACTCATAAAGGTTTGTTTATGTACACTCGATTTGTGTTCGGCCTCGCTTGCGCACCGGCTATATTTCAGCGAATTATGGGAAACATGCTGTCGTGCATGGATGGAGTATTGTGCATGTTGGATGATGTGTTAGTTACGGGGGAGACCAGAGAAGTACATATAAATAGATTACATGAAGTGTTGCGACGGTTGCAGGACGCTGGGCTTACACTTCAAAAATCCAAGTGTGATTTTTTTAAGGATGAAGTAGAATATTTAGGTTATAAAATAGATAAACATGGGTTGAAAAAATCGCCCCAAAAGGTTATAGCCATTTTAAAGGCCCCAGTTCTGAAAAATGTTGGCAACTTGCAATCATTTGTGGGTCTTGACAATTATTATCGAAATTTTGTGCCAAACGCGTCCTCTATTCTTAGCCCATTATATAGGTTGCTTCAAAAGAATGGTAAATGGCTTTGGAATTTGAAACATCAAAACGCATTTAACACAATTAAAAAACTTCTTGCATCGGATCAGGTACTGGCGCACTTTGACACAATCAGGAAAGTTATCTTAACAGTAGACGCGTCACCGAGCGGACTTGGTGCTGTGTTGTCGCAGGTGGATAGTAACGGGGAGGAGCGCCCTGTATCATATGCTTCACGTACGTTGAACGCGGCTGAACGCAGGTATTCTCAGATACAAAAGGAGGCAACAGCCATCATATTTGGGGTACGCCGGTTTCACCAATATCTATACGGTAGATCTATTCCATTTATACTCCGAACTGATCACAAACCGCTCATCAGTATTTTTGGGCCCCATCGTGGCATACCGGAAGTGTCGGCTAATAGGCTGCAGAGGTATGCAATATTTTTGAGTGGTTACAACTATAGTATAGAATACATACATAGTGGTAATAATTGTGCTGATTACTTATCCCGCGTGAGCATAAGCGACGACACGGACGGCCGCTCGGTGAGCGGATTAACAGAAATTGAAGATAAGGCTACTTATGTCAATTTTGTAGTCGACGCTAGTTTGCCTATTACAAGAGATTTATTACTTGTGGCAACACAAAAAGATGAAAAATTGGCTAAAGTGGCAAAATATATTTTAAATGGTTGGCCAAGGAAAATAACAGATCCTAGTATATCCCCTTATTTTTTATGTAAAAACCAATTATCCTTAGAGGATGGTATAATCATGCGTGGCCACAACGTGGTCATACAAGAAGTACAGCGGAATAGAATAATGTCCGAGCTTCACCAGTCACATTTAGGCATAGTAAAATGTAAAGCTGTCGCGCGTGGTAGGGTATGGTATCCGGGAATCGATAAAGGTATCGAAACAATGACCGCGAGTTGTAATATTTGCGTTCAGCTCAGGCCTTCTCCGGCGCGTGTACCGCTTGCTGCGTGGGCGCACCCTCATCAGCCCTTTTGGCGTGTACACATTGATTTCCTCGGCCCAATCAAAGGTCAGACATATTTAGTGATAGTGGACGCGCATTCCAAAAGGCCCGAAGTTTACAAAGTAAATAACACATCCTCGGCTGTAGTCATAGCAATACTATATGAATTTATGTCAAGGTTTGGTTTGATACACACGTTCATCATCATCATCTCAGCGTTAATCCCAGTCGCATCCGTAGCTTTTTTTTTTTTTTTTTTTCAGCTTTGGAGTCTGGGGTCCGTTGTACCAGTCTAACTGCTGATTTTGGCTAAACTTCGATATTTTACGTGAAGCGACTGCCGTCTGACCTCCACAACCCGAAGGCGATATCTAAGCATTGCAGTTAAACCAATTGTTAGACTTTTGACGGCTCCAACAACCCGTAACGACTGCCACTAGATGTTCGTATGGCAACCGTGACCAACGGCTTAACGTGCTTTCCGAGGCACGACCAGACCAGTGCAAATATTCATATTCATGCATACAAATATTTGCACTGTGCGGGGATCGAACCCGCGCCTCCTTGCGCAACGGTCGCGTTCGCTACCGCTACGCCACGGAGGCTGGTTTGATACACACGTTGGTCAGTGATAATGCTACATCTTTTATATCCGAAGAATTCAAAAAATTTTGAAAGTCAAATGGAATATCGCATGTAACATCTCCTGCTTACCATCCATTCTTGAAATTTTAATTAATTTGACATTCTCACCATTCTCCAGTTATTTATTCTTAATTTTAACCATTGTCATATTGTGGGACACAATGTTTATTTTTATATTGCATAATATTTCAACACACTTTCTACCCGAACTGATTATGATTGTATTTTGTGAGTACGGTTTAGTGCATTATCGTTTTTATCTAACTGCAGCGCTGATCTTTCTCGGTCATGTCTCATATGGGGATACGTTGCTGGGTTTTCCGGATATGGTTTGGCTATTACTTGCGTGCACATCATTTGTTGTTTTATATGAATTCATAGTGGGGAATTGTGTTTATGGATAGCAGCGATCAAATATCAATATACTATCAAAATTGTAGAGGTGTTAGAACCAAATTGCACACATTGTTTGTGAACATTTTATCGTTTTCTTATGACGTTATTATTCTTACTGAAACAAACGTTGAAACGGCAGCATTGTAATATTTTATTTAAAAGTAATCCTTGACAAACTTATGATATTGTTATGGTAAAAAATAAAAAAAAAACATTTTTGGTTGTTAGATATCAAAATTATAATATTATACATATATTATGATTAAAGAGGTTGTAGCTTAATTATTCATTTTCTTAAAGAAAAGAGGCTTGAAGCTTAACCTGAATATTATTACAATCATAAAATAATCTATACTTAGAACACAAAACAGTGCTTATTACGTTTACAATTTTTTTGCGTGTATAGCATGGTACTAGTGCTTCCATCCTGCAGTGACTTTTTGCGGAGTTTGATGGCATGAGATTATAATCTTCAAGCGCTTTCTTAGATCAAAAGTTAACGAACTTATATTTCTTATCGAATTCCGAAATTATTGTTTTTATAATTTACCAAAAGTAATTTGTATTGAAAGTGCAAAAGGCGATATCAGCTGTTAGCCATTAAGCCAACCGAACATATTACTGTCACTTAGCTAAATTACTTTAGAGATGGTTTAGAGTCCGTTATTAAGATATATAATGGTATATATTTAAAACACTCTGTAGGACACTTCTGCACTGTGATTGTTATAAATAGTTTTTTTTTTTTTTTTGTTTAGCTCGATAAGACTCCACTCGCCTGTTTATTTTTAAACCACAAATGCAACTTCCCTTCTTCGTTGGATTTAAAGGTTTATTCATCGGTAAATATTGTCGTTTCGTTTCACTTGTCTCGACAGCTACCTTTGTCCTCCAACCTCTTGACCTTGACCTCCAACGGCTTACAGTATTTCTCTAAAACAATAACAATTTTATTATACACTTGCAACAAGCGATTGGTTTAACCTAACACAAATAATAATAAAAACAACTTACACAAAAGCCGGTTTCATATGATATTTGAGATATATTGCTGCATATGTCTGCATATTGATTAAAAAAGTAAAACTAATAACACAAACTGGTAACTATATGTTTACCAACCAACCATAGCTAAGTAATATTATTTGTTGCCCGCTTATGATTGTTAGTTATAGTACTTACTAATTTCAACGTCCACAGTAAGTGTTTTAATGGCCTAGCGGTTTCCGCCTTGATAGGCGTTCAAGGTGGTTCGAGTTCAAATCTAATAACTTACAAAATATTTTTTAAATGTTTATTGGTGAGTTTTGAATGCTGACAACAAAAATATCTAAAAATACCGATCCGCAACTTAAAGATGATACTTTCTTTTAAGATTTTTTCTATATTAGAGTCATTATAAGAAGATGACGGTAGATTTGAAAAAATCTGAATCAATTCTTCACAAAAAATATTCCGCTACCTACAATAACTATTATTAGCTACAATAACACAAATAATATTACTTAGCTATGGTTGGTTGGTAAACATATAGTTACCAGTTTGTGTTATTAGTTTTACTTTTTTAATCAATATGGAGACATATGCAGCAATATATCTCAAATATCATATGAAACCGGCTTTTGTCTAAGATGTTTTTATTATTATTTGTGTTAGGTTAAACCAATCGCTTGTTGCAAGTGTATAATAAAATTGTTATTGTTTTAGAGAAATACTGTAAGCCGTTGGAGGTCAAGGTCAAGAGGTTGGAGGACAAAGGTAGCTGTCGAGACAAGTGAAACGAAACGACAATATTTACCGATGAATAAACCTTTAAATCCAACGAAGAAGGGAAGTTGCATTTGTGGTTTAAAAATAAACAGGCGAGTGGAGTCTTATCGAGCTAAACAAAAAAAAAAAAAAAACTATTTATAACAATCACAGTGCAGAAGTGTCCTACAGAGTGTTTTAAATATATACCATTATATATCTTAATAACGGACTCTAAACCATCTCTAAAGTAATTTAGCTAAGTGACAGTAATATGTTCGGTTGGCTTAATGGCTAACAGCTGATATCGCCTTTTGCACTTTCAATACAAATTACTTTTGGTAAATTATAAAAACAATAATTTCGGAATTCGATAAGAAATAAGTTCGTTAACTTTTGATCTAAGAAAGCGCTTGAAGATTATAATCTCATGCCATCAAACTCCGCAAAAAGTCACTGCAGGATGGAAGCACTAGTACCATGCTATACACGCAAAAAAATTGTAAACGTAATAAGCACTGTTTTGTGTTCTAAGTATAGATTATTTTATGATTGTAATAATATTCAGGTTAAGCTTCAAGCCTCTTTTCTTTAAGAAAATGAATAATTAAGCTACAACCTCTTTAATCATAATATATGTATAATATTATAATTTTCATATCTAACAACCAAAAATGTTTTTTGTATTTTTTACCATAACAATATCATAAGTTTGTCAAGGATTACTTTTAAATAAAATATTACAATGCTGCCGTTTCAACGTTTGTTTCATTTGTTAGTATAAATATATCTATACCGAATAATATATAACTTTATAATATATTGCATTATAATATGCTTATTGTTTTATTTTTATATATTTTTTATTATATTACCTCTATAGTAAACTAAAACATATAATAAAAACCTTTTTTGATATAAATATTCAATAAATTTTCCTATTCGTTTAAATATTATTTGCAAACATTTTTACTTTAAAATACAAATCAATTATCATAAATTTAAACTATATGAAACAACAAAAAGATTTGCCTTTATTAAGGATCGAACCCACAATCGCTCGCTTATGATAGCACCATTGTTAAGTGCGGCCGCTAACTTAACTTTAAATGAAGTAACGAAATTTTTCATTACTTTAAAGAAAGACGAAGACTGCGATAAAAAAATAATGCGGTAGTGTGCGTGGCCGGTTTAGCGCAGGCGACAGTAGTCTTTAAGGTGGGAATGGACTTCTACAGCTGATAGTACCACCTTGGGCGACTGCTGATGTTTATAACTCTCATTTCGACACACTGCACGACCTATTAAATGTACCTGACGTGGTGAGCGCATTCATTGTTGGAGATTATAATCTTTCGGATATTGCATGGCGAGTGGCCCTGACCGATGATCAGAATCAAACCTCTGGTATGTCTTGTACTGGGCCTTCCTCCGTATGTTTGGAACTATTACAACTAATGTCAACCCTGGATGCCTACCAATATAATGGAATACGTAATGGAAATGGTAAAATTCTGGATTTGTTCATTTCAAACATAATTGCCACTTTAAGCCCTCCTATAGATCCCTTACTTCCTGTAGACCCACACCACCCTCCGTTTGTTGCAATTGTGCCCATTGCTGTGTCAATGCAAACCATTAAAAGAAAACCCATGAAGAAATACGATTTCCGCAAGGCCACTTATGATATCATTAATGAACAAATCAAAGAAGTTGAGTGGTCGGTCCTATTGGATCATCTTTCGTCCGAGGAAGCGGTTGACGTATTTTATGATATGCTGAGGGGTATTGTTTCACCAAACGTTCCTCTAATGAGGTCTCGTACGCTTGACTTTCCAGTTTGGTTTTCTCCGCAGTTGATCAAGACTTTTAAAAAGAAAAAGCGTCTTTGGATAAAGTGGAAGAAATTTAAAAATATCAAAGATTACAACATGTTTTCAGAATACCGAACAATTTTTAAAGAGGCCTGTAACAGTAAGTATTCTGCCTACATTAAATCTGTTGAGGATAATCTTACCTCCAATGTTAAAATCTTTTGGACTTATTTATCTAATCGCAAAGATAGATCGGGAATCCCATCTACGATGCAATACCATGAACTTAAGTCGAATGCTCCGGATCTAGTTTGCAATATGTTCTCCGATTTCTTTCTATCGGTATTCGAACCTGCATCGTCCACGTTATCGACTTGGACCCCGCCTTCTCACTGTGACGTTAATATCTTAATCGACAATGTATATATCGAGAAATCGAACTTACTTCGAGAGTTGGAAAACCTCGACCCGTCCAAAGGGGCCGGCCCAGACGGATACCCAGCTTTGTTTCAGGGCCACTGCAAATAGCATCTGTGGACCACTACATATAATTTACAATAAATGCCTGTGTGAAGGGGTGTTTCCTGAAATATGGAAACAAGCCAATATAACGCCCGTGCATAAAGGAGGCTCAAAACATGATATCGAGCAATACCGACCCATTTCTATTCTGTCGACCTTGTCAAGGTTATTTGAGAGACTTGTACATAGCGAAATCTACCCAATCCTGCATAACGTACTAATTCCTGAACAACATGGTTTTGTTAAACGCAGATCTACTGTTTCCAATTTATTAATATTCACCATCTTTTTGAAAACATGGATAGACGTTTGCAGGTAGACGCTGTTTACACAGATTTCAAAAAGGCCTTTGACAAGGTGGATCATGAAATATTACTTACGAAAATTGCATTTAATGGCATTCGGGGCAACTTGCTTCGGTGGTTTTCATCTTATGTTACTAACAGAACACAGAGGGTGGTTGTGAGTGGCCATCAGTCTGATACAGTGTCTATAACTTCTGGTGTTCCACACGGCTCAATCTTGGGACCACTCTTATTCAATATTTATATAAATGACATTGGGAAATGCTTCTTGAGTACTAAATTTCTCATGTACGCTGATGATTTGAAGGCCTACAAAACTATTACTACTAAAGAAGATTGTTTAATGTTTCAAGAAGACCTGAATAGGCTTTCTGCATATTGTATTGACAATAAACTCCACTTAGCGTTTCCAAATGTCATTATATAAATTTCACCAAAAATAAAGCTGTTGCGAATTTTGGGTATAGTCTAAATGGGGCCATGCTGAGCAACACTTCAGTTGTAAGGGATCTAGGTGTTCTACTTGACAGTAATTTATCGCTTAATCAACACGTAGAAAGCATTGTTAATAATTCATTTAGGATGTATGGTTTCGTCATGAGATCGTCTGCTGAGTTCAAACGGCCCACCACTTATCTCTACTTATATAATACGCTGGTACGCTCGCAGCTTGAATACGCGGCTCCAATCTGGAACCCATTTTATAAAAAATATGTAGATATGATTGAGAAGGTCCAGCGTAAATTTCTTCGCGCCATGCACTATAGGTGCTATAAAAGATGTTTGTCGTAGGGTAGACTGGGTACGGTTGTAACGGGGTACGGTTGTAACAATTCAAATATTGGCAGAAATATTCACCGTGCGGGGAGGGGTACAAGGGGAAAGACACGCGGCTTACGTGTTCGGACATGATCACCAGTGTTGCGTCGCAGTCCGCGCGCTGTATACGTGTACAGAGTGGTCTATTGTGTTTTGTCAAGCAAAAGTATGTATTTTTGATCGATTTCTTTCCTCAATTTTATTGTTATTATAGTGTTCTAAGTTTTGCTCGTTCTTATTTATGATTATTAGACTTTAGAATTTTAAATACAGGATATTCTTTTTTTTGTAGGTTAATTTGAATTGATACTGAGATCGTTTTATTGGCAAAAGGGAAGGGTGGGTACAATTGTAACACTTTTTGTGGGTACGGTTGTAACATTAATTATTTTTTTATTTTGCATTGCAGATGCCTAGAAAATGCGTAAGAAAGACTTCAAGAGGAGAAATCGAGATATTCCGATATAGAGATGCTTACAATGATCTTAAAACTGGTGTTTCTTTGAGACAAGCGGCAGATACTCATGGTATTAACTATGTCTCCCTGCTACGGTACAAACGAAAGAGAGATACAGCGAACGAAAGTAATGTGGAGTTGGAAAATGTAACAATGGGATTTAGAGCGCATAACAAAGTTTTTACAGAAGACCAAGAACGACAGCTTGCCAAATACCTGACTCGTTCTGCAGATATATACTTCGGACTTTCTACAAAAGAGGTAAGAAAGTTGGCGTATGAACTTGCTATAAAATACAACTTGCAGATTCCTCCTACTTGGGTTGAAAACGAAAGGGCTGGGGAGGAGTGGTTTCGATCCTTCATGAAGAGGGACCCTGAGCTATCTGTGCGCGCAGCTCAAGCTACAAGCTTGTCCAGAGCGACCAGTTTCAACAGGACTAATGTTGATACCTTTTATAATAATCTACAAATTGTTATGGACCGTGATCATTTCGAACCTCAAGACATATATAATGTCGATGAAACCGGCGTGACCACCGTGCAAAAACCCGACATGGTCGTGGCTAGACGTGGCACAAGGCAAGTAGGAGCCATTACCTCAGCTGAGCGAGGCACATTGGTGACATTGGCTTTTGCGGCAAACGCGTTGGGCAATGCTATTCCCCCCATGTTCGTATTCCCTCGCATACGATATCAAGAACATTTCATCAGGGATGGACCTGTGGGTTCCATTGTAACAGGCAATCCATCGGGCTGGATGCAAGATGACACGTTCTTAATTTTCTTAAAACATTTCAAAAAACATACAAATGCGTCTCCTTCACACAAAGTTTTGCTAGTTTTGGACAACCACTCATCCCATATACACATAAATTCTCTAGATTTGTGTAAAGAAAATGGAATAGTTCTATTATCGTTTCCACCCCACTGCTCACACAAACTCCAGCCCCTGGATCGATCTGTGTACGGACCTTTGAAAAAAGCCTTCAATACAGCCTGTGACGCCTGGATGCGAAATAATCCAGGAAGAACTATGACCATTTACGACATACCCGGTATTACGACAACCGCAATGCCACTTGCTCTGACCCAATCAAATATTCAGGCTGGTTTTCGAAAGACAGGAATATACCCTTTCAACCGTGACATATTTCAAGATATTGACTTTTCGCCTTCATTTGTGACAGACAGGCCAAACCCAAACAATATAGAAGAAGTGATTATGGATCAGAACATTCCTGTATCGGCTCCTAACGATGAAACACCACCGCTATCACCTTCGTTGTTGAACGAGGCTTCAGCCAGCCTAGAAGCTTCAATACAAAACGCTGAAATTCATATTCCTGAAAACATTGACGGCCTAGCGACTACTACACCACCAAGACAAATACCTGATCAGCAACCATCGCCTAAGCCGTCTACGAGCCATCAAATACCTGATCAGCAACCATCGCCTAAGCCGTCTACGAGCCGTCAAACAATATTTTCACCAGAGGCAATACGGCCCTACCCAAAAACTGCCCCTAGGAAAACTGCAAATAGGGGTCGAAAAACTAAAAAATCTGCTATTTACACAGACACCCCTGAAAAGGAAGCTGTTAGAAAGGAGTATGAAGAGCGACAGAAAAGATTGAAAGATAAACAAGTGAAGAAAAAAGTATTAGAATCATCGACTGGTATGAAACACAAAGGTAAAGGAAAGGGAAAAGCAAGAAAGAAAGCTAACACACCACCTGCATCATCAGAAGAAGAAGAGTATTATTGCCTGGTTTGCTTAGAAGCCTTCTCAGATAGTAGATCAGGTGAAAAATGGGTACAATGCCAAGGGACCTGTCGTCTTTGGTCACACATTGATTGTACCGACGGTAATAGATATTACATCTGTCATAATTGCAGTGAATCTGATTAAATACTGTCATTATTATTTTTTGTTTAAAATATCATTTAATTAGTTTAATTAGAAGTTGTACTTGTTTAAAAATCAAAATGTCATAGACTGATTAAAACGACTGATTACAAATTAATGTTCCTTAAATGGTGCCATATTAATCTTAAGTAATACGTAAGTACTTGATTGTCATTTATAAGCAATAAAAGTGATTGAAACGCATTCACTGTACTTTATTTGAGTGTGTTACAATTGACCCCCCTCACTGTTACAACCGCCCCTGGTATGGGGGTCAGTTGTAACAGTAGCCGACATTTCAGTTAATGGTAACTGTCTGGAAACTACTGACTTTAACTATCTAATTGTTATGTCTTTTTGAAGACAGATGTATACGGATTTATTTCAAACGTTTATTATGTTGTTAGTCCTATAAATGTCACTTGTACGAACGATTAACGCAAAAATGTTACAACCGTACCCAGTCTACCCTACTCACAATTACTAAGCAAATATAATATTTTATCATTACAGTTTAGGCGTAAGTTTCTAGAAGCCAGCATACTGCATGGTATCATTCATAATCACTTCGATTCCATTGATCTCACAAGTAAGTTATCCCTCGAACTGTAAATAAGCGTAGTGTCCGTGCAGGTGCATTGTTTGCTGTAAATACCTGTCGGACTAATTCAGGATTGCGATGCCCTATTCGACGTATGGCAGAATCGTATAATCGCAACTTCATTGACATTGATATTTTTGTATGTTCCAAATCTAAATTTAAATCTAATGTTTTGAAAATTTTGTCTAATGATGGTGAGAAATAGTGTGTAAAGTTTAATTAATTTCAACCTTTGTAATTAATTTCCATATATTAAGAATTATAATAAGTTAATTATTTAATTTCTTTCATTATTATTATTTTAGTATTATTCTTGTTTGTGATAATAAGGAATATACCCCAGTTACTTATTCAATTATTATTTCAAATTTTATTTATAATTTTAGTGTTCAGGTGTTCTTAATTAGTTAAGTAGGCCATCTAGTGGCACTCCTTTTAATGTATTCCGATACTGTTAAGATGCGGATAATGCAGTGGGCTGCAATATTGTTAAAATAATGTTATATTACTGTTTGTAAATATTTTATATCGTAGCTGTTTATTGTCCCATAATTAATAAAATAAAATAAAAAAACAGAGTTGGCATTCATCGTCGGAGTCGCAGATAAGTTTTCTTCGAGCCAACTGGGGTGAAAGAATTATCACCTCCCTTTTTAATAGCGCAGCGACACTCAGGACATATCCACAAATCAACATCAATTTCAACCAGAAACTTTATGCCCACGCATGTGGGGTGGTATAGTTTGCCACAGTGACCACGCGAGCAACAGATACCACCGTTAACTTCATCTATGATCATCAGAGCAAGCAGAGCAAACCATATTTTTGCTTAAGCGAGTTTATATTTATGTTTACATGGCGATATAGCAAAAAGTAACAAGCGTTATAATTATTTGGTAATAATGAAATGATATGAATATGACCTATAGTGGATAGAATTGTGCGTTTTGTAATATGTTTTGTGTCCAACAATTACTACAAACTTATGGTTCTCAGGGCCCTACTTTCTAAGGCATGATGGCTGGCCCGAACAACCTGAGCACCTCAGCGTATCTGACCTTCCAGAAGTCCGGTCCCAGACACATTTTACACACATAGACACACACACACAAATAATAATAATTTCTTTATTTCCAAATTTTCCAATTACAACAAATTTACACGCATAGTAGCTTACATAAGTGTGTAACTAAGTAGTTTCATTCATCATTGCAGAAAAAAACATTCAAACACTTTAATTAAACAAAGAACAATGCCACCAGGTCTCCATAGTAACTTTGGCTAAATATTAATGTGTCCCTAACAGTGAATATTCCAATGTTTATTTGTGCAGTTTAATGTCAAAAGTATTTCTGTGATATCCACTTTTATATTGAACTTGTAAGAAAGAAGTTATTCAGACATTTTAAAATTTTAAATGGGAGGTTATGTTTTTTTCACGCTCCTGGCTGGAAGCTTTAATTTTAATTAAGGCATCCACAGCAAAGTCCGGTTAAGTAGTTACAGCCTCTAATGGCCACCTACGAGATGCCATATCAAAAAAAAAATGATTTTTCACGGAGAGAAAATTAAACATAAATAAACTAATGAATAGTTTTATTATTTTTCACCATAATCAATTATTATCATCATCATCAATTTCATTATCAAATTCGATTAGTGATTCATCAAGAAACTGTGCAGGGGGTTCAATATTGTTTTGATCCCGAGCCCAACCTAAATACCATAAAATGGTCATAATGTGGGAACAGCATCCCACAGTTCGTTTGCCTACCTTACAATTGCAATAATATTGACTTATTGCCTCCCTCCCATTTGAATTGTTATCAATCAACACATAAACAAAATATTCTTTTCTTCTTATGGCGACTTTGAATTTTTGCTCTTAAAAGCCAAGAGCTTTGAGAGAAACAATTGTTCTATTAGATTATTGTTTGATACCTCCCTGCACACTTCTATCTTATATCGGCCATTAAAACGAATATGCTCACCGTAATAAGATCGAGCCTAACCCTTAAATGCATAAAGTAGTAAAACTGCAACATACCATTCAAACGACCATAAAATTATTAGTATGAGTTCAATGCATGCTGTTGCAGGATTATTACTATCATGGTGATATATTTAATCGAGTGGCAACACACTTTTTTCTTCACGACTGTCTAATTTAAATTGATTTTGACAAATCAAAGCCGATCGTAATTTTGGAGCGGATGAAAATTGTGTATTTGCTTTGCAGTGTAATTATTTGGTTTTCGAAGGTACGTTCAAACAAAATCAGTTATTTTACGTAATAATATGGTTTAAGACATTTATTTCTCAAAAAACAGAATATAATGATTCACTTATAATGAGAAACACTGGTTACATAAGTAAACGTTCCTTGTAACAAGAAACTGAACGGCATATTTTTAAACTTAGACAAGTTCATTACATTTTTAGTTATTGTTAGTATTGTTAGTTATTGACTTATTATTATGTTAGTAAAATAAGGTAAGTTATGCTAAAACAGATTGAGAAGATTAGAGTCGAGCGAGTGTATTACATAAGATTTACATATAGACATATTTTTTTTTTTAATGTTTGTGGGTAACCTGCAAAAGTTAGATTATGAGTCCCTATTACGTATCGAAACGCAATTTCTATGAAAGTTACGATCGAAGGCATCTATTACTTTTGATGTTAATATTTGTTTGGACTTGCAATTTAATTTGCGGTTTGCTAGTGATATTGAAATGCGAAATTTTGCGATGATATATGGATAATAATTCATCTTCTTTTCAGTACAATTTATAAGTTATAAAAAATACTTTTGGTGTGTTCGGAAATTTTGTTTATTTTGTTGTTGTAAATCTGCAACAATATGCATTTACTAGAAAATGTCCCTGTTTAGTTACTATCACTTTTATTGGTTTTCAGATGCCATACTTGAATCAAAAGCAAATAGAAGAATATTTAGCTCTAATAAATGATGGAGAGATTTCGGAAGATGATCTTGAGGACTCGGATACAGAAGGTAATGAGAATTTTTATGAAAATGGAGACGATTTGCTTCTCGATCTTGAGAGTCCATTAGAAGAGGAAAATGATGACCCCGATAATGATCCATTCATGGCAGGAGACCCGCCATTGATAAATGAAGCTACAGCAAATGATCAAGTGCCACAGGTTCCATTCCCCTCAACAAGTCAAGCTAGTCGCCGAGCAACTATGAGAGGACTCGTATGGAAGGTAAAAAAAAATTGTTCTGAATTCTGACCAGACAGCTTTTCATGGAGACACTACATACCCACCTGAACTGAAGGATGAGGCTACTACTGGTACTCCCTATAGTATTTTTTCACATTTTATTACATCAGAAATAGTTCAAAGGATTGTGGAAGAGTCTAATTTGTATTCCGTTCAAAAAAATGTGACTAAACCATTAAATTTATCTGAAACTGAGCTAAGAAAGTTTATGGCGATACTGATATACAAGTCTGTTATAAAATATCCCAATGTATGGCTATACTGGTCAAATACTGTAGGTTTTCAACCAATCAAGGACATAATGACTGTCAACCGATTTGAGACTATTCGTAGATTTCTACATTTCAACAATAACGAGAAACATTTACCCAAGGAACACCCACAACATGATAGGCTCCATAAGATAATAAGGCCTATAATTAGCTATCTAAATGAGAAATTTGCTTTAGTTCCTATGGAACAAAAACTCTCAATTGACGAACAGATGTGTGCCACAAAAGTGGCATACTTCATGAAGCAGTATTTACCTAATAAGCCCCATAAGTGGGGGTTTAAATTATATGTGATGTGCAGCGTGAAAGGTTATGCTCATAAATTTGAAATATATACTGGCCAAGAGAATGAACGGCTTCCAGATGAACCAGATTTTGGGCCAGTGGGAAATGTTGTAGTCCGGCTTGCTAGAGGTGTCCCAAGGCATATAAATCATATAATTTATTTTGATAATTTTTACACCTCTGTACCTTTAGTTACCTATCTTGCCAAACAAGGAATCTATAGCCTAGGTACTGTGCAATCTAACAGGCTACTGAACTGCAACTGCCGGACAATAAAACAATGATGAAGAAATCTGTTCCTCGTGGAACTTATGAAGAGCAGATGACTGAATTTGACGGTATTGATTTGACACCAGTTACTTGGAAGGACAATAAAGTTGTAACTTTTCTATCTTCATATGTTGGAGCTGAACCTGTGGGCCAAGTAGAAAGATTTGACAAGGCAAATAAGACTAGAATTAAAATTTCATGCCCACATATAATAAAGGAATATAATGCCCATATGGGCGGAGTGGACCTAATGGATAGCTTTATTGGGTGGTACCGAATTGCAATGAGAAGCCGAAAGTGGTATCTTCGTATCTTTTACCACTTATTGGACATGACTGTAATAAATTCTTGGCCTGTGTATAAAAATTTAAAAACAACTGAAGCCAATTCATCAGTTCTAAACCTATGTAACTATAGACTGGAACTAGCTGAGGTATTAGCCAAAGTAAATAACTCATTTGAACTCTGCAACAAAAGAGGAAGGCCAAGTACCAGCAATAGTGTTGAAATTGAAATACAAGCAAAAAAAAGGAGAGGACCAGCTCAACATATTCCTCCTAAGGACATAAGGACTGATAATGTTGGTCACTGGCCTGGTAATTGTGTTCGCAGCAGATGCAAAATGCCTGGATGCAAGGGATACACGCAAAACAGGTGTGAGAAGTGTGGAGTAGCTCTTTGTCTTACCACAACCAAAAATTGTTTTAAAAATTGTCATATGTAGTTATTGTCTAGTGAGTGTATAGTGTTGTAGTTCTGCAACAAATGGTTTTTAATAAAAATAGCTATGAAAATAAAAAAAAACTATTTTTTTTATTATTTTTCCCTAAATCAGCATATCCTCCATAGCTCCAAAATATATTTTTTCTCGGTCTAAAAATAAAATCATGCATAAAATCATGCATTTAAGGGCTAACGGAGTTGGTAGGTAGGTACCACAAGCTATCAAAATCAAATCGTGAAAATCTAGCTGGGGAAACTCAGTTACATTGCTGTTATTAACATTTATGTTTGAGAACTGTGCCCTGCTTCTATTATAATTATTTTGTATTATAAACTCACTTAAAGTATTATTTTGGAACATTTTTTGTTGGATTATTTCTAATATCTGGGCAGCTTCAAACCTGTCTGTGAGCGGTGGTCGAAATCTATTAATTAGGGTAGCAGCAATAGAAAAGTCAATCATGACATGTGGTGAAGCTCTGTTGTTGAACTCGTGTCGGATTTAAACCGTTGTTTAAAAATCCCATTCACAACTTCAATCACCCATCTGCAGATAATAACAGCCCGAGTTTTGTTTGCCTCAAAAGTTGATAACTGATTATCATCCTGCAATGTTGACGGCATATGCACAGAGTAGTTATTACAGAGTAGTCATTTGGAATCTAAAACAAACAAAATACAATTATGTTACAATTCAACATCTAGCTTAGCTAAATTAGTATAATTCTATTAATATGAATCGTACTTTACCTCTGAAAGTGAAGTCCATTGCCGTAACAATGAACGGACATCATCAGATTCAACTAAATGACGCTGCATTCGTAATACATTTATACCACAATTAACACAACGTAGTTGATGAGACATTGTCACAAAATGTGTGGTGGTATAAATATAACACAATAATTCTATAACTTACGTAAACGCAGAGGAATACGAAAAAAAAAACAGCGAAATAAAACCGAATCGTACTCAGATACAAGATGTATCAATGTCTTTACTTTTTTATTTTCGTTTTTGGCAACTGCGCCGGTTTCGACTATTCTGTCAGTGTCACGTGGTGACGGCAGCAAACAGAGGCAGGCCGTCGAACTTTTCCATTCGTGTTAGGTGTTAGTATAGCAGCATGGACAAACACACATGGGTTAGTAAGACAAAAAATCTAATTTACAAGGGCACAGCTAACAATTAAACTGCCTTATTCTATATACAGACTATTTACACACAAACTACGCACCAATTAAACTTTTAACTCATTCTCAACTAGGAATCTGGCCAAAAGATTTATTAATTTAGGGGAGAAGTGGGAAAGTAGGGTATGAAAATTAGTTGGGAGAGGGATGTTGAGTTTGGGATTTTTTTAATACAGGTCAAAAGATTTATTATTACGGGAACAAGAAAAGAAAATATGGTCTAAAGTACCATCCTCAAGACCGCACTCGCACCGGGAATTATCCCTGACGTGGATCTTCTTCAGGAACACTGGGCTACAACAATGTCCGAGTCTAAGTCTACACAGTGAGGAAACAGTTCTCTTCGATAATTTGGGACATTTAGAAAACCAAGGCCTACGCTGAACCTCAGGCTGTATGGCAGCGTAGTAGATGCCCTTGGTTTTAGAAGACGTCTTCCATGTTTCAGCCCACGAGTTAAATAACTTGGGTCTGGCACCATTCCGCAAATCGTAGTTATGCGCTACGTAGTGCTTTTGATCAACCTGATTCGATGTGGCATACTTTGCTAACGAATCAGCGCACTCATTGCCAGCAATACCCGAGTGACCGATGATCCAGGTTATCTCAACGTCCAAGCCGTTTTGGTAGCATTCAAATAACAAGTTCTTTATATCCATAATGATTTTACTATTAATTTTACTATGAAATTTATTTTGTTTAAGGGCCTGACTACTACTATGGGAATCTGAAAAAATTACAGACCTTGTTATTTGATGGGATTTAATATAGTGTAAGGCTTCTAAAATGCCAACACACTCTCCTGTAAAGACTGATGCTTCTGGTGGACATTGGTAAAGTAAGGCTATTTTTGAATTTTGAAAATAAACTGCCACCCCAGTACATTCAGTTTCAGAAAATTTTGAAGCATCAGTGTAAAAGTGACGCTTTCCGATATCACTGCATCCTCCATCAAAGTTTGCCACAGACTTGGTTCATCAAGCAAGGGTCCAACTTCCAGTAGGCCTATTTTAGTAAGATTCGCCAATGTTGACCTGAAGTCTACTATATGGAAGGCTAAGTCTGCACTGAAGGGCTCCACGATCACCATTAAGGAATTTTTGGCTCGGTCCAGACAGGCAGTATTCGGCAAGGCGCGCTTGCACTTCGGAATGACATCATGCTGGACCCAGGACGGAATTATTGTCATCAGGACCCATGATGGAACACGACACAAGATTTCTTGCATTGGGGAACTCAGTCCATTGATGGCGAAATACCCCAAGAAGCCCGGGGAATCATCTGGATCTGGTAGCAAGCCTGGCAGTGGAGCGCGTAATATCTAAGTGTTTGTTGATGTGTTAGTACAAGTTATCTATACATAGCTACATAATTATATCTTAGTTTTGTGCTCGGGTTGTCACTTTAACTTATTAAGATGCGGATGAGGTAATTATGTTAAGTTTTTATTTGTGTATCGTCATTTCGTCAATGTCATTTGTTACTGTCATGATCACATCTGTCATTAATGTCAAATGTCTACATTTTGACGTTTCTATTTCCATGTTCCACGTTTAGTTCGTGACTTACTTTTCCGTAAATTGCGTTTTATTTCTAATTGTTCTACATATACATATATATATATATATATTAGTATATAAATTATGTTATCTGACGATGATTCTTTTCACTCTGCTATTAATTTGTCTGGTTCATCCGCTAATGCTAGTTTCAGCTCCTTGACTGACACACTTGGCGACTTTGTGCGTCGTAGCTTCAGCCAAAAAAAGAATAATTTATTCAATGTTTGCCACATTAACGCGCAGAGTGTCCCAAGTCATTATAGTGATTTGTTGGACACGTTTTCTGACACGAATGTCCATGCCATTCTGATATCTGAGAGTTGGCTAAAGCCTCCTCTTCTCTCTGCCTCCTACTCTCTCCCAGGTTTTACTCTTATTCGCAATGATAGAATTGGAAGGGGTGGGGGTGGTGTAGCTATTTATCTTCGTAGTGATTTTCCTTTTAAAATCATTACCTCATCTCCACCACATTACAATGCTTCCGCCGAGTACCTCTTTTTGGAGGTCTACGTCAGAGGCGTCAAGACTTTACTTGGTGTTGTCTATTGTCCGCCCGTCGTTGACTATTTTTCTGATCTTGAATTGGCGCTTGAGTTAGTAGGTTCTGAGTATGCACACTGCGTCATCATGGGCGATTTCAACACTGACCTTACCCATCACTCTCCCCGATCCCGTAAACTCCTTCATATCATTGAGTCCGTTAGTCTTCATATCCTTTCACTTCAACCTACTCACTTCAATATCTCAGGTGATGACACTTGGTTCGATTTAATTATCACGTCTGAACCCTCCCTTGTTCCCTTTCATGGTCAGTGTCCTGCACCTGGTTTTTCCCATCATGACCTCATTTACCTATCTTATCTCCTAAGGCCACCGAAACCCATCCTAAAAGTTCTGCACATGCGGTGTTTTGCGCGCATGGACATTGAGACGCTTCGTGAGGATGCTTCAGACCTTAATTGGGAACACCTGGCTGTGACGCCAACGGTTGATGATAAGCTGCACATCTTTGAACGGGCGGTCCTTTCACGCTACGACAAGCATGCTCCTGTCAAGCGGATTAAGGTTCGACGTCCTCCTGCTCCCTGGATCACGACGGGGGTTCGAATGGCGATGAGGCATAGGGATCGGGCCTTTCGGAAATTTAGAAAGGATCGCAGTGAGGTGAATCGGAACTCTTACAAAGTCGCTAGAAATAGGTGTAACCAGATGATACGCAACGCTAAACGCCGCCATATTTTCGAGAACATATCTTCCTCTTCACCTGCTGATATCTGGAAGTTCCTTGGCACTCTTGGTATCGGCAGGCCACGGCATGTGGATTTTCCTAATTCAATTGGCCTTGATGATATCAACCGTCAATTCACAACCACAAGTCAATTGGATCCCCAAATATTGGCTCGGACGGTTGATTTCATTGCTGGCCTATCGAGTCCCCCCATAGAACCATTTCACTTCTCTCCAGTGACCGTGGACGAAATTAAAAAAATCATCTTGTCAATAACATCCAGGGCCGTGGGCTGTGATGGCATCAGCCGTAATATGGTTGTCTGGATCCTTGATTTCCTTCTCCCTCCGATCACCCACATCATTAACTATTCTCTCGATTCCAGTCAATTTCCATCCCTGTGGCGCATGGCTTATGTCCGCCCACTCCCTAAAATTTCAAATCCTTCCCAACCCAGTCACTTTCGTCTCATGGACTCGGAACGCGCCTGTGAACCAGTAATTTGTTACCTCATAAATAATTTTAGCAAAATATAATTATTCAGTTTCCAGTTCGTTAAATTTTCATCAAAATGCAAACCTAGTGTGATTCTATCTCTCAAAAATTGTTTTCGATCTTCTAGCAAGTGTAAATCGGTCAAATTACTAAATAGGAAAAAAAAAGTGACAAACTAATCTACCGACAAAACTTTTAGCGTCACGTTCCAACTACGAACTCGGTGCCCATACGTTGCATGGTGACGTTCTCACGACTAGTGGCGCCACCCCAGCATCATCAAAGAACTATTTTTATAATATCGGACTCCTACTACCTGTGCTAAAACCGGTCTGCTTGCTTCGAGTGCTACGAAATACTGACCTTGCATCAAAGCTACGTCTATATTAAAAAAAAAAAAACGTTTAGCGTAATCAGTATGCCGAAAACACTCCGCTCACCGCCAAAAGATGTTCAAAAGTCGACTTCTAACCCCGACATTACAAATACTTCTCAAGACACTGACCTCTCAAATATCACATCTCGTGCAAAAAAACCACGTATTAAGGTACCTTCCAGCGAGCTACAAATTTTTAAAGAGGAAATTATGGAGATGTTATCATCGTGGAAAGAAGACCAAGAACAATTTCTTCAGAAACTTAGTTCGGATGTAGCTGAAGTGAAATTACAAAATGAAAAAATCCACAAGCACTACGTGGAAATTGAAAAAAGTATCGCGTTTACCAATGCAAATTATGAGGAAATTAAGTCCAGTGTCGAGAAGCTTGGTAAGGAACGTTTGCATCTACTAAATCATATCGAGGAACTGGAGCGTAAAGTTATGGATATGCAGGTAAGCACCCGCAGCTCAGCTATTGAAATAAGAAACTTGCTACCAGCTGAGAAAAAATCACCACCATCGCCTTCTCTTATAGTAAACACATGCAAGGCTTTGGATATGGATATCCTTCCATCCGACATACGTGACATCTATAGCATTCCAAATAAGGAAGGCGATAAAAGGTCTATCATTGCTGAATTTCAGACCGTCACTCTCAAAAATAATGTCCTCGCTGCAGTTCAAAAATTCAACAAAAACAAAGTTAACTCCGAGAAACTAAATACTGAGCATATCGGCCTCTCTGGAACTCGTAGACCCGTTTACATTTCGGACCGACTGACTGGCACCATAAGAAAGCTCTTTTTTGAATCCCGCTCATTTGCTAATGCAAATGGTTTTAAATTCTGCTGGACGGCAAATGGTAAAGTTCTGCTACGCAAAGAAGAGGGTCAGAAATCCATAACCATAAAATCCAAACGCTGCTTGGAAAAACTTTGTGTTGAAAAATGACTATCTAGTTTAAATTATCTCTTAGTCACTAATCCATATGTTTCCTTTTTATTTATTCTTGCTATTAATAAATTGCCTTGCAATTAATGTGTTGCCGGTGCTTGTGAAGTAAACAACTCTGTGTCAGTGCTCCGCAAATAATTAACAAATAATTGAGTAAACCAGCATTTTCCACAATCACAGTTGATACAAACAATAAACATACCGAATTTGAGTGATAGTGATAATAAACATCGCACGTTACTTGGATTCTAACGAAATATGCGAGTAATAAAACCGAAGAATCTTTGAGGATAGAAATTTGCAATTAACCAAAACCAATATAGAAGTCTGTGTTGACAGTGACAGATTGTCTTGTGTTGTCAAACGTCAGTATTAAACGTCAAGCAGTGCAGTGACATTCGAAAGTGTTGCCAACACAAACAAAAACATCTCCCTACAATTAATTACGTTCCTTTTCGCATAATAAAATGGAAGACCAATTTCAACTATTGTTTGACAACATGAAAATTGAAATGCAGAAACAAACAACAGAACTTACGAATACACTAACAACAGAACTTATGAACAAAATGGAAGAAAAATTACAACCTGTCCTAGAAGAAAACAAAATTTTGAAACTAAAAGTGGAAAACTTAGAAAAAAAGGTGGAATACTTGGAGAGAGACAAGAAAAACAACAATTTAATAATACACGGATTGAAAGAAGAAGAAAAATCTACACCAGACCTACTTAAAATGGTGAAACAATGTTTTTCTGAAGAACTTAACATCACTTTAGAAGAGTACGAAGTAAATAAAATCTATCGCATAGGGAACACAAATAAAGATGGGAAACCAAAACCTACTCTCCTCTCATTAACGTGTGGATGGAAGAAGAACGAAATTATGAAAAACAAAAAGAAACTCAAGGAATGCTACATAACGGAGGACTACCCAAAAGAAGTATTGGAAAAAAGGAGGTCACTACAACCAAAATTAAACGAAGAAAGGAAAAAGGGATATTTGGCCTATATAAAATATGATAAACTTATTGTAAAAGAAAACAAGAATGTCAATGAAAAAAGAAAGAGAGAAATATCTACCTCCCCCCAAACAGAGCAACAACCAAGAAAACAAACTATGACCACATCAAAAACTAACCGAATAAATGCATTTGATATGATGAGGGCTAGGTCGCACTCTCTTTCAACTTGTCCAAGCACAAAAGAACAATAGTAATCACACACTGACCACCGGAAACAACAAATAAATAACAATATAACAACAACGAAACAACTTCCCCCAAGCCGATTGGTCATCGTGGGGGAAAATGACCACCACCCTCCGAACACAACTATTAAACAACCAAGGTTATTAAAAGTATGTACTTATAATGTGAGATCCTTATCATCTCCCGAACGATATATAGAACTATGCAATGCCCTAGAAAAAATAAACTACGACATAATTGGACTCTCAGAGGTAAGAAGAAAAGGATGCAAAATCGAAGAACATCTCGACCATATATTCTGTTATATAGGAGAAACTCCGGGACAGTACGGAGTTGGATTCATAATTAAAAAATATATAAAATCGCATATCAAAAATTTTACTGGAATATCAGAGCGAGTGGCTTTACTACAGCTAGAATTTGATGATGCTGCTGTGTCTATAATTCAAGCGTATGCACCAACAGAGAGCTCAAGTGAAGAGGAATTAAATAAGTTTTATGAAGACCTAAGTAAAGCTCACAATCTAGCAGACAGAATAGTTCTAGTGATTGGAGATTTCAATTCAAAGGTTGGAAAACCTAAAAGCTCCGAGACGCTAATAATGGGAAAATATGGTTATGGTATCAGAAACGAAAGAGGAAAGAGAATGATCCAATATGCATATGAAAATAAATTGTCAATTATGAACACATACTTTAGAAAAAAAGAAAATCGAAAGTGGACCTGGATCTCTCCAGATCAAAAAACTAAAAACGAAATTGACTTTATTGTGAGCAATACACCTGGCAGAATAACAAATGTAGAAGTATTAAATCAAATAAAATTCCATTCCGACCATAGAGTATTGAGAGCTTCTCTCACATTGAACACTCCCAAAAAAAATAGGAAAACCTTCAAATCTACGCCCAACATTCTAAAGAGCGATCAAGATTGTGAAAGTTATATACATAACCTAAAATCTAATATTAATCAGCTTAGTACTTTCCATCAAACGCAAGACATACAAACTTACTATAACAAAATTGAAGAAACAATAAGAGATAGCCTAAAGTCAAAACCAACAGCAGATATAAGTAAAAGTAAACGCAGAAAAATACTATCAGAAACTACTACAGACTTAATAAATGAACGAACTAAGTTGTTAACTATCAAAGATAAAACTAAAGAAATAAAAGATAAACTTAGAGACATATTCAAAATTACGAATAAAGCCATTAAGAAAGACTATGCTAACTATAGAAAAAGAATAATAGAAAAAAACCTAAATACTTACAGAAGCTCAAAACGAGCCTACAAAGAATTACATACCCACAGAAATTGGATCCAGAAACTAGAAGGAAAAAATGAGACAAGAAACAGACAAGACGTGTTGAACTGTGCCACAGACTACTACAAAAAATTATACGAAGAACCACCAGAACACCTAAACCAAAAACAAGGCGAGGATAATATAACATTAGATGAACCAAATGAAAAAGTAGAAAACATAACTGAAATAGAAATACTTGCACACATAAAGAAACTGAAAGACGACAAAAGTCCTGGACCTGATAGCATTAGTAATGAATCTTTAAAGATCGGTGCTCCTGTTCTCATCTCACATCTGGCACGACTTTTCACTTTGGTGCTCGAAGCGGAAACAGTACCACATCAATGGTGCAAATCAGACATAATACTCATCTACAAAAAAGGCAACCCACTTGAGATTGGAAATTACAGGCCAATCAGCCTATTATCAAGTATATATAAATTATTTGCATCCATTCTGCTTAGTCGAATCACTGAACAAATAGATAAAAAACAGCCGATTGAACAGGCAGGCTTCCGATCAGGATTTTCCACACATGACCATATACATGTAGTAGAACAACTTCTAGAGAAATACAAAGAATACAACTTTCCTTTATATGTTGCATTTGTGGACTACTCTAAAGCCTTTGACAGTATAACGCACAACTCTATATGGAAAGCACTTAAAGCATGCAATATAAACAACACATACATAAATATCCTAAAAAACATATATTCCAAAAGTATAAGTCAAGTCAAGCTAGAAAGAAGGGGAGACAACATTATAATAGGCAGAGGCGTCAGACAAGGTGATCCGATATCCCCTAAACTATTCATAGCCGTGTTAGAGGATATATTCCAAAACATAGACTGGAAAAATAAAGGGCTCATGATAAAAGACCAACACTTAACACATTTAAGGTTTGCAGACGACATTGTGCTTTTTGCTAAAACAGCAAATGAGCTTGAGAATATGTTACAAGCCTTAAGCGGAGAGAGCAAAAAGGTTGGTCTGGACATGAACCCAGACAAAACTAAAGCCATGACCAACTCCCACAGAAAACCAATACATGCAGACGGGAAACTAATAGAGTATGTAAATGATTATATTTATCTTGGTAAACTAGTTTCTTTTAAAACAAACAGCAATGAAGAAGAAGTGGACAGAAGAGTCAACATCACATGGAAAAAATTTTGGGCACAAAAGGAAATACTTAAAGGACATTACAGCTTGGACCAAAAAAAGATAATAATGGACACGTGTCTCTTGCCAAGCCTAACGTACGGATGCCAAACTTGGGTTTACACAAATAAAATAAAAAACCGGCTATTGACAACACAAAGAGCAATGGAAAGAAGTATCTTAAAGTTAAAGAAAATTCAAAAAATAAGAAGTGGAACCATTAGGAAAAGGACAAAGGTAACAGACGCTCTTCAATATGCTCTCCAACAAAAATGGCAGTGGGCTGGGCACATCTGTAGAATAAAAGATAACAGGTGGACACTGAAAGTAACAAAATGGAAGGGACCACTAGGGAAAAGGAGCATTGGGAGACCAAAGAGACGGTGGGCCGAGGACATACAAGCGATAGCAGGAATATGTTGGATGGAAAAAGGTCAAGACAAAGAAAAATGGAAAAAAAAGGAGGAGGCTTTTACCCGAAAGGGATCCTAATAAATAAACTAATCGTACTAATACTAGAAATAGCTATAAAGTTAACTAACACTAACCTACTAACAAACATTTGAAATGTAAAAAATTTTATGGAACAAATAAAGCTTTATTATTTATTGATGACCCGGCCTCGAAGAACCAGGAGCTCTTGGGGTTCCGGCTTTAGAGGCCGGGATTTGGTGGGGTGGGGAGCCAACAGCGGTGTGGACTTTTACCGGCCTTCTGCGCCGGCGGTGTTGTTGATGACGCGGGGGATAGCTTGCGGCCTAACCTAGCGTCCCTAGCCAACCTACAGGACCTATCTTTTCACTAGGTTTAATAAAATCACTGACCCTTTTTACAGTAATTTATTTGCAACTGAACTATCCTAACCTAACTATTTACATCACCACAACACAAAGTCCTAACATTACACTATACACAAACGGAATACACAAGTTACTTTACAATTACTTACTATTTACACAATAATTAACAGAGCAAGATAAACTGAACTTAACGCAACAGTGTGGAAAGCTTTCATTCACGTAAGCCCGATAGAGTCTCACGACAGAACTGAACTAACCTCACGTCAGAACAAAACAGAACTTAACTCATAGCAGAACCAGACAGAACTGAGAGTGCCTCGCCGGCTGACCCGCTTATAAACTCAGCGGATTCGCGAGCACCTTACCAAATATAGTAAAAAACGGCTTACTAAACCATAGCCAATGGCAACGCGTGAAAGCTTTCCTTACCTTATATGGCGACGTTCGGGAGGGTGCTGTACTCCCCCGCCCGCGCCCCTCTGCCCTCCCGGACAGATAAAGGTATCTACGTAGTGCGAGCTATACATATGACAAGGCGATGCTATAACGGGGCGACGAATATTAGCAAAGTATAACAAAACTTATTAAATTCTAAGTTGACTTATATCTAACACTTTTGCTTTTAATAATAGCGCTAGGCACACGCTTAAGTAAGCACTTGTACACATCAACACTGCACATAAAGTCATTCGTCGTCCGTAACATTCTCCCCCCGGCGAAGACTCCCAGTCGCAGCCTCACTTCCAACCGGGAGGACGACGACCTTTCTCGTAGGCCGCCGGAAGACACCCCCACTCGTGCGGATGTCTGCACTGCGCACCTCGCCGTCAGGCCCGGGGTAGATCCTCTCGACCACACCCCTAGGCCACACGTTCCGCGGCAGGGCTGCGTCGACCACGACGACCAGATCACCTTCTTGAAGCTGGCGTCGTCCCGCCGCAGAGTCTCCTCGGGGCACGAGAGTGGGTAGGTACTCTCGCACCCAGCGCCGCCAAAACTCGTCGGCCAGCGCTTGCGCCGCTCGCCAAGCGCGTCTGTCGCTCGGCTGGCATGGCCCCGTGACAGGAAGGCCCGATGATGACCCCAACAGGAAGTGGTTTGGGGTTAACGCCTCAGGATCGCTGATGTCTACTGACACGTGGGTGAGAGGCCGAGCGTTGATAGTGTGCTCAGCCTCAGTCAGTAGTGTGTGCAGTACCTCGTCGCGCGGATACTTCTCGTGTAGTACGGCGCCCAGTGCTGTTTTCACTGAGCGCACCAGTCGCTCCCACGCGCCGCCTTGATTGGGCGCGCCAGGAGGGATGAATCGCCACTCGACCTGCCGCGAGAGGCAGAAGCTCTTCAATGCTCCCGCCCACTCTAGAGTCGCGGCTCGTAGCTCGGCGTCGGCACCCCGGAAGTTGGTGCCGTTGTCGCTGTAGATGACGCGCGGCCAGCCGCGCCGCGCCGCCATCCGCCGCAGCGCCATGATCGCGGAGTCGGTGGACAGGCTGGCCACCAGCTCCAGGTGGACTGCCCGCGTCGTGAGGCATGTGAATAGTGCGCCCCACCTCTTCTCGTGGCGCCGGCCGACGGTCACTAACATCGGCCCGAAGTAGTCAACACCTGTACTTGTAAAAGGTTTACAAAAAGGATTAATACGGGCACTGGGTAGGTCACCCAGGCTAGGTATCAGTGGTTTACTCTTTCTTATTTTACACCACTGACAATTTCTTGCAACAAATTTTACCGACGGTCGCAAATGCAGTATCCAGTAAAACTGTCGGAGGTCATTGACCACGCGTTCATTGCCCGCATGAGCCGCGAGTTCATGATGCTTCCCAATAAGTTTTTGTATTACTGGATTTCGCCCATCTAAAATAATAGGGCACTTCATTTCTTCGGGCAGGTGCGCGGCTCCAATACGCCCGCGCGCCCTCAGCAGGCCATCCTTGCCTACAAATGGGTCGAGTCTGTACAATCGACTCGATTTCGGTATGTACTTGCCTTCTTGTAGCAATTTAATTTCTTCGGAAAAACTCTCTACCTGCGTTCGCTCGAACCACAGCTTTTCCGCTTTTTGAATATGGCGTACCTCTAGTTCACTACATTTGTGCAACCATTTTTCAACAATCATTAATATCCTTGCAGTTATTCGTAACAATGTATCCCACTTTGATACACGTTCGGCGACTGGCATCGTGTTCCAATGCGCTGGCGCTTTAACGACAGTCACGTGACTTACCGTTGCGTCGTCTGCGGGTTGACTGTCGTTGTCGGGTTGTGTCGGCCATGACTCAGGAGGCTCTCGTAAAAAGGCAGGCCCCCTTAGCCATTCAGGGCGTGGCCCATTCACGTAAGTATTGCGAGTTGCGTCATCTGCTATGTTATGTTTAGTTGGCACCCACCTCCATTGGTCTATGCTTGTACACTCAGCGATCTCGCCTAACCTGTGAGCGACGTATGGCGAGTACTTTTTCGCATTTGTTCGTATCCAAGCGAGCACCGTACGTGAGTCTGTCCAGTAGGTAACTTTGTTTACCTGCCACCTGTGTCCTTTCTTCACGGTGTCTGCCAGACGCACTCCAATTACCGCCGCTTGCAACTCCATGTGCGGTATTGTAACACCTCTCAGTGGGGCCACCTTCGCCTTTGACGCTGCCAGTGACACGTCGACATCTCCACTGGTTGATGTAACGCGCCAATAAACAGCTGTTGCGAACGCAACTTCGCTCGCGTCACAAAACACGTGCAGTTCCCTGTCGATAATATCACGTGTATTAAAATATTGCCGGGGTATTCGCAGGTCACTGACCTCCCGTAATCCTTGCAGCCACTCATTGAACTGCCTTGCTTCATCGGCGGGGATACGCTCGTCCCAATTTATATCCAACCGCCATAAACTTTGCAATAATAATTTTGCGACAATTGTATATGGGCTTAAAAGACCCAGTGGGTCATAAATAGACATAACTGCACTTAACATTTCGCGCTTAGTCGGCGCGCGGGTCATTTCTACGACTTCTCTGGGAACGCGCGCCATTTTAGTATTAAACATAAGCTCGTCACTCTGTGAGCTCCATACCAAACCCAATGTTTTTTCCATGCCATCTCCATTATTACCAGGTAAATACTGCTGTAACGCCTTGGCTCGCCTCTCTATGTCTATGCCTTGCAAGACTTCCTGGTGATTACAGTTCCAACCTCTCAAAATAAAACTTGCCTGTTGATGCACGTAATCAACTTGTCGCACCGTCTCGGCGGCCCTTTCTTCGCAGTCAAAACTGTCTAAATAATCGTCCATATAGTGATTATTCTGTATGGCCTCCAAAGCCATAGGGTGAGACTCACCGTAGTTTTGAGCATTTTTATTCCGTACACTATGCGCTAGAAATGGCGAACTTGTTGCGCCAAATATCATAGACGTCATTTTGTACTTACGCGGATGGTTGCCGCGGTCATTGCCCCGCCACAGGAACATTTGAGCGGGTTGGTCACGTGGTAATATTTTTATTCTTAAAAACATTTCTGCAATATCTGCAGTCACTGCTATTCTGCCTTCTCTAAATCTAAATAAAATATTAGGCAGTGAATTCAGAAGGTCAGGTCCTTCTAATAACTTACTGTTCAAACTAACATTGTTGCACACAGCTGCGGCGTCGAAAACTAATCGAAACTTGCCAGGTTTGTTAACATTTGTTACCGCGAAATGCGGTAGGTACCACGCCTTATCTGATTGCATATCTTCGTGGGTCGCGGGTTCAGCATAACCTTTTTCTAGTAGGTTGCTTACCTGCTTCTGGTAGCTAGTTGCAAATTCCGCATTCTTATCCATTTTTCTCTCAATTGCCCTTAGTCGGCGGAATGCGTAATCATAACTAGGCGGCATTTTAGCGCTCTCTTCGCGCCATAGCAGTCCCACGTGATATTGACCTTCTGCTCGTTTTACTGTTTTGTTGAATATTTCGACAGCGTGTCGATCTTCCGTACGTACTTTCGTTAAAGTACTAACTCCGAGTGAGTCGATGTGAAAATGGCTTCTTACTAATTCTTCTAATGATTGGTCATTTGCTGAGTGACTAAAATGTGTATGATGAACTCCATTGTTTTCACTGTCGATAATACTCGTAGGTAAATTACCTAGTACCACCCACCCGAGCGTGGTACGTGAGGCGACAGGTTGCGACTTCTTTCCGTGTCTCAGCTGTCGGGTCACAATGAGAGACCAATTGTCTGCACCTATTAATATAGTTGGGCGTGCGTTTTCATAACATACCTCTGTGTGACGTAATTTACGTAAATGCGGCAACTCTAAAACACTCGCTGGCACTGATTGACTATAGTTCGTCAATGATTTCACTGTACGAGCCTTTATTCGATGCGAGTCGGATGCATGACCTCTGACCTTGACCTCAACCACCTTGCTGTCGACCTCTCCCGCGGCTGTGCTTACCCCGTAGATGGTGAGCTTGCTGGTAGGTCCATCAGCTCCTATTGCGGCGGCTGTATCCTGTTCGATGAGCGTGACTGTCGATCCTTCGTCAAGCAAGGCATACGTACTCATCTCACCGCGCGGACCGTACAATCTTACCGGACAGACTTTCAGTAAGACTCTAGAACTTATGGTAGCAGTCATTACTGTCTCCTGGGCTGCGGTCGACTCTGGTGCATCTAATTGTGGTTGGTTACTTACGTAGTGAAGGAGTTTGTGATGTGGCCGGTCACAATTTTGTACACAGCATCCTTTCGCTTTACACTCATTGCGCCTATGAGTTTTCACTAAGCACTTGTAACACACACGATTGTCTTTCACTAATTTCCAACGTTCACTAGTGTTCATTTTTAAAAATTGTTCGCACTTGGGCAATTCGTGACCCTGTTTACATAATGTACACAGTTTTTCACTCGCGGTGATGTTAAAGCTCGCTCGTTTAGCGAGAGTTTTCGATCGTACATGACTCGAACTGTCATTACATTTTGTTTTACATTTTAACTGCATACAGTCCTTACGCGCGTTATCATCTTGCGTAGTGGGTTTAGAATATGCATGTTTTAGTCCGCGGTCCGCTTCGCGCGTCAGAAAGTCGCTCAAGGTCACTATCTCCGGCACTTCAAAACAACCGAATTCTTCCGCGTAATCAGCCCACCGAGACTGTATATGCGGCCTAAGTTTATTTACAACTTCACGCACTAACATTGGATTATTTAGATAGTTACGTTGATCAATGTTTTGTAACACGCACACAATGTTTTGTAATTTCACTGCAAAACTATTTAACTCGACACTGGACGTTCCTGGGCGCGGTAATTTCTTTATGTCGTCGAGGGCGCGATCCACGATGACTTCTGGCCTTCCAAAGGACTGTTCCAGTGCCCTCATCACGATCTCAGGATCACTCGTGGTATGTAATAAGGCCGCTACACAATCGCGAGCCTCCCCCCGTAGACAATTACGAAGGCGTGCTATGTTTTCTATTGGTGAGAAGCTGTACAGTTGTGTGCTGTCTCTCATGGCTGATTTAAATGCAAGCCATTCTGATGGTGATCCGCTGAATACCGGTAGATCAATCACCTGTCGTGGCGGTGGCCGGTGGTGTCCCATACTTCTTATCGCCTCTGCTAGCTGTTCGATAGGTGAACTTTCCTGCTGCATTGGTGTCGGGGAACACTCACGTACGCGTAATAATCTATCAGCGACGTGTGCGCGCTCGCTACAGCGTGCGTCTCGCGCGGGCTCCTCGAGTGACTGACAGGAACGCGCGCGCGCCGGCCGGGACGGCGTCGCCCTCTCCGCGGGGCGCGCGGGGGTTGGCAGCGGCATCTGCGGCGCCCGCTCCGGCTGCGGCAGGGTCCGCCTCTGTGCGGAGTGCGCGGAGGGTGGCGGCGGCGCCCGCTCCGTGCTGGGAGCATATTGTTCACTTTTCGTAAGCCATGTATTGACCCTGTCCTCCACGGGGTCAATTGCGAGGGGTTCAACAGGGTCTCGTTGACTACCTTCTACTTCGATAGCCATGACCTTCAACTCAAGCTGCTTCTTTACAAACTCCTCTTCCATGCGGAGTTCTTGATGCAACATCTGTTCCATCAGGAGTTTCTTGAGCTCTTGTTCTCTACGGAGTTCACGTCGTCGAATCTCCATAAGCCGCTCTTCGGCCTCGAGCTCTGCTTGGCGCACCCGTTGCGCCGTACTGGCGGTCGAATTAACTGATGCTGGCGCCGATGGTGTCCTACGCAGCCCCCTACATGGACCGCGCGTACCACCTGGCGGGAGCTCTGCTTGGCGCACCTGTAGCGCCGTGCTGGCGGTCGACCTGACCGATACTGGCGCCGGTGGTGTCCTACGCAGCCCCGTACATGGACCGTGCGTACCACCTGGCGCGAGCTGTGTGAGTTCTGCTGGTGCTTGTTCTTTTCCTGTTGTCGTGATAGCACCTCGCCGATCATACCTGACAGTGGTAGCCGACGTGGTTTCTGCTGACCTTGGTGCCTCCTCGAGCTGACATCGCTCCTCCCCATACTGGCTGCGTGTGACGACCATCTTCGCTGATCTTGGATCGAAGGACCAGAAACTATTGGTGACCCGACCTCGAAGAACCAGGAGCTCTTGGGGTTCCGGCTCTAGAGGCCGGGATTTGTAGGTGGGGAGGAGCCAACAGCGGTGTGGACTTTTACCGGCCTTCTGCGCCGGCGGTGTTGTTGATGACGCGGGGGATAGCTTGCGGCCTAACCTAGCGTCCCTAGCCAACCTACAGGACCTATCTTTTCACTAGGTTTAATAAAATCACTGACCCTTTTTACAGTAATTTATTTGCAACCGAACTATCCTAACCTAACTATTTACATCACCACAACACAAAGTCCTAACATTACACTATACACAAACGGAATACACAAGTTACTTTACAATTACTTACTATTTACACAATAATTAACAGAGCAAGATAAACTGAACTTAACGCAACAGTGTGGAAAGCTTTCATTCACGTAAGCCCGATAGAGTCTCACGACAGAACTGAACTAACCTCACGTCAGAACAAAACAGAACTTAACTCATAGCAGAACCAGACAGAACTGAGAGTGCCTCGCCGGCTGACCCGCTTATAAACTCAGCGGATTCGCGAGCACCTTACCAAATATAGTAACAAAACGGCTTACTAAACCGTAGCCAATGGCAACGCGTGAAAGCTTTCCTTACCTTATATGGCGACGTTCGGGAGGGCGCTGTACTCCCCCGCCCGCGCCCCTCTGCCCTCCCGGACAGATAAAGGTATCTACGTAGTGCGAGCTATACATATGACAAGGCGATGCTATAACGGGGCGACGAATATTAGCAAAGTATAACAAAACTTATTAAATTCTAAGTTGACTTATATCTAACACTTTTGCTTTTAATAATAGCGCTAGGCACACGCTTAAGTAAGCACTTGTACACATCAACACTGCACATAAAGTCATTCGTCGTCCGTAACATTATTATTCCTTTATTTTATTGTATATACATATAAATTACATTTTTAAATATTTCTACATAAAAAATACATAAAAAACATTTAAAAATATAAAAAATAGTAGCCCACCGGTATCGGGAACAGGGTCCAAGCTACCGGCGGTCAGGGCTCCAGAGAGAGGAACTTCCTGACGATGCGAGCCGTGTCCAGCAGTACCGCTTTCTGAATCAAGCCCTTGATCCAGCTGCCTAACGAGAGCCTCCTGAGGTGTTGGTCGAGGCTCTTGGCAATTAAGCCATTGGCTGTCACGACTATCGGTACAATGATTGCTGAATCCACTTCCCACATGTCGACAACCTCGTGAGCCAAATCAAGATACTTGGTTTGTTTATCTTTCTCAGCTTTCACGAGGTTCTCATCATGTGGGATGGTTATGTCAACAATCATTGCACGCCGCTCTGATCGATCCACCAGCACTATATCAGGCTTATTGGCAATAATAGTCCTGTCAGTGATGATGGATCGATCCCAGTACAATGTGATATGGCCATTTTCGAGAACTGGGTCGGGCATATACCTGTAGTACGGCACCTCCGATTCCACAAGTTTGTATTTAAGAGCAAGTTGCTGGTGAATTATCCTGGCTACAAGGTTGTGTCTATGCAAGTACTCTCCGTTAGCTAGACGAGAACACCCGGAAATGATGTGTCTAATTGATTCTCCCGGCCGGTGACATGCCCGACAGATGTCAACTGTGCCGTCTTTCACAATGAATCTCCGGTAATTGTTCGTCATCATAACTTCGTCCATAATTGCAAAGACAAAACCTTCGGTTTCCCCAAAGAGGTCACCGAAACGTAGCCAGGCTACGGACGCTTGAAAATCTACATCGGGCCCGTGTAGGGCTCGGAAAAAGCGTCCGTGAAGCTCTTTGCTCTTCCATACCTCCATGCGATCATTTGTGTCAAGCACTACTGGTTTACGCCAGTTCTCTTTAGCCAAGGAGAGCGGAGTGAGGCCCTTGTCAGACGCGACCACATCTCGATGCATCCCCACGTTGGTTTCTAGGAAATAGTCCCTGAGACTGCATATCTCGCGATTGTGGAGAGTCTTGGCGTTTAAAAAGCCACGACCTCCACATTTTCGCGGGATATACAGCCTCATAACCGATGACCGTGGGTGATGCAATCGATTTGCAGTCAGTAGCGTACGGACCCTCTGATCCAGGGCGTCAAGCTCAGTTTGAGTCCATTTGAGTATGCCGAAAGAGTACATCAATACCGGCATGACCCAACCGTTGAAAGCGCGCACCTTATTTCCGCCTGATAGAAGACTATTAAGTACTTTCTTCAGGCGGCCAAAGAAGCGTTCTTTCAACGATTGCTTCATGTCAGTAACATTGATACCCAACGCTTCCGACATACCCAAATACTTATAAGTTTCGGATGCGGAGAGGGCTCTAAGGTTTATGGAACTCGTGAGTTGGGTTCCCACGGGTTCCATAATCTCTCCTCGCTTTACATGCATGACCGCACATTTGTCCACACCAAATTCCATCCTGATGGAGCTACTGAAAATTTCAGTAATTTTCAGTAGCTCGTTCAGTTGTGAATTGTTGGGAGCAAAAAGTTTCAGGTCATCCATGTAGAGGAGGTGCGATATAACCTGACCACCTCTCCTCAACCCGATAGCCTAGACCTGAATCCTCTAATAGTGTGCTTAGAGGATTCAATGCTAAGCAAAACCAAAGTGGACTCAAACTATCGCCCTGAAATATTCCTCGCTCGATCCTTATCGGTTCGCTATTCCTCTGAATATTTCGACATCCTGGATAGCGAAGGACTGTCCTCCATGTCCTCATACACGTCATCAGGAAGGTGCGCAGAGTTGCATCCACTTTATACAACTCCAGCACCCGCATGAGCCATGTATGTGGCACTGAGTCATAGGCCTTCTTATAATCTATCCAACATGTCGACAGATCCTTTCGGGAACGACGAACCTGTTGGCTAATGGCCACATCAATAAGGAGTAGCTCCTTAGTACCGCGGGACCCGCTCCTACATCCATTTTGAGAGGCAGACAAGATGGAGTTGCTGTCAATATGTTTGTTAATTTTAGTTTTCAAAATGGATGTAAGAACTTTATAGACCGTCGGTAAACAGGTGATCGGCCTATAATTTTTGGGTTCCGCGGTGCTACCTAATTTATGGAGCAGGTGGGTTATTCCAGTAGTTAGGAACTGAGGTAACGAACCAGACACTAAAGCAGTTTGGAATTGAGATGCCAAGCGAGCGTGCGACCTTGGAAACCATTTTATCCAAAAGTTATGCAGCCCGTCCGGTCCTGGAGACTTCCAGTTAGGTAACGGACGGACTGCATGAGCTACATCTTGGGGGCAGATGGTAATAGCCCCCATTTCAGGTATTGGATCGCAGGCTCTCTCGACATCCCGGGCCCAGTCACCTTCAGTGTGACTGACAGGTACCGACCAGATACTGCGCCAAAATGAACACATGGCATCATCATCCGGTAGGCACGTGTCAGTCACACCTTGTTCTGGTCGTTCCCAGTCCCTATAAACCCTCCTTTCATTGCTTTGGAAGGTGCGATTCTGGGTGTACCGTTCCACTCGTCGTTTATATCTTCTAATACGGTTCGCCCATGCATACACTTTCTGCTTCAGGAAGTCGATGCGCTCCGTGACACGGGCCATATAGTTTAGAGGGCTGGTATTTGTACCTGAGAATGCCCGCCTCACAAAGCGCATCACTCTAGGACGAGTATTTCCCTCCCTGAAGCAGATTAGTTTACCGATGAGTGCTCTGGCCCCACCAATACGACGTTCAATCCTGTGCTGCCAAGCTGGTACTACTGGTTTTGGTCGTGTAGCTCTAGAGTCACTAGGAAATTTGACATGAGCTACACGACAAGCTGCTACAGCTGCGCAGTACAGGATTGAATGAGTATCAGTGAGGTCCTCGCAGGTATCAAAATAATTTGATAACTGCGCATCCAGAGCAGCCATCAGTGCCCTATTTCGGTTATGCATGGGCAAACGTGGCAGGCGTGGTCTTAGCTCTGCCGAGATGGAACGATATTCCCGAATCGCAGCCTCCAAAGCATTTCTTAACTCCTCATTGCACTGGGTACTTACGTTTGTAGCCCTATCATTACTTCCCTCGTCAGCATAGTTTGTTGGCTGCGGTGGTATCTCCGCAGACTGCGACTGGTGAGCAATGACACGGCTACTCTGCATTTCGTTTCGCAGGCGATCAAGCACAGTATCATCCAACATATGATTACGCTGGATAACCCGTACCTGATCCGACAGTCGTTGCGCCGACACATTGACAGCTGGCTCAAGCACCTGAAACAGAGAGAGCATTCGAACACGGTACGCGGTCAGGTTGGTTCCTCCCTCTGTAGCCCCATAGTATGAGCGCATGACGTTTTCGTTGATGGATTGTGTCCATCTCATGCGCTGCACACTTCCGCCGGGAGCTGGGACCCTGTCAGAAGCCGATGGGCCTCGAGGTCCTAAGCAGTCCGGCGGCCGGCGTCCTCCCCATCGGCGAACAGGTGGTGGCGTCGTCGGCGGAGAGAAGTACTCGTCGCTCGAGCTCGACGCAGCTGCCGCGGCCGGAGTCGTCACAGCGCTTACAGTGGCGCTGGAGGCCGGCGGCGGCGAGGCGGAGCTGAGCAACGAGTCCGGAGATGGTGGGCGTGCACGTCGAGCGGCAGATCTTGTCAACATCTTTTCACATTTTTATATTTCCAAATTGCTATTTCTTGTTGTAAGGTGACATGTTCTGTCATCCTGTCTTGTTTGTTTTATATTTTCTGGTTTTCCCATTATATTTATTTCTGCAAATATTTTTATTGTATGTATATTATTTGTTACTGATTTGAGATTTACAGTGGGTATATATTATGCACAAAGAACTATTAATTAATTTATTAAATATTATAGTGGTAAATTATTTGAATGTGATCCGTTGACGTAGGCGGTGTTGCCATTATTATTATTATTATTAATAAATTAGAATATATTATACTTCAACCACATAAAATTCACACACATTCTCACACACTCCGCACACAAAAAAACATCCCACATCAAAACTCACACTATTACACTACCCAGGAGCAAGCAAAGACTTATAATTTATTTCCACTCAAAAAACAATCCCTGTCAAATATTCCACTCTCAGGTCACGTTTTGAGATCTTACTCATGTTGTTTCAAATGGCTTTAACAAATAATATTAACTCTGAACTAGACTCAATAGGCGTAGGCAATTCACTGACATGTAATCCTGAAGACTGCGTAAAGTTTGTTAAAAACTCCGATAGCGCTATGAAAATCCTTCATTTAAACATACGAAGTATAAACAAAAACTTTGAACAATTGCGGATACTAATACAGTTAACGAACATTGACTTTGATCTTGTCGTTCTGACCGAATGCTGGCTAAGTAATGTAATTAACTTACCTTTATTACAGGGTTTCCAGTCATATCGTACAGACTTTAACTCGAATCAAAACGATGGAGTCGTTGTATATACCAAACAGAGTTTGCAGGTCTCGGTATGGGAGCCTACTTTTGTGGGTGGAAACTGCCTAGTCTGCCAAATGGAAGACAAAAAAATTGCTGTAGTGGTAGTCTATCGGTCCCCATCTCACAGCTCTAGGGAAAGTTTTGACATGTTTTTGGATAGTTTAAATAATATTTACACTAAACTTTGTACATACCAGAACATTGCTCTAATAGGTGACTTGAATATAGATATTAGTATGAGCAATAGAAATGATCGAAGTCTAGACTACCTCATACTTAATTCAACGCATGGGCTACTACCGTCTCACCTTTCACCTACTAGGCTACAAAATTGTCTTGACCACACCCTGATAAAATCTAACCTACCTTCCACCACACTAGTTCTTGAATCTCACATCACAGACCATAAACCCCTTGTTCTTGCTTTCGCCAACGCAACTCGCAGTCATAAAACAAGTCCCTATTCAACATCCATAAATTATGAGGCAATTAAGCTAGAGTTAGAAAATTTTAATTTTTCGGATATATATCAACTTGACAACCCAAACACAATGATGGACACTCTTATATCTGTCTTAACATCGGTGATTGCTAAACACACCAAGTTTTTCAAGATGCCACGTAAAAGAAGAATCCTCAAACCCTGGATAACCCCCGGGCTGTTGAAGTGTATCCAAAATCGAGACAAAATGCATATTCGATCAAGTAAAGAACCACATAACTTAATTCTTAAAATAACCTATACACGCTATCGCAATTTTTGCAATGATCTGCTAAAAAAACTAAAAATTGCTTACGAAAAAAATGAATTGGAGAAAGCAAGAAATGACCCCAGAGCCCTTTGGTACACTGTTAAAACTATCACAAACACAGCTAAAATAAAAACCAGTCCTGTGGAACTACTGCAAATATGTGACAATCCGAAAGCATCTATAAATGAAGTTGGCAAATTTTTTAGTAATGTGGGTAAAAACTTGGCGGATAAAATTTTATCACAGGGTCAGGGTCCCAGAAATATGAGTGGCCAGGTTCGGAATATTGGTGACGACAACACACTATCTCCCGCTAACTCCCTTGTGCTGCTAGATACAGACGAATCTGAAGTGGAGTCTCTTATAATACAGCTACGTAACGACTGTGCATTGGGGTGGGATGGAATATCGCCTACAGTGCTAAAAACGAGTCTTCAGACACTAAAAAAACCTCTAACATACATCTTTAATAGTTGTCTCCGGGAAGGTGTTTTCCCGGACGCACTAAAAAAAGCAATTGTGCACCCTATCCACAAGGGTGGGAGCAGGGGCTGTCTCAGCAACTACAGACCTATTTCGGTTCTGACTGCTCTTTCCAAGGTTCTTGAAAGGATTCTCAATAATCGGCTTAAGAATTTTTTGGACAGATACAAGATCATAGCGGATAATCAATATGGTTTCCGTTCCGGTGTCTCTACAGAGGATGCAGTACTTAATTTGACACAGTTGGTTGCTGGGAATCTTGATAAAACAACCAAATGCCTAGGAATATTTCTAGATCTTTCGAAGGCATTCGACACAGTTTCTGTTCCTATACTTGTGACCAAATTGGAGCTACTTGGTGTTAGAGGTGTGGCACTGCGGATCTTTAAGGATTATCTTGAAAACCGCATCCAAATAACCAAAATTGATAATAACTACAGTGATGAAGAAACCCTGTCTTACGGAGTCCCCCAAGGTAGTATTCTGGGTCCTATTTTGTTTCAAATATACGTAAATGACCTATGTAGAATGTCCCTCCCCAATTCGACGATCTTTGTATATGCCGATGATACTGTGATTATAGTCGACGGGCCAACATGGGATAGTGTTAAAAAAAGCGCAGAATTGGCACTACGGAAAATAATCCAATGGCTCAACTTAAACCTGCTTACCCTCAACTGTAACAAGACTAACTATATTCCATTTGCTATCCGTCAAAAATCCGCTCCGGACAACACCTTTTCGATAACAGCGCACGCTTGCTCACAACTGTCATCTTCATGCCAATGTCCAACTCTCATGCGTACTGATCACGTCAAATATCTTGGTGTTGAAATAGATGCCCGGTTACGCTGGGATAGACACATTGATGCCTTAACCTCGAGAACACTGAAACTAATATATATTTTCAAGTCACTTAGAGTGTCAGCGAACATTGATACTCTGAAAATGGTGTTTTATGCTCTGTGCCAGTCCGTTCTTGGATACTGCATCAGTGTATGGGGCGGTGCAGCTAAAACTACTTTTCTCAGAGTGGAAAGAGCCCAGAGAGCGATACTTAAAGTGATGTTACGAAAACCCTATCGCTATCCAACAACTCAGCTGTACTCAGATTGTAAAGTTCTAACAGTTCGTCAGCTCTTCGTATTGCAATCCATACTTAGAAGACACTCCAGTGTCCTACCGTCTGATCCCAATAAACGAACAAATATTCCCCCAGGTTCACAACATAAAACCGCTTTTGCCCAGCACCAATATTTCACAATAAGTTCACTAATCTACAAGAAAATCCACAAAGAACTAAACATGCGTGATTATAATAAGTTTAAGCTAAAGGCTGAGCTGATGGAATGGCTACTTCAGCAAGACTATGCACAAACAGAGTCATTGCTGAAATACATTGCCTAACACATACAGTTTTAGTTTGCTCTTGCATTACATAAACACCTCACACTCACTACTCTCATTCACCAAGTTTTCACCTACTCATAAAACATTATTTTATTTTATTTTTTCATTTTTATTGTTTTTACTTATTATATTATTGTATTTATTTTGTAACTCAATCTGAATGTTGACATGAGCAATAAGTGGCGCAATCAACAGTTGTATGTATAAATCCTTTTGTAAGTAAACCTAAGTTCTGAACACTGTCTCTTAAGATACAGGTCACCCTAGTTTAAGAGGCAGGGCTCGCAATATCTGTATACAGACTTTTGTATTGTTTAGCATTTAGATAATTTGTGTATACTAATGTATGTGTCGTTGTGTCAATAAATTATTATTATTATTATTATTTCTATTCTCCCATTCCTATCTAAAGTACTTGAGGCCTGCGTACATAAGCAGTTCTCTGGGTTTATTTATCAGAACAGCCTCATCAGTCCCTTACAGTCTGGTGTCAGACCTGGGCACAGCACAGCCTCCGCTCTCCTTAAAGTAACTGGTGACATTAGAGAGGCTATGGAGGATGCCAAAGTTACCGTTTTGGTGTTAATTGATTTCTCCAATGCCTTTAACGCCGTCAGCCACGATATTCTGCTTGCTATTCTCTCTCACCTTATGGTTTCGTCCAAGGCACTGGAATGGTTCTCTTCTTATCTTCGGGGACGTCGGCAGTCGGTTCGCGTCGATGAGAGCACATCGAGTTGGCGTGACCTGGATGCCGGTGTTCCACAGGGCGGTATTCTTTCTCCATTATTATTCTCCATTTTCATTAATTTCTTAGAAGTCAGAAGTCAGAAATATTTTATTTGTGTACTTAACTCACTGTCTTCGGTGTTCGTATCATCTATACGCTGATGATCTCCAAGTATATGCGGCTGAGCGGGTGAAATGTGTGTCGAACGCTATAGCGGAGGTAAACCAAGACTTGGAGGCTATCAAAGACTGGTCTGATAGGTTTGGGGTGTCAGTAAACCCCTTGAAGTGTCAGGCCATAATTATTTGAAGCTCACGTATGATGAGTAGGTTATCTCTTAGCTCTCTTCCTCCTCTTATCTTCAATGGTACCGTCATACCCATTACCCAAATGTCAAAGATCTTGGTTTGCATATTGACTCGACGCTTAGCTGGCAACGTCAGGTTTCCTACGTTAGTCAAAGGGTCCACGGTACCCTGCGTTCTCTGTATCGTCTGAGGAACTTTTTACCCGTTAAAACGAAAACCATGCTTGTGCAGACTTTGATCTTCCCTATAATCGACTATGGTGACGTGTGCTACTTTGATCTGAATGCGGCTTTGCTGGATAAGCTTGATAGATTGCTCAACAATGGGATCAGGTTCATATACAATCTCAGGAAATATGACCATGTGTCGAGCTACAGGTCTGAATTGAAATGGATGCCCATTCGTCAGAGAAGAAATTTGCGGGCCTTGACCACGCTTTTCTCCCTTCTTAAATCACCCACTCCTCCTTCTTATCTTGTGACTCACTTCCAATATTTATGTTCTTCACACTCTAAGAATCTGCGTTCTTCTAACAATCCCCTCTTACTCTGTCCTTCACATACGTCTGACTTTGTTCATTCTTCATTTCACATTCAATCCATTCTTCTATGGAATGCGCTTCCTCTTGATATCAGGATGGCCGCCAGTCGGTTTGCATTTAAGCGGAAATTGCAGAGTTATTTTCGCAACAACTAGCGTAGAGTTATTGCTACACCCCTCTCCCAAATTTTAGTTTTTTTTTTATGTATATATTATAAGTATATATTTTGGTAATAGTATGTATGTATATTTAGCTTATTTAAGTATTTTTTTAATAATTATAGGGGCTTTTTTTTCCTTTAAATATTCTTTCAAGCTAAAGCACCTACCATCTTATCTCTTCACCACCTGGGGTTGACTGGTAGAGAATGCCTAAGGCATTAAGTCCGCCTCTGTACATGTCATGTGTGCAAAAGAATAAATAAATAAATAAATAAAAGTAATTCCATCCTTCCCAATAACGCTTGACAGCTGACTCGAAGTTCTCTCCAGCGTTTTGAGAATTCCTTGATATACCTAAACCCAAAACCCAAAGCCTTAAGGACCGACACGGAACGTTCACATTTTTTGACCGTGTTGCTGATGTGATCGACCCCAGACAACTTTGAGTCCAAGGTTACTCCCAGAAACCTAGCCTTATCTTCAACTGGAATGCTTTGACCATTGAAGTTTAGGTCAATGGGAGGAACAGAACGCTTGCGTGTAAAAATGACAGCTTTACTCTTTGGCGCACTTAAGGACAAACCATTGTCAAGTAGCCATTGGTTTAATGAGGCCAGAGAGACATTCATTGAAAGGGCGGCATCCTGAATGGAACTGCCACACCCCATTAGTGCGATATCGTCAGCATACTGAAGGATCTTTTTTTTTTTTTTTTTGTTAGGCTGGGAAATCATCAAATGACTTCTTCCGCTCTGGGCGGAGCGGAAGGGCGTGTCAGACTTTTACTGACTAAAACCCACCCGGCGAGCTGCCCATTGCTCACCGCCCGCAGGCCCGCACCTACGGTGGCTGGGAGTTTGGTGTCATCTCCCGACCAGGGCGTCTCCTGCGGTGGCTAGTGGCGTGAGGGCGCTGGGATTCCCGTTGCCTCACGCGCTCCGCCTCCTCCTTTGCCAGCATTACTGCTTCGCAGAAGGAGGTGATGGCCTGCCATGCACTCTCGCTCCGGACCATGGCCTGGACCAGGGTCGGACGCGAGAGATCACCGCCGATCGCCGCTACGAGGACACGGCGGTGCTCTACCCAAGCCGGGCAGACCTCCACCGTATGCTCCACCGTGTCCTCAGGGCGATCCACACAATGGTGACACCCTGGCGTTTCCTCCCGCCTTATACGGAACAGGAACCTCCCGAAACAACCGTGTCCGGTGAGGACCTGCGCCAGGCGGAAGGTGATGGCGCCGTGGCGCCTCTCTAACCACTCCTCAAAGAGGGGACTTACCGCCGCTATTGTGGCGTGCCCAGCACTGGGTTGCGACAATCGCACTCTCCATGATGCCACGAGATCCCGCCGGAGCTCTTTCCGCCGTACCGCAATATCTCGCGGCAACGGAGTTATGCCCCGGCGTTTTGCCTTGCAGCGGGCCAGCCCTTTGGCCCGCTGGATCTCCACTCGGAGGGCGGTCTTCGCCGCTCTGTATCCCTCGTAAAGCTCCGCCTGTATGGCCTCCGTGTTCGGCGGACGAATACGGAGCCTGCGATGCCTGGTGTACCGGTGTCGCGGTGGCGGTGTCACGGTGGCGGTGTCGGTGTCGGTGCGCAAGCGGTGTGCAGGGCAAGTCAGCTGTGTAGATATTGTATAATGGGGGACTAAGAACTGATCCTTGAGGTAGTCCTCTCCAGACCAATCTTTGTTCAGAGTCACTCCTTGGTATTCTAAGTTGAATGGTGCGACTGGTAAAGATGCTACCAATGATGCGACAAATCCTAGCCGGGATTCTCAGCTCGTGCAACTTTTGCCTGAGATTAGGGAGGAGAACGGAATCATAGGCAGCTGATACATCCAGAAAGACAGCAACCACAGACTCATTTCTGCTAAGGGCCAGCCGGACCTCTGATGTGAGGGTACCCACACTATCAGCTGTGCCCAGACCTTTCCTAAAGCCAAATTGAGTCGTTGGAAGCAGTCTCCTGTTTTCCACCAACCACACTAATCAAGGGGTAATTCAAAATGGCCTCCAAAAAGCCCCCTGATCCCCCGGACCCGGACCTACTTGATCTTTCCCCTGGACTTACAATAACCCTTCCACATGACATACAAATAACCTCAAACGACAATGTTATGGATACGGACACCCATAGTCGTAAGAGGGCCGCTAGTTCTCCCCCGGTCTCTTCTAATATTAAACCTAAGATTGCAAAAAACATATTAAGCAGGCTTTCATACACAGCCAAAGACAACCCACCTTATATCGTCAATGTTTCATTAAAAGACGAACAAACTTCAGGCACTGTCCTACAACCGATTAAGTTTGGTATGTTTTTGACGATAAATAACGTGAATAACATACGTCTCGATGGGATCAAACGTGTAGGCAGAAATCGTGTGTCAGTCGAGTTCAAATCTTATCAGGATGCAAATAACAATAAGATTTTATCCCAACACAATTACATGGCTGCCATTCCTCAATATAACATCACAAGAATGGGTATTGTGAGGGATATTCCAATCGAATGGTCGGAAGATGAGATTATTAAAAACATCCAGGTTCCTGAGGGGTGTGGCTCTGTGATCAAGGCGAGACGAATGAGCAGGAAGGTGTCTTCTGCCGGTGTGACAGAGTGGAAGCCCACACAGACTGTAGTTGTTACGTCTGATGGACAAATACTACCTAAGCGTGTCTATTGCTTCTACTCGGCTCTCGCAGTGGAAAGATATACCTACCCAACGGTCCAGTGTTATAATTGTTGTCGCTTTGGCCATACCCGCACCATCTGCAGATCGAAACCTAGATGTTTTAAGTGTGGTGAAGATCATCCAGGTGATGGATGTGAAGTCACCCGTGAATTGAGTTTCGGTGTTTCGTGTACTGGCAACCATTTCGCAAATGACAGTGCTTGTCCTGAATTGGGCCGACAGAACAGCTTTAATGCTGTTCTGTCGGCCCAATTCAGGACAAGCAGACGAGATCGATTTTTCCGCCATTAGAGCTTTAATGCTCTGATGGCGGAAAAATCGATCTCGTATGCGGAGGCAAGTCGGGTCTTCCCACCTGTTTCCAGATCATATGCTGATGTCTCCAAATCTCTCTCACATAACAAAGTTACTATAAATAAACCACAACCCCTGTCCTCAAGACCCATCCCAGTAACCCAAAATTCATACCGGAAAACGGTCCTTTTGAAACCAAAATCCCATACCCCACTTTCACCCGGCTACGATAAACGGGCCCACCTGAACCTCTCTCAAAATTATTCCTTTTCCCCATCCAAAAATGGCTGTGCTCTCCCATTGGAAGCTCCACATCCAATCCTCCACAAACAATAGGATAAATATACTGATATCCTAAATTTAATCACAGACATGCTCATGTCTGCTCTTGCTAGCCCATCTCACTCCATACCTGACCACGTTGCATCAAAATTGACCTCCATTTTAGAATATATCCATAAAATTCCATCCCCTAACATTTCTCCAATGGAACGTGAGGAGTATTACTCCCAAAAAGCCTGGTCTTTCTTATTTGATTAATAGATTTAAACCATCAATCTGCGGCATTGCCGAGACATGGCTTTTGCCTGGAAGCAATTTCAGGCTACCATGTTTCGCCAGTGTTCGTGATGATAGATCTGATGGATACGGAGGATGTGCCTTGCTCATCAATAGCAAGGTATCATTCTCTCAGATTCCTCTAACCTTTGTTGGCGATAACATAAATGTTGATGCTGTGAAGGCTGAGGGTATAAATATTTTTTCTTTTTATATTGCGCACCCACAAGTAGAGTATCTGTCACTAATTAGGAATTTGTTATGCAGTGTTAGTGGTCCAATACTTGTAATGGGCCATTTCAATTGTCACCATTACCGCTGGGGATCAGATACTTGTGATAACTTTGGCATTGGCTTGCTGGATATATTGGATGAACACAATCTTTGCCTAATCAACGATGGTAGTGCTACCCGTAGATCTGTACCCGGTCAGAATAGTAGCTGTGTTGACCTGACATTCTGCTCATCCAACAATATAGCTAGTCTTCTCATTTGGCGTCGCTTGGATATGACCTATGGAAGTGATCACTACCCCATCATAATTGAATTTCCTTCCAAAAGCATTCCTGTTAAAGTTTCTACCCCTCTAAATTGTTGGTAGTAAGAACTTTGTGGAGGATGAGTTTAATTTTAAAAGTTGTGTAGGCCGAAATCTGGCATTCTCCTTTGCGTAAGTTAGGTCAACCCTTTATCGACCATAGAACTTAACTTAGCTAGATATCAATTAATTAGCAAAGATAGTACAAATAGAATAATTTCCTAAGAATTACGAATTATTATCTATACTAATATATAAAGCTGAAGAGTTTCTTTGTTTGAACGTGCTAATCTCAGTAACTGCTGGTCCTATTTGAAAAAATCTTTTTGCGTTGGATATCCCATTAATCCAGGAAGGCTTTAGGCTATATAAAATCACGCTGCGACCAATAGGAGAGGAGCATATAAAAAAACATATCGAAACCTACGCGGGTGAAACCGCGCGGCGCAGCTAGTTAAACAAGAAAAAGCTGCGTCCTAAACATAAGTTAAATTCACTTAATCCTTTTCTAGGGCATAATCAACTCAATACAATTACGATAAGACAATACAATAGGAAATCAATACAATTACGATAGGAAATTTCGTATCATTTTACACTCACCGCATCATATTACTAAAATCATGTTTTCAACATATCACATAACATTTTACATGCTGGCCCACAGCTGTTACTGTCACACATAGGTCAACTATTTTGGGCCATTGCTGGTCGTAATTTAGCTAGAAAAACAACACAATCATGTGTAACATGCAAACGGTTTCAGGGGAAAACCATAACTCCTATAATGGGGCCGTTATCTGGGTGGAGATTGCATGCAAATTTTGTTTTCAGCGACGTAGGTGTAGACTATGCAGGGCCAATTATTATATTATTAATAACCGTAAAGGGCGTGGAAGTGTACTAATTAAATCGTACATTTGTATTTTCGTTTCGTTTTGTAGTTTAAGCTGTGCATTTGGAGTTGGTTACAGATCTCACAACAGAGTCTTACATAGCAGTAATTAAGAGGTTCATTTCTCGTAGGGGCAAACCCAATAATATTTATTCAGACAATGGGAAAAATCTGGTAGGTGCTGCTTGTGTCATCACCAACTTTATCAGGAATCTTTGTCTTTGTCTCCCTTGATGTCTCGAAGGCCTTCGACCGGGTATGGCACGCTGGCCTTTTGAGTAAGCTTCCAGCGTACGACATTACCCCTAGCCTGACTGGCTGGGTAAAAGACTTCCTGACTGAACGGTCCCTCCGAGTTGTTGTCGACGGATGCTCTTCTGAGCCCATGTCAACAAATGCCGGTGTTCCTCAGGGGTCTGTTCTCTCTGCAACTCTGTTCCTGCTGCATATTAACGATCTACTGACGCTCGGTATCTATGGGTATGCAGATGACAGCACAGTTGTATAGAGATACCTGCCGGATGCTCGGGCTAGTAGGGAATCAACCCGGTCCGAAAGAGAGGCCATGGTTGAGCGAACGAGTGTTGCACTGCAGGCAGTCTTCGAATGGGGCAATGCCAATCTTGTAGCATTCAATGCCGCCAAAACACAGGCGTGTCTTTTCACCGTCAAAAGGAGCCCGTTCACCTTGGCTCCTACTTTTCGAAATGTGTCCTTGGAGTGTTCCGACCGCCTTCAGCTTTTGGGAGTTGAGATTTCCTCGAACCTTAACTTTGGGCGGTTCATTGAGTCCAAGGCCAAGGTGGCTGCCAGGAAACTTGGCGTTATCGCAAAGGTCCGGCAGTACTTCACACCTGCCCAGGTGTGACCGCGACCAGATGTCTGGTCTCTTTTAATAACTTACAACGAAGTTGCTGTACATATAGACTTCAGCGAAAATTGTACTTGCAAGTTAGCAAGAGAAGTTAAAAGTATGCACTATGCAGGATCAAAACCACAAGCATTTGCTTTCCTATCTCCCGACAATGAGCAGGGCCCAGAGTCGATCAGGGCCCATATGAAACCTATTGCTAAATTTTATTAGAACAAATTTTCCGGCCGTAACTGTTGTAAACTCTTTTTCGGACGGTCCCACGAGCAGTACAAACAAAAAAATTTTTTAAAATACACGACATTGAGGGGTTTTCCAAATTCTACGGGCCGCAGATGGAGTTGGTGGCGCGATCAAACGTAGACGTTATGATTTTGTATCCCAGGGCAGAGATGTTTGGAGCAATCAATTCTGATCACCGTATCCTAGTCCCGGCGCGTCGAACATTGAAGGGCAAAAATCAGCACTGTTGGTCTACTTCTAAAGGCGAAAGTCGAGGTAGAACCACTGCTATAAACATTGTGCACACTTCTAGAGGCCCTACTAGGATGTGTAGAAATATCTTTGAGCCTAGTGTGTCTTTTGATTTATTCATTACGGAAGACATTGTTGGTGAGATAGTGAAGTGGACAAATGTGGAAATATCTAGAAAAAGACCTACTGGAAATACCCACTCTACCTGCAGAGATACATGCTCTATAGAAATTAGAGCCTATTTTGGTATTTTGACGCTAACTGCTGCAATGAAAGATAACCACCTAACTGCAACTGAGCTATTTGATAGCACCTTTTCAGGGTCTAGGTATTTAGCTGTGATGAGCAGGGAGCGTTTTAACTTTCTCACGCGTTGTTTGAGAATGGATGACAAGACTTGGCGTCCTGCCCTACGTCAAGAAGATCCTTTTATTCCAATCTATATCTATATATAATAAGGAGATGTTTATAGAGCAGTGCAAGTCTAACTACACACCGGGAAACTACCTAACAGTAGATGAACAGTTGGTTGGATTTCGAGGCAGGTGCCCCTTTCGGATGTACATTCCGAATAAACCCAACAAGTTCGGAATCAAAATACCTATGATGTACAAAATATATGGTTAACGCTTTGCCATACATCGGAAGAGCCACCGACACCGGAGGATTACCTAAGGGAGAGTACTACGTAACATTACGTTACGTTCACTTGTGTGTGGTCACTCATACCGACAGTACGCGCCACTCAATAAAAATAGATCGCCAACCTTTTTAATTTGTGAAAGTTGTAAGTCAGGTCAAACTACAAAAATGAAATTATGCGCAGTGTGTAAAGAACTTTTTAACGATGGAGTCCAGTGTGGCAGCTGCAAAAAACACCTGGACTTTTCATGTGCAAACATCTCGGAAGCCGGTTGGAGAAAACTGGGTGCCAATAGGATGGCGCAATGGAAATGTCCCACTTGCAGAACGTCATCACCACTTGTGTCTGCCCCGGAACCTGCATCCCTGGACACCATACTAAGTGAGATACGCGACATGAAGCAGCAGCTGCTTGACTTGCCGACCTTGGTAGACGAAATCCGCGTGGTCAAGAGTAAGTTGGCTGAGCTTAAGTTGACATGTGAGGGCACTGTTGAGAAGTTAGATGATTTTAATGCAAGACTAGTGGAGGTCGAAGCAAAGGTGTCTGAATATGAAAAGCTCCAAGCAACGGTGAATAGTTTACAGACGGACCTGGCCAGCACGAAGTACCTACTCTCAGAATTTATATTCAATTATTGACACTATCGGGCGTAAAATTAATTACAGCTGTCCTAAAACCCAAGTGAACTACATTTCGAGGGTCCCTATTTTTGGTTCCAATGAAAAAACTATAGTAGTGAGTTTCCTTAACCGATATGTGAAGGAAGATTTCATTGCGGCGGCACGGGCCAAGAAGGGCCTATCTACTTGTGACATCGGGTTTCAAGGCTCATCTCAGCGTGTGTACGTGAACGATCACCTAAGCGTGGAGTAAAAAAAGTTTTTGACTAAAGTAAAAATCATTGCCAAAAACATTATGAGTTTGTATGGGTTAAACATGGAAAAATACATATACTTAAAAATAATAATTCTAAAGTTTTAATTATAAGAAAGGACTCGGATTTAAACAAGATTGTATAGCGTGTTTCTTAAAGTTTACACGTACCTTCTTACTGTGCTATCGTATATTATTTCAATGGTTCCAAATGTTTTTTTAATGTTTACAAAATATTTAACACCCCTGCCGTACTGGAATGTTCGACACCTTTCTTTTGTTTAGCTGCTTGGATGCTTTGTGTTCGTTATCGCGCTGTTTGCTTTGACGTCTTACCTTATTACAATATGTTTTACTCTCTCGCACTTGCACGTACCAAGCACTACTGCTTGCTTTTTCTCACAACTGTTTACTACTTATCATTATATTATTCTTGCGCTCGCGCAAATCTTATTGACGTCTACCTTCATTATACTTATTTAATTATATTTTATCTTATTCTACAAAATTACCTGCTGTTTCGCTCTACTGTTTACTACGTAACATCAAATGATTCTTTCGCTCGCGTAAATCTTATTAACTTTTACCTTCTATATACTAGTTTAATATTATTTTACACTATTCGCTTTATTTCAATGGAATATTCTATTTTATATACTATTATTGGCCTCGATTTTTAATGGCACCTAAGTTAAATATATTTTATCAGAATGTTCGCGGGCTTAGAACTAAAAGTGATATTTTTTATCGTCAAATGTTATTAAACTCGTATGATATTATTGTTCTTACGGAGACGTGGTTATTGGATGGAGTTTTAAATTCAGAGTTCTTTGATGATCGGTACGTTGTTTGGCATCGTGATCGTGATTATGTTTTGACCGGGCAATCGCGTGGAGGGGGTGTGCTTATTGCTACACGCAGGGAGCTTTCAGTTATATACCAACCTGCCTTCCATTCTACAGCTGAGGATCTATGGCTTAGCATACGACTAAAAAATTCTAATACGCGTAAATATACATATTACCTTGCATATTTGCGTTGTTTATTTATGTCAGCAACATTTAGGCCTTTCTTTTTCTTTGCAACTCCGCAACTACCTCACAAAATTGAATGGAATAGTTATAAGTGACTCTTGTGATACCTTTCTCATCATTGGTGACTTTAATATGAGCAGTATTACCTGGGTCCCATCCGACAATCTATCGTTCGTCCCAATGAACCCGAATGGTTCTGATGAAGTTTTACTATGTGATGAACTATGCACCCTAGATTTTGGTCGTTATAATAGTGTTCTTAATAACTATGGTAAAATTTTAGATTTGGTACCTTCAAACCAATTTGTTAATGTAGTTGAATGTTCAAGTCCGCTGGTTCCCATTGATGCTTACCATCCGGCACTATTAATTAATATGGATTTCGTTGAGGCTCCTTCATTAGAGTGCGCGCCACGGACGCAATATGTATTCGACAAAGGCGATTATGAGTCTATAAACAAAGACATATCCGCGATTGACTGGGAATCCGAATTTGCGACACGATCAATTGATGAATCATTACACTTTTTCAATCAATTTATTCTCAAATTGCACACAAAATACATTCCACATAAATTGAGTCATAGCAAAACATATCCAACTTGGTACAATTCGGCATTAATTAAAACAATTAAAGAAAAATACAAATATTTTAAGAAATTTAAGACATACGGTAATTTAGCTGATGAGTCAACATTTAAGCTTCTTCGTGAAAGGGTAAAGTTATTAGAATCGCAATGTTATGAAAACTATTTGAACTTGACCGAAAAATCTATTAAAGAAAACCCTAAATATTTCTGGACCTTCGCTAAAAAACGACACAATTCGAATGCAGTTCCGAGCACCTTAAACTACAATAACGAGACGTTGCGTACCGGAGACACAATATGTGAAGCGTTTTCTACATACTTTCACTCTACATTTCTTGATACTAGCCCTCATTGTGGAATTCCTTCACCCCCTGTTCTTACTGAATCTTCCGGCCTATCTGACTTATGTAGCATTGTAGTTAACATTGAGGAGGTTTCTAACTTGCTTCGCAAATTGGATACTTCTAAAGGTGCTGGCCCAGATAATATTTCATCCAAATTTCTTATACGATGTTCGAGTGCGATTGCCCATCCTATATCGATTCTCTTCAAGAAATCCTTAGATACCTGTGTTGTTCCTGAGCTTTGGAAATCGGCTTTCATAACGCCAATTTACAAGAAAGGAGTCAAAACCGAAATTGTAAACTATAGGCCGATATCCAAGCTCTGTATTGTGGCTAAGATATTCGAAAGGATTATCTATAACCAGGTATTTAGTGCTCTTATAAATTCGCTTAGTTCAGATACCTGTGTTGTTCCTGAGCTTTGGAAATCTGCTTTCATAACGCCAATTTACAAGAAAGGAGTCAAAACCGAAATTGTAAACTATAGGCCGATATCCAAGCTCTGTATTGTGGCTAAGATATTCGAAAGGATTATCTATAACCAGGTATTTAGTGCTCTTATAAATTCGCTTAGTTCCCTTCAACATGTTTTTTTGAAGGGAAGGTCTACAGTCACCAATTTAATTCTACTGAATGATTTTATTACTGCTGCCATGGATGATGGCAAGCGGGTTGATGTCGTTTATACTGATTACAGTAAAGCTTTTGATCGGATCGATCATAACATCTTACTATCCAAGTTATATGGTATAGAAATACGAGGTGATTTACTCAGGTGGTTTTCTTTTTATCTGGAAAACAGGTCCCAAGCAGTAGTATTAAGCAATTACATGTCCAGTTGGATGCCTGTTTCCAGTGGAGTCCCCCAGTGTTCATTACTAGGTCCATTACTTTTCAATATTTATATTAACGACATCAGCTCTTGCTTGACTTCATCCAAACTGCTGTGTTTTGCTGATGATATGAAAATTTATTCCACGATATCTTCACATGCGGACGTGATTGCACTTCAGGATGATTTACGTCGTCTGGAGGCTTATTGTCGTGTGAACATGCTTAATCTCAACCCCTCTAAATGTTCGGTTCTGACATATTCTCGTAAGCGCTCAATCATACCATCATCGTATTTCTTAGGTGATCAATTGCTACCTAGGACGAACTGCATCCGTGATCTGGGTGTATATCACGATTCGAAGCTTACATTCGAAGTTCATGTTGATGCCATCGTCGCCAAAGCATCTAAAGCCCTAGGTTTCATAATGCGGCTGTCCAAGTGCTTCACTCAGGCTAAAACTCTGAAAATCCTTTACTGTACTTTTGTTAGAAGCCACTTGGAATATGCTTGTGAAATCTGGAATCCCTGTTATCACAAGTATATTGATCGTATCGAGAGCATTCAGAAAAGGTTTATCAAGTACTTGTGTTATCACCAGAAAGTGAAATACCGGTCTGAAGATTACCTTAACCTCTGTAAGAGGTATCATATATTACCCCTAAGTAATCGGCGAGCAATATCTGATTGTATGACATTATTTAAAATTTTCAATAATTCCATTAATAGTTCCGATATTCTGTCAAAATTTTATTTTAACGTTCCCGGAAGGTCAAAGCGATGGAATGCACCTTTGCGTGTCCGATTAACCTGTACAAATTATAGAAAAAATCATTTACAGTGCAAGTCGAACCTTTAATGACATATATAAACAGCATGATTTCGATACCTTTTCAACGAGTGTCTCCTCAGCCAGAAAGTGCATGAGCCGTAGCTTTTTGTTTGAGGCTTTTATGTGTGTTAGGTATTTTTTTATTATTTTTTGGCATTGTTATCTTTGAGTGTAACATAGACTGTAATGTTATATTGATTGTTTTTTAATTTCTGTTTTCTTTTTTTTGTGGTCTTTGTTTTTATTATTATTATTTTTTTATTTTTATAAGATAGGTAGCTGTGTTGTGTTGTCCACACTATCTCTTTACAACCTGTTTTTTATAAGTGATGACTTGTAATTGGCTGTCAGCCTGACATACATCTTTTTTTATCCTGTTTGTTTTAGCTGTAAGTTGTCCATAGTCATTAAATAAATAAATAAATAAAGGAATTGACCCGTCCTATACATGGCACTAATCGTAACGTGACATGTGATAATTGGTTCACGTCTGGCCAAATCACTACTTGCTGAACCATACAAACTCACGCTTGTTGGCAACAAACGGGAAATTCCTCAAGAAATGAAAAACACCCGGCGTCGACCTGTTGGTACATCCATGTTCGCCTATGATGGACCTTTGACTTTGGTTTCCTACAAACCAAAACCAGCTAAAATGGTGTTCCTTTTATCTTCGTGCGACGAAAAAGGGCTCATAAATAATGAAACTGGAAAGCCGGAGATGATCATGTTCTACAACCAGACCAAAGGTGGTGTAGATACATTGGACCAAATGACTTCCTCTATGTCATGTTCTAGAAAGACTAACCGATGGCCAATGGCTATTTTGTATGACATGCTAAATACAAAATAAATAAATAAATATAATGCCTTTGTAAATTCATATGTTATATATTGTCATAACATATCAACAAAAAATTAAAAACCCCTAAGTCGAAGACAATTTATGAAAAAACTTAGCACGCAGTTGACTACTGAATGGATGCAAAAAAGACTAGAAGCACCTACGTTGAAGCGCAATATCCGGGATATAATTGAAGTCATACTAAAAAAACCTTCCGATGACTGTTCTGAAGAAAATGAGGGTCCACCACCGCCAAAAAAAAGAAGATATTGCTCTTATTGTACATCTAAAAAGAAGAGGATGTCCAAAATGACGTGCGCCAAGTGCCAAAAATCTATCTGCGGCGAACATCAAGTTCATGTATGTAGCGGATGCATCTAAAATATTTTTTTTTTGTTACATTGTTAGTTTTTTTTTAGTTGATTACTTCATAATTTACTATTTTTCAAGAGAATTGTATACTTTAAGTTTTTATTTTTTTATTTTTAATGAGAAGACTGTTAAATTGCCTAAGTTCCTAAAATTTGTTTCTAAGATTTATTTGATTAAAGATTTTATAGTAAAAATATATAAGTATTAATTAAAATTGTGTCAACAGTCAAAACATATCAATCATACTTATAGTTTTTTTAATAAAATCATTAGTATATATGATGCGCCTCGCAAGCGTATGAGTAGTTTTCTTTGTGCGTCGCAACATGAGTGAGTAGTAATGTAGGGTTAAAGGTTATTGTGAATGTTTGGACCCACCTACTTGTTCAAAATATAGGAGCCGAAAAAGGAAATGAGAGAAAAAATAACCCAGATTGTAAAAATAAAGCAAAGAGATTTCTTGTGAACTGTGAAATTGACTATGAAGATATGTACCTATTATTTACCTAGGTTTACCTTGAGTTTCAAATAGATATTGGCAAAATTACCTCTGTGGTAAAGGCGATGCTGCCATTTTTAAAAAATCTTTAGACTAGGCTAGTAGCAACGTCGAAAGCTATTTCAAGACCGTAAAGAAATTGCATTTCATTTCTGAATAGATTTTTGTATGTTTTCCATAATGGACGCTCTCAGCGTACAATATATTTCTGCATCGTTCTCACGCGGTTGATTTCAACATGAATGATGTAATCAAATATTGGTAACAATAGCTTAAAAATTTAAAAGAGTGTCCATGGAGTTTCTTGCCCGTTCTTCTCCATAGGTACCTACTCTTTGGAATGGGCGACTAGCTTCATCTTATTGACTGACCGACCTTCTGACAATTCAAAAGTGCCTGTAACTGGTTTATTTGAAATAAATGATTTGATTTGATTTGATTTGCAAATTCACAACAGGAACGGACTGACTCGAGTAGATCATTTCATACAACAGCACATTGAGCTTGTATATGGGGAAATTAAATCTGCACAATGTAATTATTCTGACGTATTTACAAATTGTGATAAGTATAATGAAACTCCGGAAGTAAAAACGCTAAAACGTATATAAAGAGTAATAAAGAGGACGAAGCCATCATCCTTAATATTCCTAAGTTTTTTAAGTGAATAGGCTTAATAAACGAGTGCGCTTTACCATCAACGATTGCGTCACTGCTTACTATCAGGCGGGATTGCAGTCAAGCACTAGTTTATAATTATTAAAAAAAAAATAAGAATTTTTTAAATCTGAGGGCACGGTAGTGCCCTCGCCAAGTCGAGCGCGAAGCAAACACTGCCGTACCATCTTTACCCGAACCATTTCGCTGCATTTTCAGGCCCCTAATTAAGAACCTCTGGATAGTACCAGAACGCTGAAATTTTGGTCATCCAGTAAGCTGTATTAACACACTTCAAATCTAAAATTTCAAGTCTGTAGCTCATCCAGTTCTGAAGTTAAGCGAAAGCAAATTTCCGTGTTTTCGACACTCACTCACTCATGATCATCAAAATAGAAGTAGTACTTCCCATAAACTCAGAGAGCTGAAATTTGGTACACAGCCAGGGTTTAATGGTCACATAAAGGAAAAAATATAAAAACTAGAATAATCGAAGATCTGAAGTACCTGGTGACCTTGATTAGAAAGCAGAAGAGCCCAACCAAACTAGTAGAGATTGACGTACCACCGTCAATAAAATATTCAACTTGGTGGGCCGCTTCATCAACTGACTTCAAAAAAAAGAGCGGGTTCTCAATTCGTCGTAATATTTTTTTTTTATGTAGGTGTGTTCACCGATTACCCTAAGACACCTGGATCGATTTTCAAATTTCTTTTTGTTTGAAAGGGTATACTTTCCAGGTGGTCCAATAGTTACCAGGTCAGGATCTGATGATGGAAGACCAGAGAAATCAAGGGTAACTTTCAAAAATCGTAGGGGTGACTAGTGCATTTCTAAGTATTTTCAATAAGTATTAGAAAACACTACAATTTAATAAAGGTACTAAGTAGATCTGATGATGAAGCTGGGAGACAGTCGTGAGAACTCCTCAACGATTCACAGCAGCTACCTTGTGTTAACGTTTGATTAATTTGTATTGATGAGAACTTTACACCTCGATGGGTTGTGACCGTCATAAAGGCTCTGATGATGAAGACAAAGGTCAGTCCCGCGTACTCCTCAACGGTTTACAGTAGTTACTTTGTGTTTGGACTTATATCATTTATATTCATGAGGACTTTGCACCCATATGGGTTATAATGAAGGTCTGAAGTAGATTTGATGATGGAGTCGAGAGACAAACGAAGGAAGTCCTCAGCGATTCACAGCAGCTACCTTGCGTTTGTGCCTGATTAATTTGTATTGATAAGAGCTTTATACCTAGATAAATTGGGATTGTCATTAGAGATCTTATGACGAAGACGAAGGGCAGTTAGGGGATTCCCAACGGTTTACAGTAGCTACTTTGTGTTTGGAATCAATTCATTTATATTGATGAGAACTTTGCACCTATATGGGCAAAAATTATGGTCTGCAGTAACCTTTGAATTAGATCAGAAAGAAGAAATGTTCGTCGTTCAGTAATCTATAATCAAATCTACTATTGCTACATAAAAAAAATGATTGTCATTGCAAAAATCCAGCTTAGTGGGACACATATATCTTCTAATTTAATCTAGCTTAGAGCGCCCCACTGCTGGAAATGCCTCCCCTTCTGCTTTGATAAAACTGTGGATAAGACTAGACTGGCTTTTATACTTTTTAGTTTACACGAAGAAATAGTCGAACGATTACTAAGTACTACTAACTTTTCAACTCGAACATAAACATTACACAAATGAAATGAACAAATTACCCTAAAATAAATTTCACTCAAAATTTGGTCAAAATATAATCCACTAGCTTTAGGTAGGTTATATCGCTTTTTAGATTTTCCTTGGGAATATTGATTCTTCCAGGATAAAAACTACCCTATTATTTAATCCGGACTTCTATCTTTGTGTCTACAAAATTTCAAAGAAATCGGTTCAGTAGTTACGGCGTGAAAGCGGAACAAACACACTTTTCTTTTTTTCATAAATATAGATCATTTGGATGCATTTTTGACATATTGAGACAGAAATCAGGAATATATAATCAGCCTAAAATATTCCCACTCCTAGGACACATGCCTCCTCTCGATGAGATAGAGGCCGTAATCTACCCGTGTAAATTACGGCCCACTGCGGCCCAGGTGGGCACAGTGCGGGTTGATAAATGTCACATGCCTTCGGAGTTTTGGCTTCTAAAACATGCCGGTTGTCTCACGAAGTTTTCCTTCACTGCACCGTTTTAAGAGCAGTAGTGATGAAATAATTTACACAAATTAAAGCGCCTGATAGGGTTCTAACTTACGGCCTACAACTTGTAAATCACGGACGATACTACTAGTCCACCGCTGCTCTATCAGTGTGCAAGGGAATTGCATGATTTAATTCAACGACGAAGCGTTTTGCTCCCTCTTTACCGACTGGAACAATTATATAATAATAATAACGTTTATTCAGAAATTATTTACATTGTTACACAAAATATATTATAGGCTATAATTTATTGTTACAATCGGATTACACATCTGTAACCGAACTAGGCAAAAGCCTGTGTTTCAGTTATCAACGCCTAATCCCTTAAAAAGTAGACACTAGATTTATGAAGGTAGCCATTGAGTACAGTCAACACTTTGTAAATTTGCATGTTCAAAAATAGAATAAATCAATCAAATTTAATGAAATAAAATAACATCATACCAAATAAAATTAATATTTTTATAATTTACCAGAAATAATAAATTAACTTAAAATTAGATTAAATTAAGAATAAGCACTGAACAGTACGTGTGTCCTCTATTTGTGTGATATGATTATGTGTGTATGAATGTAAGAGGGTGTGTGTATGTGGTAAATAGTCAATCACTGTGGTATATGTAGTATTAACTTAGTCTCTTCGTAATTAAGTTTTTGTAAGTATTTTGTAACCTTTTCCTTAAATTGAGTTTTCGTAAAAGGGCAGATATTGATTGCTTTATTTATCTTATTATAGATATAAGGTCCAATGAAGTTTGTAAATCTTGAGCTAAATTTAGTAGTATTTAGTATTTATATAATTTGCCAGCGGCGGTGTTTCCGCCACACTACAATTTGAGTGTCTTCAAAGGCTCTTAATAAACTAGCGCGCTTTACCATCAACGATCGCATCACTGGGCCTATAGCCAATGTAACATCGCTTCGTAGCGAAGCGAAATTGAATACCAAACCAACCAATGGCGGGAACGATAGACCACGCGACGCGATAAATCACGTGGTCAATCATTCCCGCCATTGGTTGGTTTAGTATTCGATTTCGCTTCGCTAGGAAGCGATGTTACATTTGCTACAGGCCCTGCTCTGCTTACCATCAGACGGGATTGCGGTCAAGCGCAAGTTAGAGTACCACAATCATATGTATTTAGAAAGCTTCAACTTATAGTGCATTGGACTTACGAGTGGCGGTGATACCCGCTTAAGGACATACTTAAAAACTATCGAACTATTTATTATAGGTGAATTGTCAATGATATCTAATTAACCTACATAAATCTTCGTTTATGCAAAGTGTTTGATTCTTCTGATCTAGAAGGTGGTTGGTTTGGAAAAAAACATATTTTAGTGCTTGGGGATCTTTTGCAACTCAAACCAGTAGTGTAATTACGTAAAACGCCATCAATAGCAATGGGTTTCATTTTGACAGATCAACAACATTCATTGCGTTATTAACGTTTTTGAGCACTCATTTTTTAAACATATGGAGCAATGGATTAGCAATATACTTCAAAATGATTCCAGTTAACATCAAGAGTGTGTTACGTAATTAAGGTGTCGTCAGAGAAAAGTCGCAGTTTAAAAAACTAATCCACTTAGAAAGGTGGTAGGCCTTGCCATCCGCCGCCGGCAGAAGTTACCACCCACCACACAAAGTGTTGCCGCCAAGGGATTCGTCGTGTTCCGGCATAATGACTGGTGAAGGTAACAACTGCTCAAACTCGTCCTCCGTACGGAGGACGAGTTTGAGCAGTTGTGATGCGATTTATGCTGAGTCGATGCGTGAAATGTTGTTGTTTCGGGATTTTGGTCGTGGAGGGTCTCTAGATCAATCTCCCTTTGGCGCAGCATCGTTGGTCGTGTTGTTGGGTTTAACATTACACCACCTCGCTCAACTGCCGTCTTCCTTCCTATTCACTCAGTTTTTTTGAGTGAATAGGCTTAATAAGCTAGTGCGCTTTACCATCAACGATTGCATCACTGCTTGCCATCAGGCGGGATTTCAGTTAAGCACTAGTTTATAATTATTAAAATAAATAAAAGTCCAATCTTTTGTACCGATTTTTTTTAAACAATGATCTTACGTTGTATGTTAGACCGCTGGATGATTCTACGTTTGTTGAGATGTCAAAAAGAACCAAAGTAGGATTGACAACTCAATCAGACAGAGATATACTGCCTAACCGATTGATACCTCTGCTCTCGCATTCTAATGAAGGAATGTTTATTGGAAATATGTAACACAATGTTTGAGGAACGTACCAGAAGGTACTGTTTGTTTACTACCGTCGAGAAATATGTGTAGGTATGCATAATACTATATTCAAAGCAGTTCCGCAATCCGAGATAAACTTGATTGCTAAAAATTTCTTGGATTGTTCAAAATGTATGATAACAAAAGCCCGGGCTTGTTAACAAAAATATGAGGATGATGCGACGATGACTGCTGGACTGGAAGAAACTATAAGCATTGAACAGGGAGCTAAAGTAATGCTTAAGAGAAACATTGATGTTTGGTTTAGTTAATGGTCCGCAGGCTAGTACAAAAAATGAGGTGGGACCCGGAAGACCAAATAAAGCCTAAACAATTGTTACTAAAATTTGCTTATAATTTGATTCACGAATTATTACTTATTATGTGAGTTATAATTTGAGATCATACGCCGGGCATGCTTGTACAGACAACAATTCCCAATCTGTGTGGCGTATGACCTAACATTTCACAAGCGCCAAGTTCTAACTCTAAAAAATGGACATTGGCACCTCCATATTCTCTCGTGGCCAAGCTTATATGGCGCTTTCACGAGTATAAAATTTTCATTGGGCGCACCTCATATTGATTGAAGAAGTAAACATAAATGTTGACTTCCAGAGTATAAAAACTCAAGCTTCAGCGATCACTGAATACAACCACGCACGCCACGCGAACGGGCAATACATAAAACTATTGCTACTGTACAAGAATCAGAACCGGAAAAAAGAAAAGGAAGATTTGTAATAACTACTTCTAAAAAGAAAAAAAAAACTGTGTTAAATAATAAAATCAATATAATACGCTTCTACAAAAAGAAGTGAAATCCAACCCAAAACATTCTGTAAAAAAATGCCAAGCCTCGCTAGAGCTGCTGGTTTATCTGTAAAAAGTATTGAAATCTAGACAAAGTCGTGCCAAGTTGATCCTTCAAGTCAAGCCAAGTCCAATTACAAATACTAGTATGGGCTATTATTCTCACATAACAAACATAGGTAGTTATAACAGATATAACATTACGTGTTAACAAAATCGCACTAACGTATAATGTTCAACGGCCAAGTCACACAATATTAACTATAATAATATTGAAGAAATCGCAATAAGGAACCTTCAACTTGGCACGGCTTTGTCTAGATTTCATTACTTTTTAGAGATAAACCAGCAGCTCCAGCGAGGCTTGGCATTTTTTTACAGAATGTTTTTGGTTGGATTGAGTCTGTTCGAAAGAATCCTATACTGCAAGACAATTTTCTTGCAGTATAGGATTCTCGTAACAAAGCAGTAAATAAGAAATCACTGCCATTAAGAGATGCTGTGCCGCCAAAAAAACGACACAAGAAATCGTTTCTACGGAAGCTTTTCAACCCCAATCAGTGTCAATTTGTGGAAGAAATTTCGAGAAAACAAAGTTCGAAAAGAAATGCTCAAATTAAAAGAAATAATGAACAAGAAGACAATGGAACAAGAGGAGACAAGACCCGAAGTGAAGATAAATTTCTAAGATGCTGTGTGGATCAATACCGTAAATACAACCCTATATCAATATTTATTAAAACTGCCTACAATGACGAGACCTTTAAAGAATGTAATATAAAGCCTAAAAGAGGAAAAAGCACATGTATAGTACTAAAAAATATTTACTCAGAAAGAATACCCATTTCCAAACAAAAAAAAGATCTATAAAAACTCTGTACCGATAACCAAATCCCAGATTATTACGATTCCTTTTATAAAAACCTCCCAGATTTGCAAGTTATTGAAGATCGCTTGCCTGAACCAGATGCTAAGAAGATGAGAAACTGTAGGAGTAGCTACAGTTCTTCTTTATCTTCAGCACGTTACACAATCTTCAAATAGTTTTTTCTACGATTTCCTCTTTGATTGTTTTGTGAAAGTCGCGTAATTATTTGTATACTTATTACTTCTTACTCTACTACTACTTCAAACATATGAATTCACTTGATTTTTTTCTGAAACGTGTTATTTCTATTATTTATCTTATGAGATAAATTGCGTGTTTTAAAGGAACAATAAGTATGAACATGAAAAAAAAAAATAGTTTATCACAAACATAGATCAACATTGAAAGTATAAATAACCTCAATAATGTCTCAGCGTCATCGAAAATTTGGACCATCGGATGAAGATGTGCCGCCGAGGTCGCGGCGGTCATTTGGCCAATATTTTGTTCCATACATAATTGAAAGATACCATGTGATCATAATAAAAAGTATTTTATGATAATTATAGTGATTTCTTAAATAATTTGTTTTTTAATCAAAGTCAACATCGGCCCAAAATTTAACCACCCTTTACAAGAAAAGGATTGTTACCGCAATGTAGAAACATAACGTTTCACTGAAACGTGCATGGAAATCCAACTGCAAGGATAATTATTAGATCACACAGCATCTCGTCTGTACAAATAACTTGCAGCGGTAAAAGAAACGTGTACGAAGGAAGAGAAAATATGGAACTTATGTCAAAATGGGGATGCGATGGATCACAGCAGTCACAGTTTAAGTAAAAGTTTCAAAATAGCTCAGATATTGACGCTAATTTACTTCAAAGTTCCCCAGTTCCTTTGCGACTAATTGTTAATTTAAATGATGAAATTAAAATATTTTGGCAAAATCCAATGCCATCTTCAAAATCCATACTAATATTATAAATGCGAAAGTAACTCTGTCTGTCTGTTACGCTTTCCCGCTTAAACCTCTAAACCGATTTTGATGGCACAGACAATCTTTAGACCCTGAGAAAGAACATAGGCTACCTTTTATCCCGAAAAAAGTTGATGTTCCCGAGGGAAATCTAAAAAGCGCGATATAACCGAACTCCACGCGGGCGAAGCCTCGGGCGGAAAGCTAGTATATTACTAAAGAGGAAATGAATTATGTTAATGGTCAATCAAAGAATTTATCAAAAACCGAAATTACAGCTCCTGGTGGAATAGTGAAAATTAAACATACGATGCTGTTTACAGTGATTGATAGCAAAGTATGTAATGCTGCTTTTGCTTTTTCTTTATAACTGACAAACTAGCGCTTGACTGCAATCCCGCCTGATGGGAAGCAGTAATGCTATCGTTGATGGTAAAGCGCGCTAGTTTATTAAGAGCCTATTCACTCGAGCCTTGAAGACACTCAAATTGTAGTCCGACGGAAATACCGCCGCCGGCAAATTGTTCCAGTCTCTCGATGTACGTGGTATAAAAGAAGAAACGATTTGTCCGGATCGTAGTGGTGTCAACAACGTAAGGGTGGAAAGTCGCTGTACTACGGGTCGTCCGATGGTGGAACGGAAATGGGAGAATTAAATCATACAATTCCCTTGCACGCTCGGCAGAATGCATCCTATAGAAGACCAAAAGGATGGCTACTCTACGCCTGTGCTCTAGGCTTTAGAGACCGCTTGGAGTTAAATCTGGGTCGCCAATCAGCCTCTTCGCACGCCTCTCCACTGAATCCAAAGTAGCCAGGGGACATTTCGCAGCACCAGCCCAAATGTGGCTGCAGTACTCCACACACAAGCGGACCTGTGCTTTGTACAACATTAGAAGCTGCCCTGGTGTGAAGTACCGCCGGACCTTTACAATGACGCCAAGTTTTCTGGCAGTCACCTTGACCTTGGACTCAATGAACCGCCCAAAGTTTAGGTTCGAGGAAATCTCAACTCCCAAAAGCTGAAGGCGCTCGGTGCACTCCAAGGATACATTCTGAAAAGTAGGAGCCAAGGTGAACGGGTTCCTTTTGGCGGTGAAAAGACAACTGCTACTGATATAGCATTTTAAAAATTAGAAGAAGTACAGGACGTAAATGTCAAAGCTTTGCAGTTTGAACTATCTGTGCTTCACGCCAGATTAGATAATTAAGATTTTTTGAGTCTCTGCTTCACCTCGCCTATAAACTCCCATTAAAAAATGGCAGACACTAACACCAGCATAAAAAAACTGTTATGGAAACGAAAGATCAAATACGAAAAGATTTTAAAGAACAAATGGGACTGCTCGTAGACGTGCGGAATCAGTGTTATTGTTAAAAAGTTTGCTTCTTACGCCCAGGCGACAGCCAAGTTAAATCCCGATTTGTATGAATGCTATGTTACCTACAATTCACAAAGTCTTGACACATGGAGCTTAAGTCATAAGGCATGCTATCGTTCCTATTTTTCATGTGTCGGAGGAGGCAGCTGAGACCCGTATTAAAAACTTTAGGCAGTATAGGCTTGACTTAAGAGAACATTTTATAATCTAAGTACTTATGTTATGCCTGGGTAGGAGTGTCCGTGTTTTCAAGACTCAAAGACTAAACACGTGCAGTGCAGAGTCAAGAGCTTCACACCGCACACGATCAGAAGCCACCGAATTCACTGGAGACCAGCTGCGGTATCATGTACTCACAATTTTTTTTTTTTTTTTTTTACGGACAAATCACACAGATTGAGCTAGCCCCAAAGTAAGTTAGAGACTTGTGTTATGGGATACTAACTCAACGATACTATATTTTTATAATAGATACATATATAGATAAACATCCAAGACCCAGGCCAATCAGAAAAAGATCGTTTCCCATCATGACCTGGCCGGGGATCGAACCCGGGGCCTCCACGTCGCAGGCAGGCGTGTTGACCGCTACGCCACGGAGGCCGACAGTCTCTAGATAATAGAATAGATCCTGTAACTGCAATCATAACCAAACTCAAAGACGACCAATAAACCAACGAGCTTCAAAAGACCTATTCTGCCGATATTGCAAAAACACAGGACCTTTTGGAAAATTGTGAACTCTGCGATTACAATAATAAAAATTTTAATACAAAAAACCACACACTAAAGCTAGGGATACACATGCCCATAGCTTGCACACTAACATACCAGCTCCTTGCAAGTGCCAGCTACAGTCATATGTATTCACTAACTGGCATGCCTGTAACTGGAAGCTAGCTAGTTAGTTGCAAGTAGCTAGCACAACATTTGATTTTCTTGCATGCCCGTTGGAGGACGGGACGCGGGGGCTGCTAATCTGGGACATGTGAACAGACACGACAGCTACGGGCATGCCAGTAGCCGAGTCATTGTGGCCATAGGCGCACGATTTTGTTTTGATTTCAATGTTCATAAAATGCTCCCTTGTTATAAACTGCAACAGACATAAAAAAATTGTAATAGAAATGGTTGTCCCGCATCTGGCTGAATGTAACACCGCCAAAAAGGTGGGCGCCATAAAACGATCCCTTGGGATAGTCGCCATAAAATGATCCCTTGGGATAGGTGCAATAAAAGGATCCCTTGTATTGGAGGTTATAAAGTGGAGACCCTCAGGTTTAGGATGCAGACCAGGAACGTGCGTAACACAATGGCTGGTGAGACCTGACGTTCTCGTCGCTTCCCACGGTTTGCGCCCTTGTCATAGTATAAATAGGTCCCACGTTTGAACAGTAAAATCTCGTGAAAAACAGATTCTTAGCGGCTTAATAGAGCCTGACAAAATGCGGAACTATTGTGGCTTGCTAGTGAGCCCCGAACTCTACACTGAATTGGGATATCTTGTTCAGAACAAGCTTGTCTTCAACTCACATACAAATGACGAAGCATCACGTGAACGCCTTTGGTTCATGTGCGGTTACCGAGATTCAACACTGATTGTAATAGCCAGGGACTCGCACTCAGAGAGGATCCTGACTGAATGCGGAATGCTGATTGACCTAACCCGCGGTCCTATAATGCGGTTCCCGTCTAGTTTTTTCGACTACGCGTTGCACGGCATGAGCTCTAGATTTGAGCGCGTTCGTCTCGACAATCAATTGCGCGATCTTCTCGCCTCGCGCGATCAATACCGATGGTGTGGGGCCGAGTTAGAGTCTATTTATCACATGTCAGAAATGAATGGACTCGCGACGCTTGGTAGAGCAATCACATCCAACGGGATACTAGAAGGCACATACCCGCCTGTAATGACAACAAACTTTTCATGCGACGTTTTTCAGCATATTCAATCTCTTCCAGAGGAGGGACAGAGGAAACTAGCCGCAATCTTTCATTCGTTCGCGACAGCGAATTCTACTATTGTACATATATCTTGGATCGGCCCCGGGAAGGGGATGGCTTGGCGCCATGCGCTTCTATCCGAAGGTTGAGTGCGTGGTCTCAATCGATCCACGGCCATTAGATGGTCCGATTGACAGTCGAGTCCATCACTATGCGAAAAAAACAGTAAAATCACATTCGTCTTCGCCATTGAGGAGTCAACAGTAACAGCTACAGTAAAATGCTTCTTTGTATGTTGCGCACTCTTGACCGTTCACAATTTTAAGGTTCCTGTGGCTAGTTGGTCCACGAATATGGTGCAGGAACATTCTTAAACAAAAACACTCATAATTGCACACGTGAAGAGTATATACACGACCAAGAGCATCCCCTGATTTTACCCCGGGCCAGTTTTCTACTGGGGTGCCTTTAATGCGACGTTTCCACTCTTATCTAGAGGCATTCCATGTGTAGTATCGGGGAATCTCTAAATCCAAAAGGATTTTTGCAAATGGGTCGATTCGGCAATGCTGAAAAAATGCGGTCAGTGTTGTCTTTGGCGGAGCGCGATCCTTTCATGAAAATTGCTTTCATTATAATACACACGCTCTCCATTTTCTAAATACACGGCCAAATGAGTGACAGTGAAGTGCCTTTTATGTAATGGGAATCCTAAAAGTCGCCATGCTGCCTCATTGCGGCTCACATAACGCCCCTGTTGGAAAGCTTGCGCTTCGCTTATGACAGACGAACCAGCTTCTTGAATAAAATTGAACACGGCTTGATCGGTTCCTTTGTTAATATATTTACAAATATATTTGATAGCGCGCATGGAACCGCAGGCCTCCACATTTATACGGGCATTAAATAGTTTACATAAAATTGGCGATTACGGTACAATCCATCTGTTTGTGTCCATAGTTTCAAAAGGTCCGCTGCGGTGTCTGATGGTAACCGTTAGGCCTCCATCTTCAGGTGATCTTCTTCTATATAACCGATAGCGGCTGCCCGTGACTTCGTTCGCGTTGAGTTAGTTATTTGAACATTTTATTTTAATCCCAAAATATACAGCATACATTGTAATTTTTAATTTTAATTTTAGAGGCGAAGGCAAAGCCAATTACAGATGGCGCGACAATCGTTGGTACCTCAGTCAGCCGTCCACAATTCTTTGAGGTTATGTATTAATCATACTTTGTTTTCAAAATAAAATAGATAGGTGTTCCTGTGTGTCTTTCGTAAAATAAAATGTATTCCTTGTTGACTGTGGCTCAATTGAAAGAAGAGTTGCGCAAAAGAAAAGCTAAAACAACAGGAAAGAAGGCTGTTCTCAGGCTAGGTAGGTATTCAATATTTAAACAAAAATCAACACCATTATTTGTATTGTGCATAAATCACAACGTGTATAATTAATTTCTATATTTATTGTTCCAGATTAGAAGCATATGATTCAAATTTTAATATAATAACCGAGGATAATGAAGATGATGTCCAAATGATTACACCCCTAAATGAACATTACAAAGATTATAATTCGGAAACTATACTGCCTGCATTCACAAAACATCATATTCAGGCTTTTGCAGAAATGTACAAAAAGAAAACAAAGAATGCTTGGCAAATGTATGAGAACCGACACTTACTCACAGCTCGTGCAGTCAGAGTTGGTGACTTTACATACATCAAATGTCAATGCATGGCATCAATGAAGAAGTTTTTTTATGTGGTTGATATAAAACTAAGAAATGCTTGTGGTTCCATAGAAGAAACACATTGCGAATGTGCAGTTGGAAGTGGACATGAAGCTCATTGTAAACATGTACTAGTAGTATTATATGGCATTGCACATATGGTCCAAGACAAGAGTATTATACTGCACCAGGTCTGTGCCCAGGAGCTAATGACTTTTAAAAGGCCTAAACCATTCCATTCCTCTCCATTAAAATGTCATGATTTGCCAAGAAAGCAGACAAAATATTCTATAAACTATGAGCCAATAAATGTTGCTGTATCACCAAAATCATATACCGACTTTGTCAGAAATTAAATAATTAACTATGGCCAGACATCGGCACTTTTAAAACAAACATTTTATCCAGCTATTACCTATGCAGTAGAGTGAGATCACTCATATTATTTGAAAAAGACTGGTGAACAGCTCACAATTGGATAATGTTACTCAACAACAACTAATAATAATTGAAGAAAATACTAGAGAGCAAAATAATTGTAAGTTTTGGAAAGAGCTACATGAAACTAAACACAAAGACCACACAAGTAAACACACACGACACAAGTAAATTTCATACAATTTGTCATTCTATGGAACCTCATAGAGCTAACTTGGCAAATAAAATAATCAATCCGAAAAAGTTTATATCCAAAGCTACAATCAATGAGCCAATAGCCATTGCTAAATTTGAATATATGTACAGTGTGCAAGTGAGAAAATGTGGAATTATTTTGTCACAATTCCACCTTTATTGGGAACTTCACCCGATGGTTTATTTCGGGATGATTCAAATGTAGAAGTGAAAGGCCCATACACTGCAAGATATTGTGATATCAACCCCGTCACTGTGCCATATTTAAGTTTAGTAAACGGCGACTTAGTCCTTAAGAAAAAACACCCCTATTTTTTATCAAATCCAAGGCCAACTTTTTTGTTCTACGAAAAAGAATTGTATTTTTATAATATTTATTTTACACATCTCCAAACTGTTCACATAGAGAGAGATGAAAAGTTCATCAAAGATATGGTGGATAAATTAAGTGCTTTTTATTATAAACATTTCAAAAATGCTATATTAGAAAAACATTTGTACAAACATTATAGTGTGATAAAAAAAACTGCGATGAAGCTTATTCCTTCTTTTATTTCATAATACCTTCTCTGAAGTAACAACACATTAAATTATCATAAAAAACAATAAACACATAACACTTCACAACACCTTGGCAGAAGAGCAAAAGGGGTGCAGACAAAACCATAAAGGATGTAAAGATCAACTGACTATCGATGCAACAATACTTAAACAAGCTAATACAAATAAGCGAAATCTCCATATCACATACATAGATTACCGGAAAGCGTTTGATAGTGTCCCTCATTCTTGCCTTGTCAAAATTTTAGAAATATATAAAATCAATCCCACAATTATAACCTTTCTGAAAACCGCGATGTCTGAATGGAGAACCCCTCTCCATTTATCCAATAGCAACACCTCCATAGTAACTGAAGAGATCCCAATAGCAAATGGCATTTTCCAGGGAGACTAACTGAGCCCCTTGTGGTTTTGTCTTGCCCTTAACCCACTTTCCGCACTCTTAAATAACACAGATGGTGGATACAAAATAACTAACACGGTAGCTATAACCCACCTATTATATATGGATGACATTAAAATTTTCTCCAAATCGGAAAAAGATTTACAAAGTTTAATAGATATAACCACACAATTTAGCAGACATTAGAATGGAGTTCGGCCTTGATAAGTGCCGAACATTACACATACACAAAGGAAAATCTAAATCTACCTCTAACCCAACAGGCAACACAGAACACACATTCATGGAAATGGAACCTACAGACACATACAAGTACCTCAGCATATACAAATCAAATACTATAGACCACATTAACATTAAGAAGAAACTAACTGAAGAATTCGCACGGAGATTAAACCTAATTTGTAAAAAGCAACTATACTCTAAAAATCTGTTTAAAGCCATTAACACGTATGCATTACCAGTTTTAAACTATTCTTTAGGCATAATTAAATGGACCAAAACAGACATAAATAAGATAGAAATCAAAATTCGAACAACCCTCACAAAAAACAAATACTTGCACCCTAAATCAGCTATTGAACGAATCTCAGTTAAGCGCCAAAATGGTGAGAGAGGCCTAATAGATTTAAGGTTATTGTGGGAAAAACAACTACTTAACTTGAGAAAGTTCTTCTACGATAAAACAAGTAACAGCAATATCCACGAAGCAATAAGTACAATTGACAAGAACTTCACACCACTAAATTTGATAGACAGAACCATATATTCTAATTCACAAACTGATCACGAGAGTACTAAAATAGGTAGATGGAGGGCTAAAGAATTGCATGGTCGACATATCCATGATTTAGAACAAACTCATCCAACCCAAAACATTCTGTAAAAAAAATGCCAAGCCTCGCTGGAGCTGCTGGTTTATCTCTAAAAAGTAATGAAATCTAGACAAAGCCGTGCCAAGTTGAAGGTTCCTTATTGCGATTTCTGCAATATTATTATAGTTAATATTGTGTGACTTGGCCGTTGAAGAGTATACAAGGCTACAAATTCAGGTGCTCCATGACACCATTGCACAAATCTGTCGCCAGAACCGCTACCCATTGACCATGGAAAATTGCCACTTAGAAAACGTTGAAAAATTCAATAACCAGAGCTTGATAAAGTTGCGCATTTCAAAAATACTTATGTATAGACGAGCCGGAAACGAACAGCACAAAAGTCATTTCCAGTACAGATGGACTAATCATTCATAGAAATCCGTCTGTACGTCTATTTGATATTAGATAGGTGGTCTATTTGACGCTCCAAAAAGAACAGAAGTCATCATTGTCAATGATTAATACATGTGTTGCACAATGTATTAAGTCCAATTACAAATACCAGTATGGGCTATTATTCTCATATAACAAACATAGGTAGGTTATAACAGATATAACATTACGTGGTAACAAAATCGCACTAACGTATAATGTTCAACGGCCAAGTCACACAATATTAACTATAATAATATTGCAGAAATCGCAATAAGGAACCTTCAACTTGGCACGGCTTTGTCTAGATTTCATTACTTTTTAGAGATAAACCAGCAGCTCCAGCGAGGCTTGGCATTTTTTTACAGAATGTTTTGGGTTGGATATAAATGAATTGATTCCAAACACAAAGTAGCTACTGTAAACCGTTGGGAATCCCCTAACTGCCCTTCGTCTTCGTCATAAGATCTCTAATGACAATCCCAATTTATCTAGGTATAAAGCTCTTATCAATACAAATTAATCAGGCACAAACGCAAGGTAGCTGCTGTGAATCGCTGAGGACTTCCTTCGTTTGTCTCTCGACTCCATCATCAAATCTACTTCAGACCTTCATTATAACCCATATGGGTGCAAAGTCCTCATGAATATAAATGATATAAGTCCAAACACAAAGTAACTACTGTAAACCGTTGAGGAGTACGCGGGACTGACCTTTGTCTTCATCATCAGAGCCTTTATGACGGTCACAACCCATCGAGGTGTAAAGTTCTCATCAATACAAATTAATCAAACGTTAACACAAGGTAGCTGCTGTGAATCGTTGAGGAGTTCTCACGACTGTCTCCCAGCTTCATCATCAGATCTACTTAGTACCTTTATTAAATTGTAGTGTTTTCTAATACTTATTGAAAATACTTAGAAATGCACTAGTCACCCCTACGATTTTTGAAAGTTACCCTTGATTTCTCTGGTCTTCCATCATCAGATCCTGACCTGGTAACTATTGGACCACCTGGAAAGTATACCCTTTCAAACAAAAAGAAATTTGAAAATCGATCCAGGTGTCTTAGGGTAATCGGTGAACACACCTACATAAAAAAAAAATATTACGACGAATTGAGAACCCGCTCCTTTTTTTTGAAGTCAGTTGATGAAGCGGCCCACCAAGTTGAATATTTTATTGACGGTGGTACGTCAATCTCTACTAGTTTGGTTGGGCTCTTCTGCTTTCTAATCAAGGTCACCAGGTACTTCAGATCTTCGATTATTCTAGTTTTTATATTTTTTCCTTTATGTGACCATTAAACCCTGGCTGTGTACCAAATTTCAGCTCTCTGAGTTTATGGGAAGTACTACTTCTATTTTGATGATCATGAGTGAGTGAGTGTCGAAAACACGGAAATTTACTTTCGCTTAACTTCAGAACTGGATGAGCTACAGACTTGAAATTTTAGATTTGAAGTGTGTTAATACAGCTTACTGGATGACCAAAATTTCAGCGTTCTGGTACTATCCAGAGGTTCTTAATTAGGGGCCTGAAAATGCAGCGAAATGGTTCGGGTAAAGATGGTACGGCAGTGTTTGCTTCGCGCTCGACTTGGCGAGGGCACTGCCGTGCCCTCAGATGTAGATCCTGAAGCGTCCAACAAATGGCTTGAAGTAGGTTCCTTGTTTCCCAAAACAGAGGGTTTTATGGTCGCTATTCAAGACCAGGTCATAAATACAAAAAATTATAGGAAATATATACTGAAAGACCCCAATACCCAGAACGATAAATGCAGAAAATGTCACCGCCAGCCCGAGACTATCCAACATATTACCAGCGCTTGTCCAACACTCACTCAAACCGATTATACCCATAGGCACAATCAGGTCGCAAACATTATTCACCAACAGCTCTCGGCAAAACATAAACTTATACCACAACCACTAACACCTTACCATCAATATGCCCCCAAACCGGTGCTAGAGAGCTCCAAACACAAGATATACTTTGACAGAGCAATTTTAACTGATAAAACTGTGCCCAATAATAGACCGGATATCACTATGATCGATAAAGTAGACGAAGTAGTGTTCCTAATAGACATAGCCGTACCCAATACCCATGACTTACAGAAAACCATAACCGAAAAAATACACAAATATACGAACCTAAAAGAAGAAATTATACGAGTCTGGAAGATGAACAAAGTGTATATTGTGCCGTTGGTGCTCTCTAGTAGGGGAGTTATACCCAAATATCTACACCACGGAATACAACTGTTGAGTTTACCAAAAAATCTTTACATCAGTATGCAAAAAGCTGCCATTCTAAATACATGCCGCATTGTTAGGAAGTTTTTGCAAGAAGAAATCTCCAACCAATCTTGGTTAACACAACTTAATCTTCCCCACCTGAAATACACTTGGTTTAGGCCCGTCATTTCAGTGTAACACCGAAATTCTTAAAATTTCGAGAAAGAGTTATCTTGAGTATAATAATAATAATAATCTCGTGAAAGCTGAGAAAGAGAAACAAATTAAATATCTCGACTTGGCGCACAAGGTTGTTGACATGTGGAATGTGAACTCGGCTGTCATTGTACCGATTATCGTATCGGCCAATGGTTTGATAGCCAAGAGCCTCGACCAACATCTATTGAGGCTCGCGTTAGGCAGTTGGATCAAAGGCCTGATTCAAAAGGCAGTACTCCTCGATACGGCCCGCTTCGTGAGGAGGTTCCTGTCTCTGGGCCCAACCACCGGTAGCTTGGACCCTGCTCCCGCCATCGGTGGAACACTATATTTTTATATTTTTAAATGTTTTTATGTTTTTTTTTTATAAATATTTAAAAATGTAAATGAATATGTCTATATAGAAAAATAAACGAAATAATAATAATATTCATTTAATTCAGATATTTCATCCATACCTACAATTTGTTTTATAAAAATAAAATTACATAAAAAATTGTATGAACAGATCCTTAACTTTAAAGAAATTTGGGATAAACACAATACAACTTAAAAAAGAATAACAATGGCGTCAAGCTCCAAGACACCAAATCTCAAGAGAAAAGCTGAGGACATTTTAGTGGACCCTGATACTGGAAAGCCCAAAGATGCTAAGAAACCCAAGATTGACCTGAATGCTACCAAAAAGTTTGCGTGTATAGCTTCAATAGTCGAAATGTACTACAGCTTAATTGAAATCATGTTCAAATCAGGGTCCACATCTAGTAAGGATGCAGTGGACACTGAAGATGCACCCCTACCAGCAGGATAATCCAGCCTTAAACATTACAGTGGGAAATCACCTCGTAAGCATCATTTTTACCGCTCATAATGTATCTAGGCAGAAGACAAAGAAGGCCGATACAAACATGATCAAGAAAACTGAGCAAACTTCTTTCAATGCTAGGTACAAAGGCAAAGATTATTCAATCTCCAATGACAAGGTTATTGAATTGTGGAAGAAAACATTATTGAAAAATAACCATGACATGACATCACTGATTTATAATAAATTGCCTGATTACATTAAACAATTACCAATGATCCACTTTAAAAAGAAACTACATGCATTATTAATAGAAAAATGTTATTATGATGTCAGAGATTACTTGTGTGACATAAATATTGTATTCAAATGACAAGAAAGGAAAATTAATTATATTTTTTTAAATTTGTATACAAGAATATAATTTGTAACATTTTAATAATGAATTATGACCAATATGACTTGACATTGAATTTGTATGTATTTATAATTTGGAGTATTTAGAAATGTATCTAGACACTAATTATTATTGTGTTTTGACTTCCGTTTTTTGTATTTATTATTGTATGCCTCAACGGCGGAACATAGATCAACTTAATTTAATTATTTAAGATCTGTATTTATGACGTATACCTATAGTTCACAATAAAGATGATTTGATTTGAAATAGTGTAATGGAATATATTTGTTTTTTGCCGGATTATTTAATGAGGTAAAGGCTATATAATATCACGCTAGGTCCTATAGTTGTGGAGCAGTAACCAAAAATGTTTTAAAAACGGAGGAAACGGGATTTAACAAAAAAAGTGAATTTTGCAATTTCCGATAATGCTCCAAATATTGTCAAAGCAATAGAAACAGAGCTGGGGTGGAAGCATTATGGGTGTTACGCCCATAGCCTCAATCTGATCGTGTCAGGGGCTCTAAGATCATTGGAAGATTTAAAAGAAAACGTAATAAAAATAGTGGCTCATTTTAAACGTAGTACAAATGCCACGGATATGCTTCTTGGATACCAACTAAAAAACATGACGGCACGTGGTGAACCAAAAAGGTTAATCCAACAAGTTCCTACAAGATGGAACTCTACATTTTATATGTTCCGCCGTTTCATCTTACTGAAAGAAGCGGTAAAACACTGCATGGCTCTTATTGATAAAGAATGGCCTACTATACGTTCAGAGGACTGGGACATCATGGAGCAGGTATGCAAAGTACTGGAGCCGTTTGAAGAGGTCACTTCTTCAATCAGTGGAGATAAGTACCTTACAGGAAGTATGGTCATAGTCATGACCAACTGCTTAAAGGACATTTGTGAAGATTTTTTAAATAAAGAAGAATATTGCGAATCGTTCAACCAAGCTGTGATTAACGTACTTCGGAGTTTAAATTACGGAATAAAAGATAGGTTTCAGGGTATAGAGCACAGTAAGACTTTCGGAGTGTGCACATTATTGGACCCACGGTTCAAATTAGTGTGTTTTAAAAACGATAATGCGGTCTCAGACCTAAAAAATTATGTTATTGGCTTAATAATGGGGCTTATTAATAGTAATAGAAATTTAGAAGCAAATACTGAAGTACAAGAAATGCCTTGCCCAAACCTCAGTGCTTGGGACAAATTCGATGCATTGGTGAAAAAAAATAAACCCCAAGGAAGCGCTCAAGCAAGGGCTATCCGTGAACTTCAAATGTATATTGACGACGAAATGCTGCCTCGAAAGCAAACAGACGGTAGTTGGAATAGCCCCTCGCAGTGGTGGCGCAATCACAGAATAATATACCCAAACTTGTCCGAAATTTATCGTACGAAATGCAATATTGTAGCGACTTCCGTTCAATGCGAACGTTTGTTTTCGAAGACGGGGCTAATCTTTAACGAAAAGAGATGTCGGTTAAAGTCATCCAAAGTAGAACAACTGGCATTTTTAAACGCAAACCTGAATCCAACAAGGTTTGAAAAATAAAAATACGTAATAAAAAACATAAACAAAAAAAAAACCAAGAAAATACCAAAAAAAAATATCAATAAGATTATTGTATGTATGTATATATGCCGATTTTTAAATGCGCCAGGAAAGTTTTACGCGTAATCTTAAATAAAATTTTTCTGCTAGTCCTAAGCCTAGATCAAAGCATGAAGGAAAATCGCGCAATCTATAAATCGAAATCTAAGTAGGCAAACGAATTGACGAGGCTTGGCGCTACGGAAATCCGATTTCAAAAAACGGATTTTGAAATCGATTTTGAAATCTGAAATCGGATAAATATCAGTTTGCGTTCAAAACCAAAAACGCCCATGCCTATTGTACAGACATGTGTAACATGTACACGTATTAAAGGTAAGACTGTTTCAGTTCAAATGGGTAACCTACCTGCAGAAAGGTTAGAACCAGGTTATCCGTTTATAAGATGCGGCGTAGATTATGCAGGACCCATGTTTATTTTGAACCGTAAAGGGAGAGGAGCTAAATTAGAAAAATGCTACATTTGTTTATTTATCTGTTTCTCAACGCGGGCAGTTCACTTAGAATTAGTTACTGTAACACTACTACTTACGCCATCTACCTGACTGTGTGCACAACACTATGCCATCTGAGTAAAACACAACACAACAGACTACTAGCGACAATTATCATGCAACGTGTGAAGATGATACTCACAACCACATACAAGCATTAGATGATGAAGACACACACTACTGTCGTTAAACCGACTATATAATCGGTCACTCATGGAAGACCGAGCGCACTCGCTACTTAGGAGGCGCAGTGGTCGATAGCCCCGCAGTCACCACTGTTGTCATAAGTCAAGCTTGCCCTGAGCGGAGGCCCCGTCGCCCTCAGGAATTGCCTAGTTAGGAGGTAAAGGGATAGGATAGCCCCGCAGTCCATCCCTAGAACCACAAATAGGTTTCGCCTCAGTGTAACTTTGTTTGCTAAAATCTGTCAAGTGTTTGAAGTAAAGTAAATAAACCCCTATCTGTCATCATCGTTGGTTTTATTCCACCGCCACCATCACATTGGCGCCCAACGTAAATCTTCTTCGACCCGCAACAAATTTTATCGGTGTACCCACATTTTACCGATGAACCCACATATTTGCGGATAAACAAGAACATACCCTCAAGAGAATTTATATTATTTTGACAGTACATGTCAGATAAAAACAAGAAATGGTGGTGATGACTCAAGAAAATTCACTGAACTTATAACAAAAGTGTCAGAAGTCAATTGAGCACAGCGACATCTTTGAGAAAAACTCAGAAGCAACTCCATTTACACAACATAGAATCGACACAGGCGATCATCCTCCTATCAGTGATAAACCCTACAGATTGTCATCAAAAAGGCAAAAACAATTGAGAAAAGTTGGATGATATGATAAATGTTGACGTTATCGAGGAATGCGATTCCCCATGGTCAGCACCTGTAATTCTAGTTCCAAAAGGAGACACTAATGTTCGAGTTTGCATAGATTATCGACGACTCAACGAGTTATTCCACTGCCAGCATCACATTGGCGCCCAACGTAAATCTTCTTCGACCCGCAACAAATTTTATCGGTGTACCCACATTTTACCGGTGTACCCACATATTTGCGGATAAACAAGAGCATACCCTCAAGAGAATTTATATTATTTTGACAGTACATGTCAGATAAAAAAAACAAGAAATGGTGGTGATGACTCAAGAAAAATTCACTGAACTTATAACAAAAGTGTCAGAAGTGAACGAACGTGGAAATAGACATTTTAAAAGTTTTGCTGCGTGTACAAAGCGTTACGACGGTGAACGAAATTTTAACAAAGTTGAAGAATTTGTAATCGGTATATCAGTTTACAAAAAAATTGAAAAAAATCAGCGACGAAGACGCATTGGTTTAACCTTGCTATTGTCTGGTGCTGCTGCTACGTGGTGGAACGGTGTAAAAGGTGATATCAAAAAGTGGACTCAAGCTCTCGACGCCATTAAATCTGCTTTTGCACCGAAAATGCAGCCACATGAAATTTATTTGGAACTATACTCGAAGAAGCAAACAACTGAAACAATTGACGTGTTTGTATGCGAAAAGCGTGCCTTACTTGCCCAGTTACCTGCAAAGAGACAGAAGGAAGAGGAACACTTGGACTTTGTTTACGGACTTCTCAACATAACCTACAAAAAGGAGATTGCTCGTACACAAGTGAAGACATTTTCAGAACTTCTGGATCGTGGTCGTCATATTGAGAGTCTGCTCAAGGAAGCTGGTGAGGTACCGACTTCGACGCAATCAGAACGTAAGCCGCTCAAAAGATGTTCTTTTTGTGGCAAGAAGGGACATATTTATGATGTATGTCGCAAAAGGTTGGCTGAACAAAAGGATACGGTGGTATCTGAATCAGAGAAGAAGCCAGTCATCACGTGCTATGGATGTGGAGCACCTAATGTTTACAGAAGCAACTGCACTGCCTGTAAAACAAAAGAAACGCCACCAAAGCCAGTTGCATTTTATAAAGTAGAAAATAGCCTCAAGATACAAGCCAAAATACCGACGATAAAGGTATATATAAAGGGAGAGGAAGGCTATGCCTACATAGACACTGCTGCCCGTCGCAGTATTGCTAGCATGCAACTATATAAGATGTTGTTACGAAAAGGAACACAGTTTGAGCAGCAAGTAACTGACATCAAATTAGCAGATGGAACGGTGAAAACATCAAACTTATTAACAACAACAACTGACATACGTATTGGAGAACGCACACTACCAATAACATTGTCAGTCATGCCAGAAGCAGTTAACAACCGCACGCTGTTAGGTATTGAATTCCTAGAACAAGCAGGAATTATACTCAATGCACCGCAACGCAGTTGGAATTTTATTGATGAACCACAATCAATACATCACTTCATACAACTCAACAATAACGCCATACCAATGAAGGCAGTGAAGCGTATGACATTTGAAGAGAAACAGGAGCCAGTGGAAGTGAAGGCAGTGTCGGAGTTTATCCATTGGGCTAACGAGCTAGACATGTTGTCACCGTTACCCTTAACACCGACAGTATCCGACGTACAAGACAGTCCACAAGTAAACAAACGACCAAAATGGACATTACACAAATTGGACACGCCACCAGGTCCTACCCGTCCACGAGAACCAGCTGACAACCAATCTTGTGTAGATCCACGTGTTATTTATTTACCAATAAACCCTACTTCTATGTATTCGATTGATCTTTATTTAAATCCCGATGAAGGAACCATACTTACAAACAACGAGACAAAGATGTTCAATGAATTGTTAATTGAGAACAGCGACATCTTTGAGAAAAACACGGAACCAACTCCATTTACTCAACATAGAATCGACACAGGCGATCATCCTCCTATCAGTGTTAAGCCCTATAGGTTGTCATCAACAAGGCAAAAACAATTGAGAGAAAAGTTGGATGATATGATAAATGATGACGTTATCGAGGAATGCGATTCCCCATGGTCAGCACGTGTAATTCTAGTTCCAAATGGAGACACCGATGTTCGAGTTTGCGTAGATTATCGACGGCTCAACGAAATAACTAAACCTGATAGATATCCGTTGCCTCGTATCGACGACTTATTACATCAAGCAAAAGCGATGCCATACATGTCAACAATTGATTTACAGTCAAGTTACTGGCAAATTATGGTACACCCAGATGATTACGATAAAACAAGCTTTGTATCACCATTTGGAACGTTCCGTTTCAAGCGAATGCCATTCGGACTTCGGAACGCGCCTGCTACGTTCCAACGATTAATGGACAAATTCATACAAGGATTGCACGCGAAGTGTGTATTATGCTATTTAGATGATCTAATTATAAGATCTATAACTTTCAGTCAACATACAAAAGACTTAAGAGAAGTATTTTTTAAACTGAGAGAATACAAACTACGAGCCAACAGAAGGAAATGTAAATTTATGTGTTCAGAAATTAAATATCTGGGCCACCGACCGCCGAAAAGTTCTGCTATTGCAAACCGTCAGGCGCCTAAAAATCTAAAACAGCTATTATCATTTTTACAAACCGCATCATGGTATCGGAGATTTATACATAATTTTGCCGACATTGCTAGACCACTCACTAACCTTACGAAGAAGAACATAAGCTGGAAGTGGGATCAAGAGCAACAAGAAGCATTTATGAAATTGAAAAACGCCTTGACTACGTCACCTGTGTTAAAACAGGCAAGTGACGATTTACCCTTTGCTATCAAGACTGATGCCAGCCAATATGCCATTGGCGCAGCTTTAGTGCAGGGGAAGGGAGACAATGAGCACCCTATTGAATACGCAAGTAGACTCTTAACACAAGCTGAACGGAATTACAGTGTCACAGAAAAGGAAGCACTAGCCATAGTATGGGCTATTTCAAAATTTCGTGGCTATATAGAAGGAACAAAGTTCATAACTATTACAGATCATCAACCCTTGAAATGGCTAATGAATCTAAAAACACCTACTGGTCGCTTAGCACGATGGGCACTACAGCTACAACCATACGAGTTCAAAATTCAATATACTCCAGGACGAACTAATGTTGTAGCTGATACGCTGTCTCGACCACCGTGTGAGCAGCATGATGGAAAATGCACCATATGCAGCACAGAGTTAGAACTACCCAGATACAATGAAAAACAGTTAAGAGACGAACAAATGAAAGATGACACCCTTCAAACTATTATGAAAATATTAGAAGAAGGAAAAGAAATACCAAGTTATGTAGAATACATCAAGAAAGGATACTTAATGCATAAAGGTGTCCTGTATCTTTACATGCCAGAACAAGAAAACGACAATGCAAAGTTAGTAGTTCCACGCCATGAAATACAAAACGTACTGAACGCTTACCACGACTCACCTACTGCAGGCCATATGGGAGTAGAAAGAACAGTGCAACGTATAACAAATAAATTTTATTGGACAGGACTACGAAAAGATGTTATAAAATACGTAAAAACATGTAATGAATGTCAAAAATATAAACCCTCTAATCAAAAACCAGCGGGCTTATACCAGTCCACCCCAAACTCTCAACGATTTGAGGTATTATCTATTGATCTTTTTGGACCTTTGCCAAAAGGACCATCAGGAGAAAAGTGGATTCTGATCATAGAAGATACTTCTTCAAGATGGGTAGAATTATTCCCACTAAATGAAGCAACTAGTGAAAATTGTGCTATCATTTTACTCAATGAAATATTTCTTCGGTATGGGTTGCCAAGGAAAATTATCAGCGATAATGGAGTACAATTTATATCAGCGATAATGCAAAAACTTGCATATTGCTTAGAAATTCAACAAATTTTCGCACCCGTTTATCACCCTGAACCAAATGTGGTTGAAAGGAAAAATAGGGACATGAAGTCACAAATCGCAATTATGGTGAAAGATAAACATCAAAATTGGCCATTGACTTTACCAACAATAAGATTCGCAATGAATACCACTAAGTGTCAAACTACAGGTTTCACACCATCTTACCTTACTTTTGGAAGAGAATTGCGTACGCCATATGAATTGACACATGATCTAAGCTCGGTAGTAGAATCAGAAAACTTTGTCGCAGAAATCACCCCAAAGTTAAAACAACTAGCCCAAGACTTGGAGCTAGCAAAAGAAAATATAGAGTGTAACAAAGAAACCTCACGCCAGAAAGCAAATAGGAAGAGAAGACCTGACCTAGACTATAAAGTTGGAGACTTAGTCTTGGTAGAATCTCATCCCGTAAGCAACATGGATAAACAGTTTACTTCGAAATTTGCACCTCGACGAGATGGACCGTATGTTATATTAAAGAAACATGGAACCTCCACTTATGAAATTGCACATTCACAGACTCCAGACAAGCCTATCGGAAAGTATCACACGTCTGCAATAACGAAGTTTGAAAATAGAGACAACGTGACATCCAAACCTACTTATCCAATACGCCGAAGAGGAAGACCGCGAAAACAGTGTAGTCCTGGTACTCAGTCGGGACGACTATAGAGTACCAGAGGGGGAGAATGTAACACTACTACTTACGCCATCTACCTGACTGTGTGCACAACACTATGCCATCTGAGTAAAACACAACACAACAGACTACTAGCGACAATTATCATGCAACGTGTGAAGATGATACTCACAACCACATACAAGCATTAGATGATGAAGACACACACTACTGTCGTTAAACCGACTATATAATCGGTCACTCATGGAAGACCGAGCGCACTCGCTACTTAGGAGGCGCAGTGGTCGATAGCCCCGCAGTCACCACTGTTGTCATAAGTCAAGCTTGCCCTGAGCGGAGGCCCCGTCGCCCTCAGGAATTGCCTAGCTAGGAGGTAAAGGGATAGGATAGCCCCGCAGTCCATCCCTAGAACCACAAATAGGTTTCGCCTCAGTGTAACTTTGTTTGCTAAAATCTGTCAAGTGTTTGAAGTAAAGTAAATAAACCCCTATCTGTCATCATCGTTGGTTTTATTCCACCGCCACCATCACATTACTAGTTTAACAACTGATGCTTACATATTAGCTCTGAAACGATTCGTATCTAGAAGGGGTAAACCTGCTGAAATATTTTCAGACAATGGTAAGAACTTTGTTGGGGCAGCTAAGGAATTCACACAATTCTTAAAGAACAGTGGTGATAATATCACGGAAATCTTAGCTAATGATAATATAAAATTTCACTTCATACCATCATATCCACCGCATTTTGGGGGATTGTGGGAGGCAGGAGTGAAGTCCTACAAATATCACATCCGTCGTGTTATTGGCAACGCGAATTTAACGTACGAGGAGTTTAGCACGATATTAACTCAAATTGAAGCCGTCCTGAACTCTCGACCCATGTACCCAATTTCCACAGATCCAGATGACCTTCTTCCCCTCAGTCCTTCTCTGTTTCTGATTGGCCGACCGCTCATCGCACCCGCCAGTCCAGATCTGACGACTACAGCTGCACATCGTCTGTCCCGTTACGACCGCGTCGAGAAGATGCGCCAGCAATTCTGGCAGAGGTGGTCAAAGGAGTACGTAGCGGAGCTCCAGACCAGAACAAAGTGAAAGACAAATAAGGAAGAAGTGGTACCTAATACTCTTGTACTCATCAAGGAGGATAATCTTCCGCCTCTCAAGTGGCGCTTGGGAAGAATCCTCCGTACTTTCCCTGGGAAAGATGGCTTGTCACGAGTCGCTGACATAAAAACAGAGGCCGGAACGGTGCGAAGGGCATTCTCAAAAATTTGTCCGTTGCTACCACAAGAGGAGAAGAAGAAAATGGATGCACAATAAGCATTCAGCAAAACGTCAACGTCATCGGTACTTCGTTGGAAGCAGGAACTTCCAAGGCCGGGGGCATATGTTAACGCCACCTGTTGGCGCAAATTGTCACCACGTGCCGCGACCTATCCACGAGTGAACGCAGGCACGATGAGACCGAATGAAGACGGGAGCGGCGAGCGCCAACGCTAATTGGTCGCCGCTGAAGATGACCTAAAACGTTCATTTTGTTCTACGCATCGGTTTCCGTTTCCATAACCTTGTTCATTAATTATGACTCCAAGAAGAAACAAAATGGTAGTCGGTACACCAAATTGTAATTCAGATATTTGTAACCTTTTCTGTTATCCAAAATAAACGTCTAATCAAGCAAATAATAAAGAACAGTTCATTGAAAAGCCTGACCATCAATTCGCCACAACACATACCGTTGATGGTCGTATTTTCGTGCAAATCTGTGCACTATCACAAAATACAAATATTTTGCTGCCATATCAACGTTAGCTTAATTTTTTGACCTTATTTTTATGCACGGGAAACTAGTTCGAAAAGTTAAGGTAAATATCCCGAATATAACGCATATTGGTCATCCTCATTCAATAGCGTTATAATGAAATTTATAGTAAAGTCTTAAGTTTTCACGATTCATACACTACAAATTAAAGGGATTTAAGTCGTATATTAGATTTTTTATCAAATCAACATCAATTTTATTTGTGTAAAAAAAGGTAGTGAATACAACTCTTATATTCAAGGTCATAGGTTGTTCATGTTATGCCAAGAAGCGTTTAAATATACATAGTGGCATGCAAAATATAAAGAATATTAATCAATCGTGCTACAGGGAAACTCAAATTAAACATTATATTATGTCAAAATGAAATTAAATGACGATAAAGAAATAATAATAAAAAAAAATACAATGTCATAATACTAAATTTACCTACTACTAATTAGTATTTCACCAGTCAATGCATAATTTAAAAAAAATGTAATCACATTAATTAATAATTTATCTGATATTAATAACTGTTTTAATTTTGTTTTGAATTGTGTAACATTCAAATTTTTATTTATTTTATGTTATGTTCCTTATCAGGCTACGCCTAAAAATTTATAATTTATTCGGGAAAAGATATCTGTATCTTTACCGATGCATATCAATGGAGCAGATGTTTGAGCAGTTGGCAATACAGTCATAAAACTTTCGAGAGGGATCCTCGAAGTGTATTTTGACAATTTTTATACGTCATCATTCTCCTGCCCTTATCCCAATTTATTTGGGGTCGGCGCAACATGTCTTTTTCTTCCATGCATCCCTATCAGAAGCCATCTCGGCAGTCACCCCCTTCTTAGCCATATCATCCTTCACACATTCCATCCATCGTTTCTTTGGTCTTCCCCTACTCTTATAGCCATCAACATTCATAATTAAGGCTCTCCTCACGACATTCTCCTCAGTTCTCCGTAACACATGCCCGTACCATGACAACCGATTTCCACACAACTTTTCAGCTACCGGTGCCACTTTCAGACTTCCTCTTATGTAGGTACTCATTTCTTATTCTATCCATTCGTGTAACACCACACATCCCTCTTAGCATTCTCATCTCGGCTGCATGCAATTGCCTTTCATTCATCCCTTTCGTAGCCCAACATTCTGATCCATACAAGACAGCAGGTCGGATCATGGTTTTATATATTTTCCCCTTAAGTTTAAGGGGAATGCGGGAGTCGCAGATTGTTCCCGTGACCTGCCGCCATTTCATCCAACCAGTGTTAATTCTGTGCTTAACCGTCCGATCTATTTCGCCATCGCTTTGCACGAGTGAACCGAGATACCGAAAGTCGGAGCAATAAGATCAGAGAGACAATTTTTATACGTCTCTGGCACTATGTCATTTCATGGTAAAGGAAGGGATAGGTTAGGAACGGTGCAAAAAACCGCTTAGGCAAAGCCTGTAAATAACCCACTAAACAAGATGTGATGAAAAAATCAGTGGTGCGAGGTACATTTGAAGAATATATTTTTTTTATATAACTTATAAACTAGCGCTTGACCACAATCCCGCCTGATGGTAAGCAGTGATGCGAATGTAACGAATTACGAAGGAATTGACATGTCAGCAGCCAGCTGGAAAGATAGTAAACAAGTTATCCTATTATCGACATATGTGGGAGCATCACCTGTAGGGAACTATAGACAGATATGACAAGAATGAGAAGAAAAGAAAGGCCATCCCGTGTCCAAAACTTGTCAGCGAATACAACGCCCATATGGTTGGAGTCGACTTGATGGACTCATTCTTAGGTAGATACAGAATTCGTATAAAGACAAAAAAATGGTACATGCGCATATTCAACCACCTTTTGGATCTTTCAGTTATCAATTCATGGGTTCTGTACAAAAAAGTATGTGCGACAAAAGAAGTGAACCCGAAGCAGGTCCTAAAATTAGCAGACTTCAGAACAGAGTTAGCAGATACGCTGTGCAAATATGGCGCTTTACCGCAACCACCAAGAGGCAGACCTAGCACCAGCAGCCCGGTAGAAAATCCACCTCCCAAGAGAAGGCATATTCAGCAACTCATACCATCAAATGATGTTAGATACGATGGAATTGGCCACAAACAAATATGACAAGAAAACAGCATGAAATGCATGATGCAGGGCTGTCATCTTTTCAGCAGTGTTATGTGTGATAAGTGCCAAGTTTATCTTTGCTCCCAAAAGAATACAGATTGCTTCAATAAATTCCATTACATCATAATTTAATAATTTTGTAAAATTTTCTAGGACAGACATTGTACAAATTTTTTAGACTGCTTAGTGCATATAGTATCATAAATGATACTAACCTTTTTTTATTAAAAAATATCTTCAAATTGCTTTGGGATTTTTTTTTAAATATTTTTCCCTTGTCTGTAATATATTACTTTAAGCAATATATTTTTTCCCACAAAAATAAAAAATCATGCATTTAAGGGTTAAGATATTATATCAAACAAAAACTGGACGAAAATCCGGCACACAATGAGCAATGAACAATCATTTCATCGTCCACTTTAACACTCGTTATGTCAATTTATCAGACATTGGATACAAAGTATGTATACTTAATCAGAAAGAACAAATCTCGATAATTATTTTAATATGTGTGTTACACACATAAAAATACACAATATTTTAATCGCACAAGTCACTGCCACTGTACAAAACTGCACTCACCGTTTATATATAAACTTTTTTCCCCGATGTTAAGAGAGGTTATTTATTATAAAAAAAGGAGGAAGTATGCAGGAAACAATAACATATTGTGATGCAGACTATGCTGGTGATAGAGAAACAAGAAGAAGTAGAACAGGATATGTTCTGATGATATCTGAGGGTCCTGTAGCTTGGTGTTCAAAGCGACAACCAATTGTAGCACTTTCATCATTGTAAATGAAATGAAATGAAATCGTTTATTAAGCAAGTAGGATCACTGATCACTTTTACACGTCATGTTTATTTTTTATTTTATTTTTTTAACTAGATGAAGCCGGCATTTCCTAACTGACTACCTCTGAGAAGAAATGGCCGAAACAAACTCAGGGATCATCGTCTTTTTTCAAGTCCAGACATTAAAAATGAAAATGTTTACAATAATTTACCTTATAATTACGCATATTGCTTAATAAAAATTAACAATGCTTAACAGAGCGAGCAGCTCAATCCCAAGCTTTTTTGTCTTCTAAATAATCTGTGATTTTATAATACCCCTTTTTGCAAAGTTTGGCCTTTATATGGTTCTTAAATCGTTTAATGGGTAAGTTTCGAACGTCCATGGGAAGCTTGTTGTAAAAGTGTATACATTGACCCATGAACGAGTTGCCTACTCTGTGGAGACGAGTGTGATGTAAAGCAAGATTGTGTTTGTTCCTGGTATTTACATTATGAATATCGCTTATCTTCTTAAAATTCGAGATATTTTTATGAACATACATAAGATTTTCAAATATATATTGTGAAGCTACAGTCAGAATGTTCACCTCTTTGAACTTTTCTCTAAGAGATTCTCTAGGACCAAGGTTATAAATGGCTCGAACAGCCCTCTTCTGTAAAACAAAGATGGTATTGATGTCCGCACAAGTTCCCCAGAGAAGAATCCCATAAGTCATAAGACTATGAAAATAACTAAAATAAACAATTCTGGCTGTATCCACATCAGTTATCTGTCTAATTTTCTTAACAGCAAAGGCGGCAGAACTGAGTCTACCCGACAGCTTCTCAATGTGAGGACCCCATTGTAACTTGGCGTCAATAGTTAATCCAAGAAAAACTGTCGACTCGACAGGGATCAACTCTACTCCATTCAGTTGAACATTGGTACTTAGCTGCCTGACATTTGGCGTAGAAAATTTAATGACTTTAGTTTTTTTTTCATTTAAAAGGAGGTTATTTACATTAAACCAATGGACAACTTTAGAGAGTGCATTGTTAACTTCGTCAAAGTTTGTTAGCTGACGCTTGACTTTAAAAATAAGAGAAGTGTCATCCGCGAACAATACTATGTTGTGATTATCCCTCACGTGATGAGGTAAGTCATTAATATAAATTAAAAACAAGAATGGACCTAGAATTGAGCCCTGCGGAACGCCCATGGTGACCACAGATCCTGCAGATCTCTTGCCATTAACATCAACCCTCTGAATTCGATTATTCAGATAAGAAGTCAGAAGGTCGAGAGCTCTGTCCTCAAACCATAATGGTACAATTTCCTGATAAGAGTATCATGATGTACGCAATCAAAGGCCTTGGACAAATCACAAAAAATACCAAGAGCATCTTGCGATTCCTCCCAGGCCCCAAATATGTTCTTTAGCAACGCCACGCCCGCATCCGTAGTTGAACGACCCTTTGTAAAACCAAATTGTTTCACGTGCAATAAATTGTGTAAGTTAAAGTGCCTCAACAACTGTTTCAAAATTAATTTTTCAAAAATTTTGCTCAAAGTTTTTGCAAAATTCGTGGGATCAGTTGTACTACCAGATTTGAACAGTGGAATTACTTTGCTTAGTTTCATCAAATCAGGAAATACACCAGATGTGACACAAGAATTAAAAACAATTGCTAAGAAAGGTGCGATAACATCTATTATTGAAGTTACAGTGTATACTGACAAACCCCAATGATCGGCAGTTTTTTTTTACATCAAGATCCTTAAAAGATTCTATAATGTCTTTAGCAGTCACAAATGTAAATTCAAAGTGATTGTCACATGCTGGAACACATTCTTTTAGAATGGCATATGCAGAAGTGGAGGAAGAAGACAAAGTTTTTGTTGTCATTATTGGAATATTAGTAAAAAAATTCTCAAACTCAGTTGCTACCTCCAAGTCCGCCTTTATATCTTCATCGTTAATTTTAAGATGGAAATCGCGGTTCTGTACTTTGGTTCTTCCAGTTTCAGAATTTATAATTCCCCAAGTTGTTTTGATTTTATTGCCAGAAGATTTTATTTTATTTTTAATGTGTATGGCTTTTGCTGAGGAACAGGCTCTTTTAAAAGTTTTTGAATAATTTTTAACAAAATCTTGAAAAGCTTCATCATGGTTAAATGTTTTTTCCTGATATAATTCATACATTTTTTCCCTGCTTTTATAAATACAATGAATAAAGAAGCAATGTTCCTAAAAATCCCTGCTGAATGATCTGCATGTTTCTATCAAGGTGAATTTTAACACAGACAGTCAAAGTGCAATTCATTTGATAAAAACCGGTATCTTTAACAAAAGGTACATATACACGTGAGATATCACTATATACATGAATTGTATGTAAGTAATGATATTTTCATAAAGCAGCAAACTTAAGTAATAATGTAGGCTTTTTTGTAAAACTTTGTTTTCTGTTAAACAAGACTCATAAGGGTTTAGGGGTGTGTGACTCCCGATATAAATGAAACTCGACTTGCACTGAAACTATGATTTACTTTTACTTTTCCCTAATACAAATATCAGAAGGATTACAAGTGTACGACCATACTGGGTCTCCGGAACCGACTGGCGCGGCTCGCCCGATTTTCCTGCGTAGTCATTCCGCAGGTCCCTACAAGGGTGTTAGAATGAAATAAAAACAGGATTAAAATTTGGCTACATAAGTTTTAATAACATTAGAAATGGGTATGTAAAATAGCAGAGGGTGTTGAATAATATTTAAATAGATAAATATTTCACATACCCAAGCCTAATTTAGAAGAGTAATGTCTATGATATACTCTATACTCTTTCTGGCTCCTCCTTGTGCTTTGTGTTTGTAATATTTCCTAAAAATTAAATAAAACGTATTTGCAGTATAATTCAGTTATTTACATCTATACTAATATATACAGCCGAAGAGTTTAGTTTGTTTGAACGCACTAATCTCAGGAACAACTGGTCCGATTTGAAAAAATATTTTTGCGTTGGATAGCCCATTAATCTAGGAAGGCTTTAGGCTATATAACATCACGCTGCGACCAAAAGGAGCGGAGCATAACTAAACCACGCGAACGAAGTCGCTGGCGGCCGCTAGTTATAAATAACCATAAAATCAGGACTATTAAATCTTCATAATGTAATGATGGGTGACAACGACTCAGTAAAAACAAGGTTTATACGCGATTTCCCAGGAATCATAATCACGAAGAGCGTTTGTCATTCGGCGCATTTGTGTGTCACTAAAGCCTGTAAACAGTTGCCTGAAAGTGTAGAACAACTGGCTAGAGATATCTACAACTTTTTTAAACATAGTGATAAACGGCAATTTGATTTTCTTTTTATTTAACTTCCAGTCGTTTGCTGCAGTGGAGCCTCATAAAATACTGAAGCCATCACAGACAAGATGGCTTTCGTTATTATCAGTGGTTGAAAGGATATTAGAACAATGGGAGGCCCTGTGTCATTTTTTTTAATCGACTTTACGACAAAACCTGCACATGGGGCGAGAGCCGATGTAAGAAATCGAGGAGTATTTATTCTCGAAAAACTCAACAACCCATTCTACAAACTTTATTTCTGTGTCATGGAATGGTCGCGCCCTTTATTAAATAACTTTAATCTGGAATTTCAAAGAAAGTAGTTGTTCACAATCTACATGAGAAAATTAGAACACTTTAGCAGATCTTATTACGTTATTTACAACGCGAATATGTGATGAGGCAAAATCTTGGAGAAATAAACCCTTAAAGTCAGCAACATCAGCTCCGTGACGGTGCACTGTATCGTGGCGTCAAAGTACTCATATACTTTGACGCCAAGATACAGTGCAGCGTCTTAAAACATACAGATGTGATCAGAAAGCCTTTTTGTTGGGATGGGAAATCAGCTCAGTAGCACCCGTGTCGGCTGTCATATTGACGGGGTTTGTGTCAACAATATTAGTTATGCGGACGACATGGTGCTGCTGAGCGCTTCTGTGTATGGTCTGTCTAGGTTGCTGGGCGTCTGCGAGCGTTACGCACAGGGTCATAGCTTAGTATACAACGCCAAGAAGAGCGAATGCATGGTCTTTCAGGCCAGAGGTCGGAGCTGCTTGGATTCTGTTCCGCCTATTACGTTGAACGGTGTTGGGTTGAGTAGAGTTCAACGGTTTAAATATCTTGGGGATATCGTGACTTCTGACCTGAGGGACGATACGGACATCGATAGAGAGCGGAGGGCGTTGTCTGTGAGGGCCAATATGTGATTGCCCGCAGATTTGTTCGTTGCTCGGGGGCCGTCAAAGTAACTCTTTTCAGAGCATTTTGTATGTCCCTTTATGCGGCGGGCCTGTGGGTGTCATATAACCAGAAGCAGTACAACACTCTCCGTATACAGTATAATAATGCGTTCAGGGTGTTGTTGGGGCTGCCCCGGCATTACAGCGCCTCGGGTATGTTTGCCGATGCCCGTGTCGGCTGTTTTTACACGACAATGCGAAAGCGGTGCGCGTCTCTAGTGCGCAGGCTCCGCATCACTTCCAACACTATCCTGAGCGTATTTGCGAATAGGTTTAATTGTCAGTATATCAACCATTGTTATATGATTAATGTACTGACAAACAAACAAATGACTCAGAGGCAGGCGTACTTCTAAATATTTTCACTTTTTTTTATTTCTTTATTTTTGACATTTCAAATTTTGCATAATAGGTATATTTGTATATGTAGTTGATTATTATTAAGTATTTGTATTTCTGAATTTATTTTAATATTATATTGTTTGTGTTGTATGGGCTGTCATGCCTGAAATGGGTGTACAAATAAAAAAAAAATCATCAAATGACTTCTCTCGCTCTGGGTGGAGCGGAAGGGCGTGTCAGACTTTTATTGACAAAAACCCACCCGTGTTTCTTCACTTGCCTGTGGGACGGCCAGGGCCCCGGTTTCTTGTTTAACCAACCCGCAACCCTGACCTAGGGGGCATCGGTCTTCGTGGACCCCGTCACGATGTGCTGACATCTCTTTGAGGCGCGCGTGTAACACGACGCGCCGTCGACTCGGGCCTGGTCCTTACCGGGCGGCGAGCTGCCCACTGCTCACCGCCCGCAGGCCCGCGCCTACGGTGGCTGGGAGTTGTCATCTCCCGACCAGGGCGTCTCCTGCGGCGGCTAGTGGCGTGAGGGCGCTGGGATTCCGTTATCTCGCGCGCCTCCGCCTTTGCCAGCATTACTGCTTCGCAGGAGGTGACGGCCTGCCATGCACTCTCGCTTCGGACCATGACCTGGACCACGGTCGGACGCGAGAGATCGCCGCCGATCGCCGCTACGAAGACACGGCGGTGCTCTACCCAAGCCGGGCAGTCCTCCACCGTATGCTCCACCGTGTCCTCAGGGTGTACACAATAGTGACACCCTGGCGATTTCTCCCGCCTTATACGGAACAGGAACCTCCCGAAACAACCGTGTCCGGTGAGGACCTGCGTCAGTCGGAAGGAGAGGGCACCGTGGCGCCTCTCTAGCCACTCCTCAAAGAGGGGACTTACCGCCGCTATTGTGGTGTGCCACAGTGACCATGTTGGTTTAATCTAAGAGATGGTTTGTATGGTTTGAGTTACGCGATCGACGGCCAAATACGCACTGACTTTAATTAGTAATTGTACTATTTTTATAGGAATGCACGAAAGCAAAAGTGCTGCGCTGTTCGGTTGTATTGCTCCGAACATATTCCCGAGCACAAAATGAAAAAAGAAAAAATACTTTAATTAACCATCAAATCACCTGTGACAATAGGTGGTAAATAAATGTAAAGAGAGTAGACATAATTAGGGTTGTAACGGAGGCTTCTTAGCGGAGGCGGAGGCGGATGCAGAGGTCAGTCTCACCTCCGCGGATGCGGAGGTTAACGGAGGTGGAGGCGAAGGTGAAAGTACATACAGAAACAAATTAAATTTATGGTTAATTAAAACATTTTTTTTTATTTTAAATACGTACATTAATAGTAGTATACTCGGCAAAAAAAATTATTACCTACTTGTAATGAAAATTAAGGAGAAACAAATTGTGTTTGCCGTATTCCCGCCTCGCACTAGTTGATTCTTGACAATTTCGAGCTCAAACGCGGCCGGACGGTTGTCGAGCGTCGCAGCTTGCGCGTTATTTATTTTATAAATACTTAAATAAACCTCCGTTATAACTCCGCAAAAATTGTGCGGAGGCGGAGGCGGAAGCGAAGATACGATTTCTTGCGGAACTTCCGCAGTAACGGAAGCGGAGGCGAAGCTCCGTTACAACCCTAGACATAATAATATTAAAAATCATAAAAGTACATGGTTTAACATACAATAGGTAGTACAAATAATTTAAGAAAATGTGTAAAATGGTATTATCCTTAAAAACATAAAACATTAAACTAAAGAGTCTTCTATTTTAGATGAACGTTCTTTTCGCACAACAGGCATGGTAACTCAGTTCTTACTGCGCAAAACACTAGGCCACCGTTTTGCTAAAGACGAACTCAATTCTACATGGTCACTCTCGTTTTGCCGACGGTCAGCAATAGTCAGATTGGTCACATTTCGGGGTTGCACTTCACTATACACTCTGTTGTCAGTCGACGTGGATGTGGACGCCGCAGACTCCTGTCTGTGGTGTGGCTCCGCAAGACTAGGCGTAGAACGCTGACATGATGATGTTCTCCATGGGTAGGATATTGTGTTCTGCTTCAACTATAGACATCAGGTTCATAAATAATTGACCTTGGTGACGTTGGTTACGATGTACAAGTTCAATGTCTTGCTTGTATATTTCTGCGAAACTTTCATCCAATACAACGAATACTGAGTTTGCAATTGACCCGGCCGCGTCAGGTACGCAAGCGTGCGCCATAATGCTGGCTAAGCAACAGCTGGTTGTAATACTGTAGTTCGTTGTAATCGTGACGTATTTGTAGGAGTATCATCTTACAATGACTCGTCTCTGCGACTGATTGGCAACTATTTTCTGGATAATTTGTGAAATCGCTAATTGTCTTGTCGCCTTGCAAATATGGTGCCATGTTGTAGTAGGTAACCAATTTCCAATTATTTCGGATTAATCGCACCTTTACTATTGTGTCAAAGTATAACTTTTTATTGGTGTCGAACTGTGTAATGTCGAATGAAGCCGTGGTAGGTAATAAGATGCTCAAGAATAATATTAATGATAGTGCAATGTTCGCTAGCTTAGGGTAGGTTCTGGTTCTAAATTGCTGATGGTTGTTAGATTCTTTTCTGACTGGTATGGTTTCCGAACGTTTTATTGGTTCGTCCTTTTGCGTGCCTGGGTTGTTTGGTTGTTCTATAGGTAGAACGGATAGTTTTACTATAGGACGCTTTATGTAGCCATTTTTGGTTTTTAGAGTCACTACTCTGACTAGTTCATCTTTTCCAGGATGAACTTCTATTACTCGACCCATTGGCCACTTTCCTGCTGGTAGATTCTCATTATGTATGGTTACTAAATCACCCACGCTGATATTCGGCTCGTTTCTCATCCACTTTCCTCTGGTTGATAACTGTGTCAAGTACTCCGTTTTCCATTTCGTCCATAAATCGTCGAATAATTTTAACACTAAAAGTCATCTGGTTCTGACGTCTTCTGGCGATTCAATTATGGTTAAACCTGGTCGTCCTGTTATAAAATGCGCTGGTGTGAGAAAACCTAAATCTTCAGGGTCTTCCGATAGCGCGCAGAGTGGTCGTGAATTCAGACAAGCCTCCACTTTTGATAATAATGTGGTGTATTCTTCGAAATTTAATTTTTGTTGTCCAATCACCCGTTTGAGGTGGTGCTTTAGACTACGCACGGCTCTTTCCCAAAGTCCTCCCGCCTGATGCCAAGAAGGTGCATTAAAATGCCATTCGATATTTAGTTCCGTTATTTCCGCAAAGAACTTCTCACTGAAGACGTTTTGCAGGTGTTGGTATTCTTCTTGTAATTTTCTGTTTGCTCCAACAAAATTGGTTCCATTGTCACTGTATATGTGACGTGAAGCTCCGCGTCGTGCTGCCATCCTGCGTATAGCGGCTAAAAATGCTGAGGTGGTTAAATCAGACACGAATTCTAAATGCACAGCTTTCGTCAGCATACATATGAAGAGGGCTATGTAACCCTTGGTAGTCTTTATGCCTCTTCCCTTGTTTGCCTTTACATCCACAAAGCCGGTGTAATCGACACAGCAATGGTAGAAGGCACTTTCAGGGTTAACTCTGAATTCTGGTAGGTCACCCATAAGCTGATGTCGGATTGGTTCTTTCTTCTTACAGGTAATGCATTGTCTTATAAACTTCTTTGTAGCCATATATCCTTTGATTATCCAATAATTTTGCCTAATATTTGCTAAAGTAAGTCGTGCTCCGCCATGATAAGTTAGCTCGTGAGCATATTTAATTATTAATGTGGTTATTCGGTGGTTATGAGGTAGCGCTATCTATTTGGGCATTCGTTAGCCTACCACCAACACGCAACATTCCATCTTGGTCTAAGATAGGATGTAAAGATAAAAGTTTACTTGTTGAATGCAATCTTTAATGCTCCTCTAAACAACGAAGATCGCTAGTGAATTCTGTTTGTTGTACATTTTTAATCGTCAGCAGTTTTGCACGACGTAATTCGTGTAACGTGAGATAGGGTTGACGGCCCGCTTTTGCTGTTGGTAATCGTAATATCCATGCAAAAATACGTATGATTTTTGCAAAGGAATTATATTTGTTTATTAAATGGTCGATGATATTAGGTATGGTCATGGTTGAATCTTCATGTTGCTCTAAGACTACTGCATTGGATCTTACCGTTTTTCTTAACTCCATGTCGGTTTTATAGATGGTTGGAGGTATTTCGAGAGCTTCGAACGATTGAATCCAACTTGGTCCGTGCCACCACAGATCATGCTTTCTGAGTTGGCTGATTCTCAATCCACGACTTGCACAGTCTGCTGGATTTTCATTGGTATTGACATATCTCCATTTGTCTTTTGGTATTATCGTGGTGATTGCTCTTACACGATTGGTCACGAATGGCTTCCATCTAGCTGGATCCCCTTGGAACCATCCTAAAACTGCTGTCGAATCACTCCAACAATATATTTCTTGCTTATAGCTTGCTGAGCAAGTTTGAACTTTCTTCAATAATTGAGATAACATGTGCGCACCCATTAATTCCATCCTTGGTGTGGATATGTCTTTACTACTGGGCGCTAGTCTAGCCTTTGCTGCCACTAAAGTCACCTCGTTGGTGCTGCGCTATTGACCTTGCAATAGATAACTGCGGCATACGCCTTATTTCACGCGTCACAGAAACCGTGTAATTGCAAGCTATGATTTTCTGTAGTACCGAGCCAACGTTTTATTTCTATAGTATTGATGTCCTTTAACTCGCCTCTTAGTTCCAGCCATTTGGTCTTGAATTCTTCTGGTAGTGAGTCATCCCAATTAAGACTAGACAACAACACAGTTTCAAAAAGCATTTTCATGGTTATGCTTAACGGGGTTAGCCAGCTTAATGGGTCAAATAACTTGGATATGTCGGATAGAAGCGATCTCTTGGTTTCGTTACTGATGCTGCCTCAAATTTTAGGTTAAAGACGAATTTATCCTGTTGTGGTGTCCATCCCAACCCTAATGTTTTGGTTGAATCTGGTTGTCTAAACCCATAAACTTGTTGGTTGCATAAATATTTATCTAAGTCCGTAAGTAGCTGTGGTTCATTTGTAGCCCATTTGCGCAAATCGAACCCGCCTTTGCTGAGTAGTTTAATTAGGTCAGATTTTAAACGTTTTGCTAGGTCCATTGAATGAGCTCCTGCACAATAGTCATCCATGTAGAAGCATTCTTCTAACGCTTTTGCTGCGTCCGGGAAATTCTGTTTTTCATCCGCGGCTAACGGTTTCAAGCACATCATAGCCAAAAATGGTGCCGGCTTTGTGCCATAGGTAATGGTCGTAAGTTGATAAGTATCAATGGGTTGGTTGGGCGAATCTCTAGGATCTCAATATTGCTGTTACTAGCCGTTCCGCACAGCTGAATACCATAAGTCCATACTGGTTTCAGTATGGTCTTATATATTGCAATCTTACTCTCGTTTGACAAATATGATTTCGGACCTATTAGCCAATACATCGATCTTACTTTTGTATCCAGTTGTTTACGCTTAGTCCAGATATGCTTTCTCCAAGTCAATCTTCGATCTAGATGCATTCCTAGATATTTAGCATCCTCAGCTTGGGGAATATCCTCATTGTTGAGTTTTATAGGAGGGCAAGTCAATTTTCGCAGAGTAAAGGTTACCTGGACCGATTTGCTTTGGTTTAGGTAAATGTTGTTTTAGGTAGCTTCTTATGTTCTTTATTTCAGGACTTGCTTAAGCTTTCCTTTTCGTAGGCACCTGGTCATTTTGCCATGATGAATTGTCTTGTTCGTTGTTTGGGTTGCTGATTGTTGCTGCTGCATCTGTGTTGGAATTTCCTATTTCATCTAGTTGTGTGCTCAGAGAATTACTTCTGGTATGTTTGAAGAGACTTTTATGGAGTGTTTGTTGTACAAATTTCTGATCATTGTTTTCTTTTTCTATGTAAGTATTCATTTTTGTTCCCACGAGTAGGGTCGATATAAAAGGTCGCTTGAGGGGTGACGCCCATTCCCCCAAGAAGGCTCACTACAACGACGTTTGCCAGGTCCGTCGAGGTTGGCGCTAGTAACTGATCACCCATCAGCCATGCATACCCTTGGCGCGTATCCCACCGTGGAATTGGGGTAATTATTTTATAGAGGGTTTCTTCCTCACAATCCAGGCGATTAAGCCAAGATCCCCGATCGTGAATTAGCGGTTGCGGGTGTGATTACTCATTTCCTAACAATCACGGAAGACCAGCTTGTTAGGCCAGTAGTGTCGGGCTAATTGACCGCCGCCCGAGGCTCGGCGTCCATCGTTTTTCTTATTGTTTGTATATGTACCTAAAACTAAACAAACAATAAGAAAAACGATGGACGCCGAGTGTACACTTACTAGGACTGAGTTTTAAATTTGCTTCACGCAGTTTCTGGAAAACTTTCTCCAAATTGCGTAGGTGCTCTTTGAAGCTTCGTCCCATAATGATGATGTCATCCCAATAGACTAGGCATGCATCACCAAGCAACCCCACCAAAATGCGCTCCATTAGGCGCTCGAATGTAGCAGGAGCATTGCCCAGTCCGAAAGGCATGACATTGAATTGCCAGAGACCGTTTCCAGGACCAGTGGTGAAAGCGGTCTTTTCTTTATCCTGCTGAGAGATTTCCACTTGCCAGTATCCACTTTTGAGGTCAACCGTGGAGAACCATTTCATGCCACTTAGCAAGTCTAAAGTGTCATCTATACGTTGCAGAGGATAACTATCCTTTTTCGTGGCATCGTTCAACATCCTGTAGTCAACGCAAAACCTTGTACTGCCATCCTTTTTCTTGACTAGGACAACTGGAGATGACCAAGGGCTGGTGGATGCTTCTATAATCCGGTTTTTCTCCATATCTCTTAACATTTCCGTGACTTCCTGTTCTCTTGCAAAGGGGATACGACGTGGTCTCTGTCTTATCGGCTGTGTATCACCCGTATCTATATGGTGTTTGACGAGCCCGGTCCTTCCCACGTCACCGTCGGTCTTCGAGAAGATGTCATGGAAGTTATGCAGCAGTTGCTTAACTTTGTGACTTTCGAACTTGTTTAAATTACCCTCACAATTTTCGAGTAGTGTCGATACATGTTCCTGCCACTTCTTATCACGTTCCTTTTCGTGCGCCTCTGTTTTTCTCAAAGACGCTACATGATCGCACACACCCACCATGCAATTCTTTTCAAGAATTATTTCTTTGTTACTAACGTTGATAATTCGTACTTTTGGTTTATCGGAAATCATCATCAGTGTCCTTGCTGTTATCCAGTCTGGGTGATCTCCAGAATCTTCTATTATAATGCAACGTTTACGGCATCCTATTGGTGATAGTCTAATATTTACTAAGGTTTCTGATCTTGGTGGTAATACCGTTCTCCTTAAACAGTACACTGACCCTTGTTTTCCACCTTGAAGAAATACTTCTTGTTCTGGAAAACTCAATACTCCTTGCTACATTATGGACGCACTGCTGTTTCTTCAAAAAGTCCAGTCCTATTATGCAATCATCTGTAATATTTGCTATTAAAACAGGGTGCTTGAATGTCTTATCACCCATTTTCAAGGACACGTTCGTTTCACCAAGGACGAGTACTGGTTGGCCGGTGGCGGTTTGTAATCGGCATTGTGAAGACCCTCTTTTCCATGCTATGGTCCGAGGAAATAGCTCCGGTCGTGCAATAGTTCTTGATGCACCAGTATCCAACGTGAAACTGCATGACTTACCATTCAGTTCTCCTTCTATAATAAGACTGTTTCCATCGTCCACTTGTGATACTGTTATAATGGCGGCTTCAGGTCGACCAGCCAGTACTCGCCCCATAGCCCTGGCTGTTCTTAGTTTAAATCCTTGGCTTCCACCTGTGTCCCAGAAGTACTTCTTCCCTTAGACTTCCTGGGACAGTTGATCCGAATATGACCCTTTTCGCCGCAACACATAGCAGGTTGGTCCTTGCCGAGTTTTAATTATTGGGGTTACCTCGCGAATGCGGTGCTGTTGTCGGCCGTCTTGGCGTACTGCTTCCACCTCCAGAGCGTGTGTTAAGGCTGCCTTTAGAGTCTGATGGTGACCCAGACGAACTGCAGCCCTGACTTCTGCATCTCGGATTCCATCAGTAAAAGCTTGCACCGTAGTAGCATTAACTAATCCCGGTGTTGATGCATACGCCCTCCGAACAACACGTTCTATTTCCGTTGCCCATTGTTGCAAACCCTCACTGCTCTTCTGTGTGCGGTCGCGGAGTTGAGCCCTGTAGACATGTTCGAGGTGTTTCTCCCCGTATCTAGACTCCAACGCTTCTAGCAGACAGGCTAGGGTATTGCAATCGCCGGAAATATTTTCGAGAATTTGTACCGCATCACCACGCAGAGCAAGCGTAAGAGCGGTTACCGCTTGATCGTCGTCCCAGTTGTTGCCTTTTGCGACCTTTTCGAATTGAAGGCGGAAGGCCACCCATGACGTTGTTCCGTCAAAATGAGGTACTTGGAACGTCGGCAAAGCACTAGGTATCACCCCTTTGATGCCTCCTTTCCGTACCTTATCATGGAGGAATTTTATTTCTTTCTCACACTCCATGATGGTGCTGTCTAGTGCCTCGAAATGCGCATCATGTTTGTCTATACGAGCATCCTGTTTGTCTATACGCGTATCTTGGTGGTCCATACGCGCTTCTTGTTTGTCTATGCGCGTATTTTGCTGGTCCATACGTGCGTCTTGTTGTGTTGCTTTTATTTTAAGCTCGTTCACCTCTTCTTTAGTTTTTTCCCACTTTCCGTTTAGTTCCAATACTAGTTGCTGGGATTTTGCCTGGGATGCTGCTACAATTTTAATTTGTGCCTGGGTTGCTGCCTGGGATTGTTTTATTTGAGCCTGGGTTGCTGCCTGGGATTGTTCTATACTCAGCTTTATTTGCGCCGTCAAGTGAGCCAGTAACGCCGAAAAATCGGGTCCGCTGGCTCCGGGAGTGGTGGTGGTAGTAGGCGCACTCACAGTCGTCGGTGTTACTACGGCCGCATCTTCTACGGGTGCAGGGACACCAAGCGATTCTTCCTCTTGACGCGCCAAATCCATCGCTGCTTGTCGTCGCGTGCGAACTCTTTCGTCTTCCCTTGGCGTGACCGGCATGCCGCTTCTGACACCAATTGTTACGGGCTAGGGGTACTAAAAATGCCGGTTAAGGGTTACGAAGTTTATTGGCAACGAAGGTACAGTCGATTGTAGGCAATGACAAGTAGAATGTCGCTGACGTTGCACCGAAGTCTTCCCTTATATCCACGAAGTCCGTGTCGTAAACACACAATAACTCTACAGATGTTACTTTACGTAGTACTCAGTTTTCGTTACAGTTGTCGCAGTAGGTATTCTCAAAGATCGCTTCTTAACTGTCGCTGTTTTCGTATCGCTAGTCGAGTGTAGACTGACTCTGCGCCGGCGTCGCGGCGCTATATATAGGCCAGCTGATCGAACATTCCAGAATCCTCTAGGCCTAATAATAATACTGCATAACTTCGAGGTCACCGGCCAAGTAAGTACCTACGGTAATTCCCGGAAACGGGTTTCTGGAAATTTCGATGTCGACACTTTGTTGACAAAATTGTTGAGACCTGTACCATTCGATAGGCCATCCTAAGTCTAGTAATGCGTTTTTATATTGTGCCTAGAAAATGTCTAGATCTGCGGAAATAGGGCTTAAAAGTGATACACTGCATGTCACGCGATATTGAACCTTATGCCATGGACATAAGGTCCATTCGTAACAATACGTACGGTCGTTGAAGATGACTTTAATGAAAACTTTTTTTGTTGCAAAGAACTTCCCGAAACAACAAGAGGCGAAGACATATTTAATGTTTTGAATGCATATTTGAAATCCTCTGGTTTATCATGGACCGATTGTATTGGAATAAGTATGTACCGACGGAGCACCTTCAATGACTGGTTCTGTAAAAGGGTTTGTTACTTTGTGGCAAAGAAAGAAATCCAAATATTGTGCTGACCTACCGCTTTATTCATAGGAAAGCATTGGTATCAAAAACTCTACCGAATGATTTTAAAACTGTGTTGGAAGATGTAGTAAGGGTTATAAATTCCATTAAGAGTTGTCCATTGAAATCTAGATTATTTAAACAAATTTGCCAAGACATGAATGCAGCCCACTACACGTTGCTTCTTCACACCGAGGTGAGATGGCTCTTAAGAGGGCGTGTGGTTTGTCCCGCGTGTATAGAATTAAGGAAGAGTTATTAATATTCCTCACGTTGGAGTCATCAGAGTTTGTTAATTTATTCAGCGACGAAACATGGTGCACAAAATTAGCGTACTTGGCAGATTTATTCGAACATCTTAACAAATTAAATGCAGGTATGCAGGCATAAAATGAGAATATTCTGACGTCATTAGATAAAATTAAATGTTTCGCAGAAAAATTAACGCTATGGAAAAGTTATATTTGCCAGGATACTCTGTCCATGTTCCCGCATACAGCGTCAAGAAATGTGGATTCTAGAATGAGATCTTTGATAAGGGATTCATTAGAAATGTTAGAATAAAATGCTTTCCCAATATCGAGGTTGAGAATTTTGATTGGGTAAGAGACCCGTTCAATATTTCACTCAGTTGATTGGTTGGTTTTGAATTGGAAGAGAAAGAACAGTTTTGTGAGTAAAAAAATGACCGCACTTTTTGATATGTAAATTACAGGAATTGAATATAAAAAAGTTCTGGTTACAAGTTTTAGCAGAATATCCAGAATTAAGTAAAAAAGCTGTCATTGCCCTTTTGCCGTTTTTGACATCTTACCTATGCGAACAAGGATATTCAGTATTGACAAATATAAAAAGTAAAAATCACGAACGTCTGCTATCTGTTGAAGAAGAGCTTCGAGTAGGTATGTTTGTCAGAAATTCGCCCAAGAATAAAAAGCCTTTGCTCCACACGCCGGTCTCAAATGTCGCATTAATTGATTATATCGTGTTATTTCAAACTTATTAATATAATTAATAATAATAAAGCTTATTTTCTACAAAAAAAAATAAAAACACAATTACACTTGACAAATAAAAAGGAAAAGTTAGGCACAATAATTAATAAACAATTACGTTTTTTCTTTGGGTTGGTTATGAGGGTTTCCAACCTAAAGGATTTTAATAGTACCCCTACGTCCGTTACACATAAATCATGACCTCCAATATACCTACGCCTACAGAAATCTTTACTGTGCCGTGAAAGTTTACTGAAACTAAAAGTGTGCCGTTGACAACAAAAGGTTGAAAAAGTCTGGACTACTGTATTAACTGAGAAGAAAATGGAAAAAAGTGAATTTCGTGTGCTCATTAAGCACTATTTTTTGCGGAAAAAATCCATTACGCAAACCAAGGCTAAGCTTGAAAAATATTATGGGGACTCCGCGTCATCCATTTCCATGGTTAAAAAGTGGTTTACTGAATTCCGATATGGCCGTAACAGCACGGAAGATGCCGAACGTTCTGGACGACCGGTTGAGGTCTCCACATTCGAAACGATTGAAAAAATCCACGATATAATTTTAGCAGATCGGCGATTAAAAGTGAGAGGGATTGTGGAAGCCATACGCATCTCACATGGCTCAGTGGTTTCAATTTTAAATGATCGTTTGGGTATGAGAAAGCTTTCCGCAAGATGGGTGCCGCGTTTGCTCACAATCGACCACATACGCAAGCGTGTGACAATTTCGCAGGAATGTTTGGCGTTGTTCAATCGCAATATGGACGAGTTTTTGCGCCGTTTCGTAACTATGGACGAAACGTGGATCCACCACAACACACCGGATACCAAACAGCAGTCAAAACAGTGGGTTTCTCGGGGTTAATCGGCGCCAAAGAAGGCAAAGGTGGGTTTGTCAGCCAATAAAGTTATGGCGACTGTTTTTTGGGATGCGCGCGGTATTATCTATATTGACTACCTTCAAAAAGGAAAAACAATCAATAGTGAATATCAAAGCAATTTATTGGGTCGATTCGATGATGCGTTAAAAGAAAAGCGACCGCATTTGGCCAAGAAAAAAGTCCTTTTCCACCAGGACAATGCACGGGTGCACACATGTGCAGTGTCCACGGCAAAAATCCATGAATTGGGTTACGAATTGCTCCCTCATCCGGCCTATTCTCCCGATCTAGCTAACAAGAAGTACCTCCAATGATGACCCGCCTGATCATGGGGGAGATATTTTCAGCAGAAATAATAAGACACTAAGATCGCCGCCGCTGCAAACCTCCGCTAAGCGTTTGTTTTGTGAAATGTCTCCGACCGACAATTTAATAGATGATAGGTCGAAGCGTTTACAAATTGCACCCAATTCTCCCGAAAAGTCCTTGCTTACATTAAATATTTCCAATCGTAGCGACGGGAACAGTAATTATTGCGATTTGATGACCGAGGCGTCTGTGTACCTGGCCAAAATCAACGAGCTGGTTAATGACAACGGTTCTCGTATAAATGTCGCGAACAAATCAGCAATTATGTGTATCATCTTGTGTCTACCAAGGATAAGTTATTTATTGACTGGGCCACTTGCCGTTTTGTTGATGATATCGAGGTAGTTCGTTGCGCGTATTGTCAGCAATTCGGTCACGTGAAAAAGCATTGCGCTAATAAATCACCAACCTGCGCTATCTATTCTGAGGCCCACGAAACCAATGTTTGCCCCCCGCATAAGGACGATTTAAATTATACCCCGGTTTGCGCGGCGTGTAAACGTTTTAAAAAACCTTTTGATCATCGCTGCGGGTCTGAACAGTGCGGTACCTATAAATTAAAACTCGAACAACTTATCCTACATACTAATTACTAATTAAGATAAACAGTAGGATACCGTACGATAGTCTAAACATAGGGCAATTAAACCTTCACAACGATAACGTGGCGACATCAGAGTTAGATAAATTAATTATTGACTACAACTTAGACCTTGTACTCATTCAAGAACAATATCAAAACTCAAGTTTACGTCACAGGGTAATGCAGCTGGATTGCAAGACGCGAGCCGGAATTTATGTTGCTGAAGTCTCATCAGCTTCTTTTAAAGTATTCGTTGTAAGCTGTTACTTTCAATATTCAGATCCTGTTACTCCTGGTATACATAGGGCGGGTTGTTTCAAACGGTTGGTAATCGTAACATACGTACGTCAAAAAGTTACGTCCGTTAACGTAACTTTGATGATGTTTAACGTTCGTTAAATGCCGGGGCTACATTAGCAGGCGAAGATTCGTGTCGCTTTGGCGCGCAAAATATCTGTTGTCCTTGTCAGACATACACGATGTTCTTCTCATTGGCGGGCGAAGATTCAGAAATCGGCCTATGGCGAATATTCGTTGTTTAGTTGTGCGGCCGAGACGATGGAGGAAGCAGTGGCTTTGCATTATATGTCAATAAATTATTATTTATTACATGTTTACACAACAAATAAAACAAAAACAATGTAAAAAATATGCAAAAAGAACGTCAGTCCTACTTCAAAGTCTGGACGACACTGAAGTGACGTAGGTGTGACTACTCCAGAGAATATTGTCGCGACAAGTACTTTGATTTTAAAGCGCGCCACTTTACCATAGAATAAAGAGGGGAAGTAGGTTATCTGCGACCCAATCCGCGATTTAATTGCCTACTGTCTTAGGGTTGACAACTGTCCGCGCTTCGTCGGTTACGGTTGTCGCCCAAACCGCTAACAAATATTTATAGACTTAGGTCCGTATTACAGAACGTTACTCAAGCATTGATCTGTGCTTAATCATTACTTAAAACTAGTTTCAACCAATCAAAGGGCTTGAAACGAGACTTAAGTAGAGCTTGAGTTTGAGTGACGTTCTGTAATACGGACCTAAGAGCTTATGTTTAAATTATTTGCTTAGTATTTAGTACATATACTAGCGTTTTTTTTTTTGTAATTTTTATTTTTAGTTTTGTACACATAAAGAACCATATTTATTTTTATTTTTAATTAATACAAATATAAATAATACAAACATAACATCTATTGAATCACACATTTAATACAAAATTACAAATTAGCTACAGAAAAATACCTACTTTCTTCGGTTTCGACAATTACGAAACGCGTTGTTATTAAACTTTAATGTGTAATATATCCGTATCCTTGTAAATAACTTTTAGAAATATAATTTGAAAAATATAAGTCTTTTATTTGTTCATAAATAGACATACCAACTTTGCAGTTTATGTGATCATTTTTTAAAAGCTAATGTGCCGAAAAGCCGTGACGCGCGAACCTCGTTCCGTGCTAGCCGCGACTAGCGCAGTCATAGGCACTCTAATATTGTGTTTAGGTGTGCGTGCGGCGACGCATAGATACTATGGCGCTCACATACAAGCCGCGCGCGGTCCGTTTGTATGAAGATAACGTACTTCCTTCTCTTTATTCTATGACTTTACCGACAGCGCCCCGATGCTACATCGTCTGCGCACGAATACATTGCGTTGCAACGATGTACCCGGCCACATACATCGCCCCAGCAAATTTTATCTAGGCGACTGTCACGTGCTGTAGTTTATCTAACTTTCTTGGTATTATTGCTTATTGTTGTGGGAAATAACTTCGTGCCATTTTATAAATTAAGTCCGTTTATACTAGAAAACTGTGTACCTATAGAAAAGCTATACTTTGACGAAAAATGGATACATTTTATTTTTATTTTATATATTTGGGACAAAAAACAATTATATGTTACAATATTAATAGCCGGCTAAGGTATAATACATAGTAACCAAACATAAACATTGTCGTCCTCCGTGGCGCAGCGGTCAACACGCCTGCTTGTGACGTGGAGGCCCCGGGTTCGAACCCCGGCCAGGTCATGATGGAAAACGATCATTTCCTGATTGGCCTGGGCCTTGGATGTTTATCTATATATGTATCTATTATAAATATAGTATCGTTGAGTTAGTATCCCATAACACAAGTCTCAATCTTACTTTGGGACTAGCTCAATCTGTGTGATTTGTCCGTATATATTTATTTATTATTTATATATCCCCCACCATACACACCAAAGTAAGTAAATTACTACACTCACTCGTACTACTACATACACTTAAACATAGTTACTATGTTTAAGGCCTTAATAAGTAGGTATATGTTAAACATTGCAATCTAACAAAACACGTATATTCTATAATGTAAACATATTTTTTTAGAGAACGGAAAAAAAATAAAACATGACGTGTAAAAGTGATCAGTGATCCTACTTGCTTAATAAACGATTTCATTTCACTAACTTCACAAAAAATGAGAAAGATCGCTTTCAATCTTCGCTTGAAAAATATAAAGATGTGTTGTTCTGTAAAGAAACAGACAACAACAGTAATATAAAAAAAAAACAAACAACTTGGGCTGCTAAACACCTTTCTTTTTCTTTTTACGGTACTTGTATCATCGTCAGATGAACTACCTACTATCGTCAATTAGAGACCAAACTCGCGAATACAAAAGGGAGTTTATGCTGTTTTCACTAATTGACACCACGGCGGACTAAACACAACTTGACATAAGTTACGTTAACCAGTGCTCAGAGCATCGGTTAAAGTAATCGTATTTTTTTGCGTGCGTTGACGTTTACGTATTGTGAAACAACTCATTTTTTGACTTGACGATGGTTAGCACCATTTTTAACTTTTACGCATGCGTTAAGTGAACGTGAAACAACCCGTCAGTTTATCGTAATCGTATCTTTTTTTGCGTGCGTTAACGTTTACGTATTGTGAAACAACTCATTTTTTGACTTGACGATGGTTAGCACCATTTTTAACTTTTACGCATGCGTTAAGTGAACGTGAAACAACCCGCCCATAATCTCCGTCATGTCTTGCGATCACTCGCGGGCTGCAAAGTGATCGTTGGCGCGGATGTCAACGCGTCATCGTCTCTGTGGTATGGCAAGGTTCGGGCTACCGATACCGAACGACGCTGCGCTGTTGAGGATTTCATTGCTGAGATGAACCTATCGATTCATAATACCCCTGATGCACCACCTACTTTTTGCAGCCAAATGGGCGAATCTTGTATTGACGTCACACTTTCAAGTGCGGACGTACGTTTGGATAGGTAGCGTGTCCTACCGGACGCGTCTTGTAGTGATCATCGCCTAATCGTGTACGAATTTGTTCCTGGTTATATTCAGAGTCCGTCTCATATTCCTGGTAATTTCAGATATAGATGTAAAGGCGCGAACTGGGAATTTTTTGGCTTGCTTTTTGCGTGTCACGCCAAAGAATTCACTCGGGACGGGCTGTCAGCCGAAGAAAGTGCTGACATTATGTCAAACCTTTACCTACTGTGCTGATATCGCCATTGGTCGCGGATCCATGACCAATATTCGTAGATGTGACTGGTGGAGTGATTATTTAGTTGAACAGCGTAAAATATATCGCAGAGCGCGTAGACAGTTAAATAAACTCAAGAACCGAAAGATTACTGGAGATCTTCTTACTTTCGCTTTAAATGCTTTTAGAGTTGCGACATCATACTACAAAGCATCGGTATAAAAATCTAAGGGTAACTTGTTGCGGAAAATCGTTGATAAACTTGACAGGGAGGGTCCGTGGTCTCCCTTATATCACGAATTAAAAGCT